>CP053170.1:2910636-3510636 GCA_014607495.2 Carposina sasakii
TTTGAGGACATAATTACAATGAAAAAAGCTTTCAAAAAGACCAATAATTTCCACTTCATCTGTGACAGGCGTAGATTTTATTTGATTGTTATCGATTGAATTCAATTATTATCTAGCCTCTCCCACCTCTTATGGTGGATTCTTATTAATCTTACTGCGTTAATTACGAGTACTTTCATAATAGTCTGATTTTAACTAGATTTTAATTAATATTAAGTTTGATTGTCATTAATCATATTTAAAAAGCCTCGACCAGTCTTTTCGAAATGCCCTTAAACATGCATGGGCTCCCGGGCCCCATGACCCCATGGTTTCAACCCCAAACGGCTCAAATATGTAGACTTCACTGAGGTTTGCATATTTGCGCCGTTTGAGGTTTTCCGCTGTGGCGGCCGCAGAGCCACTTCTTATAGCTGTGCCTGGGGGCATGGGACGCTGCCAGAGTATCGAAGCATGTAGCGTCCTATACTAGAGAACGCCCCATCTCCCAGGGCCCGAGGGTCATGCCGTCCGGTCTCTTGCCATCGTCGCGCACCAAACCAACAGGTTCTAAAACAAATGGTGCCCCGGCGGTGGCAAGAGCCGGCGGATGATATCGTTAATATATCATGACGTGGGATGCGACCGGCACTCCTGGCACATGAGAGGCCACGTTGTCCGAGTTGATCGACGGCGTCGCCACATCGGCATCGGTGGGGGACATTGCACGGCGCACCAAGGCGTAGGCGTGTGGCAATGCAGAATGTGATTCGGTCCAAAAGTGTACCGACGTTGGCTGACGGCAGTGCCTGTAACCAAAGGCTCGACTCCCACTCGCTCAAGGCTGTAAGGCGGGCACGCTCTGCGGTACTGTTTGACGTGTTTAATAGGTTTTTCCGTACCAATTCACAAAGCGGCCCGTCCCACAGCCTCTGCGACAATGGGGTAGACAGTTCAACTCCGTTTGGGCAGACCGCCTTCCAGGCGGTTTTGGCTTCAGCCATATGTGCAATTTCGACCTGGCTTTGGCTGTTTAAAATTTTGATGACTAGTGGGAGAGTGCTATGGGCTGAAGCCAAAAAGGCTGGGAGTGCTACACTAGTAATTTTGCGTACACCTCCAAACCTTATCTTGGCCCAGGAACGATCATCTAAACTGATATTGATAATCGAGGAGAGGGTCTGCTTAATAGTTTGGTCTAAACGAAGAAGAAGATCCTGAAATTTCCAGATTTGACTGCAGCGGAGGTAGTACATAAATCTGGGGGCAAAAAGGCAATGGCGTATTATATAGTAGACCATGTGCGTATTAATTTTGAAAAGGCGATCTGAGGTGCCGACAAAATTTTTAATTTGTTCATCCATGAAAGAGGGTATCGACTCATCTAAGATGGGCGAGCCCAAAAGGCGAAAAGAGCTTTTATCCATAACAAATTTGGAGCCAATAGGTTGAAAGCAGAAATTATTTCGTTACGGGATGGGGTGGAAGCGGGGACATATAACTCACATTTTCCCGTGTTGAGCTCAAGCCCTATTAATTTTAATTCCTGCTTCAGGAGTTTAAGATCCCCTAGGACAGAGCTCGCTTCGCCTCCTAGGGTGCCATCGTCTAGATACCACACGTTTAATTTTGATTGCAGCTTCTCGATTATCGGGTGAATAGCTAGGCTAAATTGGAATAAGTTAATTATTGTAGCTAATGTTGATGCCCGATGATGATGATTGATCTTATTCAATGACAGACTGAATTTATCTAGATTGTAAGTATTGTATAATAATAATAATAATAATAAGTTTGGCTGTAGCTGAAAGCTGATTACTACTCAAATAAAATATTCATTTGTGATTTTTATTTGTAGTCTTATTCTTGATACCGTCACAATTTCAATTTATCAATTAGCATCATATTATGTATGGTTGAAAAAAAAACCGAAAGTACCGAAAATCCCGGGAATTCCCGGTTCCAGCATGGTCCGATACCGAAAATCCCGGTTCCTTGAAACATATCCGGTTCTCTATACCCTAGTTTTTAGGATAATGATATGCTATAGTCTATAGCTATTACTGCACAAGTAGCATGACCTGCGAAACACGATATGATAAACCGATTTATCGACATTTAGCCTGTCAAAATACAATAACTAAAGCTCTTGTTGAATTTTGTATAGAGACGATACAATATCTATGATGCGTGGTCATCCTAAGGGGGCTGGTTCAAACTATTCTAAATCTGATTGAATTGATAGTTTGAACCAGTAATAGCAGTTTTTACTATTAAATAATTCAATAATATGAACATACTCTTTTAGCTTTATAATTATTCACTATGGGTGCGCCCACCACCGGGCCCTACACCCTCCACTGACCCTCGGATCTGATAACTCATAATTGCGACAACAGGCACTTGCACTAACTACAATCGCCATGAGAATGTTTGAACTTCCGAATTGTAACGCCTAATACAATTTCATTTGCTTTATAATTAGTTTACAAAGTTTATAAATAAGACTGTTGGTATGAAGTCATGAACATGATCATAAAATATTGATTGGTTTCATATTTTTGCATTTTCATAGCTAAGATAAGATTACTTTAGTTTTTTTTTGCCAGTAAGCATATGGATTAGTTATTTATAGTTATAGTATTAATTAATTAATTTATTAAATTTTTAAAATTAAATTCCAATAAAACATAGTCCCCATGCCATCTAAATAAAATGGGGATCATAAATCAAATAGCCTATTACTAGAAATTAATATTTAGTTTTAGTTCTATGGCTATAAATTAAGTCCTTAAGGTTTTTGTAACCCCTATTGGTTTTTGGATATAAATAGCTTTTCGCTTCGTTATCTTTAACTAGTTTGTATAAATTAGCGACTTGTTTCAAAAGTCCTATGTCAGAATCCCTGTAACCATTTGCTCTAGCATTCTTGTTTACTGCGGAGAATAAATCCAGAACATCTTTAACAAGACCATCATTGTGCCGCACTTTTAAATACTTATCTCTAGGATTTTTGCTTTTATTTCGCACCTTTGCAAAGTCATTACTCGTTTCTACATGAGTGCCTGGTATAATCCTCGTCAATGGTTTGTTATCTGCATCTATTTGCTGCAATAGCTCGTTTAGCGAATCCGATTGGTCTAAATGCGTGGATTCGCCGCCATTTTTCTTGCTCTCTCTTATTTCTATCACATCTATGGTTCGTTCCTTTGCTTTGACTGAGGCCAATAGATTGATTAGCACGATTTTAACTATGATTATCTTGAATGCATTGGTTGTTGTCTTGATATTCATGGTGAACTTTGGCGACAGCGCCTGTAGTAGCTATCAACTTTACACCCTTGATGCCCGAGTTCCTTAGTCGACTCCTACGACATGCACAGAAGGAGATAAATAAATAAATATTCACACGCTACACAACACATTAACCTAGTCCCACGGTAAGATCCCTGAGGTCTTGTGTCGTGGGTACTAACTAAGCAACGGATATTCATCATATCAATGTTTGCACCTACCGGGATTCGAACCCAGGACCTATGGCGTCGCAGGCAGGGTCACTTTCTACTAGACCAGTCGGCCGTCGAGATACAGGTGATGTATTCTAGTGAAGTTGCGTATCAGCACAGGTGTTCTGTATATAAATATTATAATGTACTTACGCAATATACGCCTCATAGATAACAAATTGACAGTAATACAATTTTTTGTGCCTTCCTACCTAATAAATAAGTACAGTTAAGAAATATTTAAAAACAAACTGTTAGGTTTTTCCTCTCAGTTTCCAAAAAGACCAATCATAATTACTGCTATCTAAATTTGTTTTTATTGCAAATATTCGATTACGCGTTTAATTAAAAACGTTTCTTTTATTGTTATTACATACACACACACATAATACAGAAACAAGAAATGAGTATATAAGAGGAAGTTTGAAAGTTGCGTCGATCACAGACAAGTTACGAAGTAACCATCCGTCTTGGTACGGGCATGTAAACCGACGGGGTAAGAGGCATATTTAACAGAGAGGAAGACGTAGACCAAAGAAGTGTTGGATGGACTGTGTGAGAGAGAATATGCGTGTACTGTGGGAGTGAGCATTGAGATGACGGATGATAGGGATGAATGGAAGAGAAGTACACATTGCGCCGATCCCAAATAAATGGGAACAGGGAAGGAAGATGATGATATACATACATACTTGCATCACACGGCTGTGTTTACGGATTGGGGTAGCTAGAACTGCAGAATTATAAAAGAAATACTTTGGCCACGTTTAGTATTCATTCTCAGTCTTGAGAAGTCCATTGCTCAACATAGGCCTCCCCCATCAACCTCCATTCCGACCGGTCGGAAGCGCCCTGCACCCCTGGCTCCCGCTTATGTCGGACACGTCAGTATCATCACCGGAGCCGGCGGGCACTTGGGGCCTTGCTATACATGATGTTTTTTGGTCGTCAACGTTCCCGAAAACTACGAAATGTCCTCATTATCACGATCATTTTTCTCCATTGAAACATACCTGGGAAGTGTCTGGTTCCCAAGATATTAGGGTCCAAAGTTAAGTAAATATTTTATTTATTCAGTTTAAGTTTACAAATTGTGATTGTAAAATAGACTGCGTTTTTCTGTATAAATGCACATTGACCCGTGTAGCAAGATTTTTTCACGAGAAATCTATACATAATAAAAATGTAACGGATCGCTGTATGTACATGGAAGATATATAAGAAAAAATATTATAGAATACTTTTATCAACGCAATAGTACCCAAAACAATGATTTTTGGAATTTTTGTCTGTTTGTCTGTGCGTTTGTGCATGCTAATCTCAAACGGCTGAATCGATTTCGATGCAGTTTTCAGGAATATATTGTGACAGATCCCACTTAACATATAGGCTACTTTTTATCCCGGGAAAATGTTTTTATCCCGAATAATTTCGATATTTTGTTTTTTTTCTGTAGTCCACGCGGACGGAGTCGCGGGCGTCCACTAGTAATTAATATCTGTCTATGAAAAAAACTAGCATGCACTCTCTAAATTTCTCCCGATCAAGTAAAAAAAATTCCCATCATTTTTTGAGCATAAAAACACGTTACTGGCATAAACTTTCTTTATTTGCTTAGAGTACGTACCTTTCGTTAAGGGTGGCAACGAAAAAACGCCCTGTATTTCGATTCATAGGGGCCCACGCTGGTCCAATGCGGCTTGGTGGGTGGCCAGAGCCTCGTTTGTTATTCTGCAGGGTGCACCGCGAGCAGGTGAGGCATTTGGATCCCGTGAGATCTAATATGGGATATCTTTTAGAATCTATCTAAACATGTGAAATGCTTTGTCCTGAATGATTGATGGCTCCTGAACTGCTTATCTTAGAGACTTCTTTGCAAGGCGTGCTTTGTGTGACCGATAAGAAGGATTTTTTCGAACTTTTGCCCGTTGGCGGGTAAAAAAGGGGGACAAAGTTTGTATGGTACAACACGATTACACGGTTCTTTGGTCCAATGTACTTCAACTTTCGCATAAACAGTGTTTAGGCTAACATTAACCATGTATGTATAATAAAACCTCATTTATCACTTCTAAATTATTTATTCGGAATATTCTCAAAGTTGCCGTAACTGTATTTCACACTTGTCGACGACGCCATGGCGGCGTACAGTGGCATGTCAAATGTATCTATGAAGCCAACTTTCTTCGACTCTTCGGCCGTGGGCTGCAGGTTGACAAGGTCAAGGTTATTAGGCTTTCCGGTGCAGTAGAAACAGTTGCCTGGCTTCTGCAGATTGAGGTACTTAAGGATGGGTTGCCTTGGCAGGGTTTGGAGGGGGTCGTCCAACGGTATGGCGATGCTGGGCACTACGATGAGGACGGCAAACAGTGCTGCTATCATTTTGTACTGCAAACGAATAATGGGGTGTTTAGTCAAAAGATGTCAAAAACGTCAAAAATATTAATGGAGGCTGCTGCGTGTGAGTTGGCCGCCAGAGGGCCTAGTGCATCGAGAGGTTTTGATTTAATTTCGTTTTTCTCTTGAAGCAAATGCATTGTCTTTAGAAGATTTTTATGGATAATGAAAAACACTGCGGCATGCTTATTATTATTTAACATTTATGCTTATAATGTATTCAAATTTATCACGAGTGTGTAAATATAAAAACTTTGACAACTATTATTAAAAAACTAGTTGGCGCCACTGATGTGAGGTTTTAACTCGGTGAGCGGAAAAACGGTGGCCTCCATTGCTTGTACTTACTTGTACATATTCCTGGCAAATAAACGATTTGATTTAACTTGTATCAAATGAATTATCTTAACATTGGATATAATTAAATGTATATCCAGCCATATATATGAGCTTCTATTTGTCGGACCATTTTGAGAGCGGACATGGAATTACTTAATAATCCTATCTAAGGTTTACTGCTACTACTAGAGAGGCAAATTGTGACGTTTTGATTGAGGGACCTCGTGGGACATGTCCCTCTAATCAATATGAGACCCGTGTAAAATATCAATAGTCGTATAACTGAATTATCAGAGTTATAACTTAGTTAATTTTCACACACACTTCAGAACATATTAACTTAGTCCCTCAGTACTATCTCCACGGTCTTGTGTACTAGGTAATGGTGTATACTGAATATCATCATCTCCCTGCCCTTATGCCATTTTAAATGGGGGTCGGCGCAATATGGTTTCTTTCAAACTCATATGGCCAAAGATTGGCGTTTGTATACGGTCGGCTGCTTACTTAAATAAATACAGGATGTTTTTTCGTGGCCACCCTTAACGAAGGGTACGTACTCTATACATCGAATAAAGTAAGTTTATGCAAAAAAAAAAATGCTGGGATTTTTTTTTTAATTACTTGATCGGGCGAAATTTATAGGGTCTAGTGTTTATGTTAGTTTTTTTTTATAGACAGATATTAATTTATTTGTCGTGAAATAAATCTTGCTACTTGCGCGTCTATGTGCATTTATGCAGAATAACGCAGTCTATTTACTCAACTTTGGACCCTAATATTTTGGAAACCAGACACTTCCCAGGTATGCTTCCATGGAGAAAAAATGATCGTGATGATGAGGAGATTCCGTAGTTTTCGGGAACGTTGACGACCAAAAATCCATGTTCCAGCAAATGCATAACTTGTAAAAAGTGTTGCAACTCAGTTCCTCTACAGTGTAAAGTTGGGTAATACTAAGTCGGTTGATTTATTCTGCTCATAGCCCAATGGTTAAGACATGTTCCTTTCAGTCGGAAGGTGTGCGTACTATCCCAGTCTCTGGTCCCAGTCCCTGGTTCCAGTCCCTGTATGTACCACTGAATTTATTTCATGTGCGGATTTTTTAAAATTGTCACTTAGCTATACCCGAGGAGGGTTGGCGTTCGGCAGACCGTAAAATGAATGCCAAATTTTGGGCAATCTGAATTTGGAAGGAAACCATTTTGCGCCGACACCATAAATAATGAGATAAGGGCAGGATGGTGATGAAAATACGACTAGGTATGTATGATCTACTTACTCAGCGTTTTTATGACCGGACCTAGTCGAACAAAACTCAGCCTTTTCACGTTACAGTTACCTACCTACCTGCTTATTTGTAAAGCATTATGAAACGAAACGATTTTTTTTTATTACGTATATATTTTCCGGCACTTCTGAAATATGTTTTTTGACGTATTCCACGATAAAAATTCTTTTAGCTTTTGGTATTTCTCTTTAGTTTTAAAGATTTTATTTGTTTGTTGTGCCTACTTACTTTATTATGGTTCCGCAGGTTGGAAACCGTAGGTACGAGGGCTGTTTGATAAGTCCTTTTAAAAAGTTTTTTTTTTTTTTTTTTTTTAAACAATTTACATTTATTTCTCAACATAGTCTCCTTTGAGGGCCAAACACTTATTCCAGCGAGTTTCCAATTTTTTTATCCCCCCCAAAAAATACGTTTTGTCGAGGTCTTCAAAATAGGCGTTTACAACAGCGATGCAGTCCTCATTTGTCAAAAATTTTTGCCCTCCAAGCCATCTTTTCAGATTTGGGAATAGGTAATAATCGCAAGTTTCGTCCACAGTGACAAATCGACTCAAAAAATTCCGAGGATTACGCTTCATCATATCCAAACACAGTTTTGAAATTCGCTTTCTTTCGTGTTTTTGTTCGATTGTCAACAAACGTGGCACCCATCGTGCAGACAGCTTTGTCATACCCAAATCTTCATGCAGGATTTTATGTACTCGCTCAGTGGAGATGCCTGTGTTCTCAGCTATTTCACGCACCTTCACTCGGCGGTCGTCGAGTACAATATTATGGACTTCTTCAACAACATCCTCAGTAGTGACTTCGATTGGGCGACCAGAGCGTGGAGCATCAGATGTGCTTGACCGACCACGTTTAAAATCATTTATCCAGTTATAAACAGTCTGCAACGTTGGTGCGTTAGTGCCATGAACAGAATCAAGTTCAGTTTTTATTGTGGCAGCACTGCAACCCTTCATAAAAAAATGTTTTATAACGGCACGAAATTCAGTTTTTTCCATAGTTGTTGAATATTTACGAGTGATCACAGTTAAACAATGGTTATACTGACAAAAACTTGGTTTTTTTTGCTGAATTTTTGACAGTCTTCATTTGAAAGATTGTGCCTGCCATGTTTAACGCCATTTACCAGAAAAATGGTTTTACAATAGTTTTTAAAAGGACTTATCAAACAGCCCTCGTATATCAAATTGTTGTTTGTTTGGTAAATGTATTTACTACCTATATAGTTTCTGTACTGATGCGGGGCTCCTCTAGCATCTCCCTCCGTGCTTGTCATAAGAGTCGACTGGGAAACTCGGGGATGTTCTCTCAGGCGACGAGCTAATAACTGGTCATTGATCTACATCTCCACCGGTATGAAATAAAATTTGTTTTACTCGTCCCTTTCCGTCGCAGCCATTGACATTAAGAATATAGAGGGACATGACTAATTTTAACTGTGACGGTCCGAAGAATCGACGTCAACTATTCTAAAACGAGGCTGTGTTGTGGATCTCTTTTATGATCATGTAGCTCTGGATACCCTATTTCGAGATCGCCGTGTCTACATGTATGTATGTGAACTCTTAGTTATTCTGTGCAATTCACAGACCTACTGAACCACAAGTCTCGAGATGTTGCGCTCACACTTGATCGATTTAGCGCGCACATAAAACAAACTCTCGTAAATAAAATATGAGAAAATATGTATTAAAATTATTTATTTCTTCGCATATCCGATTCGCTAACTAAATACTTGTAGACGGGAAGAGAGGAAGGGCAGGATTCTCTTATTCGGCTTGTATTATATCTGCAGTTTGCACTAGACCTATTACACTATTATAATATACTGCCGGCCGCCCGCGACTTCGTATGCGTGAAAGGGCATTACACCCGTGCTAAGCCGGGGCGGGTCATATATAGCCTATCTATAGCCTTCCTCTATAAATGGGCTATCTAACATTGAAATATTTTTTCAAATCGGATCAGTAGTTCCTGAGATTAGCGCGTTCAAACAAACAAACTCTTCAGCTTTATAATATTAATATATATAGTATGGATTTTTGCACTAGACAAATATGTCCCTACAAATATCTAAAAACAACACTTTGGTCCCTAAATATATTAGTCGAACCTTCCAACACAATATTCCATGAATCTACATAAAAATTAACAAGGACCTCATTATAACTCCTTGAAAATCTCTATTTTCCTTGATCATCGCATCACGCGTGAACGGATGTCAAAATTTCGCTAATTCTTTTTTGTTTGTATTAGTTATTGTTAGGAGAAGGTGCTGATGACACACGATAGAATTTTTGTTTGTAACCTTAGCGGGACATTAGAAAATTTAAGAAAATTTTACAAAATACATAATTTACACAACAGGACGTCTACTCTGAAGTGACGATAAACGAAGTATCGGCCGAATATCGAGTAGTTTCGCGCCGTTTTTTCATTCGGTCCGATCGAATCTATTTGACAGGCTTATAATATAAGTCAATGTGAATTATTCTCCATGGTTCCGAATGAGTTGTGAACTGAATGTTGTGAACATCGGAAGCAATTTCGTAGTAGGGTCAAAAGAATCGGTCGGGCTTCGGTCGGTCCGAAAGATTCGAAGCCTTTGACCCTACTACGAAATTGCTTCGAAAGCGGCATTTCAGAGTAGACCCCCAGCTCTTAGTCAATTGACATGAAGTTATGACAGAAGATAGCAGATAGTCTGTCGGATCAGCTAGTAAGTGATACCTAAACGTCCGTTCCATTCCAGGATGGCATCTCCAGCAATGAAGGGGCAGACGACGGCGAAGAGTCTACAGATCCGATGGATGGTCCAGAAACCTTGGTCCCTGAAGACCAGCGGCGGCATCACACCTTTGAACCAACCAAGCGAAAAGCTGACGACACCGACGATATTAAATACAAACCAAACGATTTCTACGACTTCAAAATGGCCAGATCAGAAGACCGGCATGATGTGTTTGGGAAGAATGTTGCATGTAAGTTACGGTCCTTGGATATCAAGCAAAGACTTCTGGCGGAAAGGGTTATCAATGAGGCGCTGTTCGAAGCCGAGATGGGGAATCTCACGATGAGGTCTAGGGTATGTAAGGAACCGGAACATGTGACGGTAGACGTGGATATCAAGAGGGAACCACAGGAATGAGCTGAAGCTGATGGGGTTTAGTGTTTTTATCGAAGGTCTAAGCGTGAGGTTCGGTGTTATACTGTTATACAGTACTGCAAGTGCAGGAGATGTTTGTTGCATATACACCGATCGCCAAGGGATATCCAACGCTATTGCTGTGGAAGGCACAAACTTTGACAACCGTTCACACTGAGTTGGAAATAATACATGATCGTTGGCGTTAGTCCAGAAAGGTCTAATTGGGACTAACAAAGGCTAGCGAACCCATTCTTTGGGCAGACGAAGATTGGACGTGACAGAAAGAGAGGGAGGAAACTTTTATGGGGAGGAAACTTGAGCACTACGAGTATACTCCGTGAAGCGATATTTCTTTGAACAATGTTGGGTCAGCAAATTAGGTGCTGCTGTACCTAACTGACGCTAACATAGCTAGCCATACCGGGGATACCTTCAGGGCTCCAAGTCAACCTCACCTTCCTGAGGCAACTGAGGGGGCATCCTACTGTGTAACGGATGAGGTTCTTGTTTAGAATACCAGTTTAGAATGACGCAGAAACATTGAATTGTATCAGGCGTCACTATTCGGAAGTTCAAATCTCTATTGAGGGATCGCCCACCAACTAACTAACAACTGAGTTTTTAGTTAGTTATTTCGGTAGATAGAACTAACATGGAAAACTAATCCTGATAATGCCACGGGTGTTGGCGAAACATATGTCGATTAAAATTTTAATTGGTTTTCGGATTAGCAGCTATGTATTTATGGTTGCATGCTAGGTGCTTGGATCTGGCTTCTCGTTGCGACTGTAGTGTCTTGTGTTCGTGATCATGAGTCGGCAGATCCGAGGGTCAGCGGAGGGTATAGGGCCCGGTGGTGGGCGATCCCTCAATAGAGACGCAGAAACAGTTGCTGGATTGTTGTTGCTGTGTGCTGATGTAGGACTAGAATACATCAGCTGCATATCCCTCCGTGCATGTCGTAAGACTCGACTAAGGTATTCAGAGGCAGTTCTCAAGGGCGAAGAGAAGAAGAAGCACGCATGCCAAAAATATATTTTTTGTTCGTATAACTTACATAGTTTTGATATTACCATTTTGTTAATTTTAACAAATTTTAAGATCTAAGCAGATATGGGAAATTGACATTATGAAATTGCGAAGAGATAATTGACTGTTATGTGCTTATTTTTAAAAGCCTGTATCTGTTTTACATGTTTTAAATACATAAATGATACGTTATTACTGATTTGGCATTTTATTTTTTCCGATATTTATACTTGGTATTATAATTTCCATTGTTAAGTCTACTACTGAAGATAGGCCTCCGTCAATGTGTATGTGGCTCTTACTGCGGATTGCTAGTTCATCTTATCCATCTAAAATATAAAATTCTAATATAATTTCACTGAAGACAATGGCTGCATGGCAATACCCTTCCATCGTATATATTTATTATACCTATACTAGGTGTCTGGAAAAATAAACATGTGATTTCGAGTCTAAATGTGGGCTATTTTCATAGCATTTCGCTTAACATACCCCTTTTGTTACACCCTGTATACTTATATAAATATACAAAGATACTTCCATGTAAGAGATGTCGCTCCAATATGCACTGAACTTTAATGTATATTTAATACAAAATTCAGTTCAAATTATACAAATACACACAATTACCTAAGTCACCTAACTAAATAATAAATAACGTTTTAGTGTGTGTGGGGGGACTGGGCTTCGGCAGTTCGGCAGCCTTTTAAGAGAAGCAATATGGCTACGGTTCGAAAACTTTGGACTTACTTAATTGCCTTGGTGGAAACGAAACGCCCCACAGCTATAAGTACTACTGCCACATTGGAAGCCATCTTGTTTTACGCAAAAGCCAGTTTTTAACCCGACGAATGAAAAAATAACGTTTCCAATAATGTAATTTCAAAAAGAGATGGTAAAATTCGTCATCCGAGTAATTGACCCGGTGGCTCAGTGGTAAGAGCGCTGGCACGGTATGTAGAGGTCGTGGGTTCGATTCCCACCCGGGTGAGGAATTTTTTCCATTTCTTTATTAATAATTTTACAATCTATAAATCACTTATTACAGTCACAACACTGTATTTGTCTTCTGTCGTCGAAAAAACAAATGATGGGAAAGAGTACCTAACTCATCATCATTTTCCTGTACTGTTCCCATTTATTTGGGGTCGGCGCAATATGTTCTTTTCTTCCATTCATCCCTATTATCCATCATCTCACTCCCAGTACACGCATATCCTCCCTCACACAGTCCATCCAACACTTCTTTGGTCTACCTCTTCCTTTATATCCATCCACACTCATGCACAACGCTCTCTAAAAATATGCCTTTGATCCCGTCGTTTTACATGCCCGTGCCAAGACAGACGGTTACTTCGTAACTTGTCTGTCGCCGATCGGCGCAACTTTCAACTTCCTCTTATACACTAATTTCTTATTTTATCTATTCTTGTAACTCCACACATCCATCTCAACATTCTCATCTCGCTTACATGCAGTTGATTTTCATCCTCCTTCTTTACGGCCCAGCATTCAGATCCATACAAGATGACAGGTCGAATTACGGTCTTGTACACCTTAACCTTTAGTTTCAACGGCATCCGGAACTACCTATTCAATAGTTCAAACATTGCCCTGGTAAGGTGTGTTAGGTAACCGTGTGTACCCTGTCAGCAGTGGATATTGTGGTTTCATTTCCTCTCAGCGCGCTCCAGCGAGCAGGCTAGTTATATTAACTTTAGTTATTAACTGTAAACCAGGGTTTAAATACAGCGTAGGTATATTGAACAGGGATTTTGGTAAAAAATCTCTTATAGGGTATATCGCCCGTATCGGCTGTTCGTGCTACCCATAAGTGGTTCCAAGTAGCCATGTCAGCTGAGAGAGAATGCCAAGGAAGACATTAAGCTCGTCCTTGTTTAAAAGTTTGTAGTACAATAAATAATTTTAGCTATCTATGGAGGTAGGTATATTTGCGGTCACGGATATCCTTAATCTAAGTTAGAAATCCCAATATAGGTATGCCAATTGCAAATAATATCGTCTTCCGACCGGTAAAATACGGGATTTCGTCCATTTCGCGAAAACCAGGGTAAAGTTTTCCGCTTCATCTGATTCCGAAGATTCGAGTTTCATCTAAGTTCGCGTCGTCATTGAACTTTTATAAAACAATCTTAGAGGTGTGAATATTTTTGTGGAGCGACGCCATTTTGAATGGGTTCATATTATTTAGATAGCCTTTGGAGCTAAGGCCCGAATTCTCAGTTATCGCTCGACATATTAGATACCGAACTTGTGCATCTCAACTATACCCTCAAAATTGGTCAGAAGTGGCAACATGTGGTTCTATCGGCCCTTGGTGCTCTGCCTACCCCGTAAGGGATAGAAGCGAGATTGTATGTATGTATATTAGATTGCCGTGAAAAACTTGTAGCAGATTCGGGATTAACTAGAATACGAGTACATTGGCTGCATCTCCTACCGTGCATGTCGTAAGAGTACTTACACCTGGCCCTGCTATGCTAACCGTGGCTATAGGACCTCCTTGACGATCTAGCAGTTCTGACAACTATGTACCCATGAGTAGAAGTAGGTAGATATGTAGGTATGCAGGCGTGACTATGAAGATCACGCAGACGAAGTCGCGGCCGGCCTCTAGTGTTGAATATTCGAAACTTCCAACTAAAATGATTTATCTTCAGCATTAGCGTCATAAAATAAAATAAAATACAATACAAATGACTGGCAGTTCCCTGAAACCTGAAAGCTTTATTCAAAATTCCTAATTTGTTAGTGGATTTTTACGCTCCATTACCTACTCCCCGGTCAGTAATGTATAATATCGCTAGTCATTATTTATTGTTAATTTTTCATTTAAAATATAGTCACTTAAGGCGCAGCGTCCATTTATTTATCCAGGGTGTAAGTGGGTTTGATTTTCTTTACCCAAGGGCCCAAAGTCAATCTCACCTGCCCGTGGTGCATCCTGCTATTTAACGGACGAGGCTCTGACGCTAAATAGCTTATAATATCTATTTTGAATGACTCGGTAATTTTTCCCATTGGATTTGTTACTAGATTGTTGTATTTATGCCTGAAAAGCACGGTAGGCTTAACCCTTACCACGTGGGACTTAATAGGCTAATTAGTGAAAACTGGGTGTGTTCTGCCACAGCTCTTTGGGGGATAGGCACCTAATGGGCGTTATATGTATGTAATTCTTGTTATCTTTCTTCTATCTACGAGCTTTTGTCCTGTGACAGGCAATTAACGAAATAACCCCAAATAGAGATCGTCAAAAGACGTATTCATTGTAACTTTTAGAGTATGTAGGCATTCCGAAAATTCTCATGGGAACGGGAAATTAGACGTTATTGGCGGCTGTTAGTTAGTATTTAAATTCCTGCCTGTTCTAAATACTGAAATAAATAAAAGAAAATGTGCGCAGCCTTAAGTCATTAATTTCACTAGGTATATTTACAACAATTTGCTTGTCACTCTTTTAATGACGCTTTTTAATGAATTTCCTTTAGGGACATTAATTGCTGTCCATATTCTTCCCTGTTTTATTTACGGGTATGTTCGGAACTGAGGTTGGTATTTCATTCTCTAAAGTACATTAGTGATCTTAACCGGAAGCAGTGACTTATAAATCTTATAATATAAATAAAGTAGGTTTCTGAACCAAGCTTTTGTTAGATACGAGTATAATTGACACAAAAAAGAAGAATACTGTGTTAGAAATAGGCTTGCCGCTAATCATCATGTATCACTAGTCTTGTCCTGATGCGGGGCTTTAGTTGAATACATCAGCTGCATCTCCTTTCATGCATTTTGTGGGTATATGTACGATACATTCATATATATACACGTTGCGTTCCCGAAATGGGATAGACTGCACTTCAGGATCATAAAGGAGACCCCACAACCACGTTTGCCACAGTGGGGACCTGACGTGGGGACAGTCTGTCCCGGATGGATGTCAATGATTATTTATTTTTATTTATTTATTTATTAGGGTAAATACAGTGTATCACACATTTAAATATTCTGTTACCTCTGAACCTGTATAGGTTAGTGGAGTTAGTTCAGTGACAGGTTGCTGGTTTATCGCCTAAAAGAACGGCCGAGTTCCTTAGTCGACTCATACGACATATACCTACGGATGGAGATGCAGCTGGTGTATTCTAGTGAAGACCCGCATCAGCACAGGCCTTGTGACACATGATAAATAACGGCGAGCCTATTTTTTAACACAGATTTCTTCTTTTTTGCTTCAATTAGAATAAAAGCCAGGTTTAGTAAGCCTACGCTATAAGTGACTGCTTCTGGATGAGATGTACGCAATTTGTTTTTACTTTTTCAGGGTTCTGTAGGCAAATATATGACCCACTTTGTGTCTGGCTTATGATCTTTGAACTGTGTAAATTGGGAATTGGGTATAGACAATGTAGGTGACAATTTTACGAGTGATAGTGAAGTTCGCAAAGTCATCAAACATTTTCTATCAATGGCGGTTAGACATCGACCGCGACACGACGACGTCGCGATTTCGGGACGATCGCGCCATATGAAGGTTTCCTATGTTTCGATAAGTTGGCGAACTTCGCTATCATTCTAATAGTCCAGTAAAATTAGGCCAAATTTCCTTCAAACCTAGACATTTGAAATTCCCAAGTGGGATATCCAAGATATTCTGGAAGACCTGCGTGCGTCCTACGATGAAAACCTCTATTACAAAATGAAATAAGAGATAATTTCCTACAATAAAATAATACCTTACCTTACGTTCTAACTAAGACGCATTTTTGCGTTTCCACGCCTCCTTGAATAAAGAGTACCTAAATGATACAGTCTTTTAACGTGTTTTTACACGAATTAGCAGGCAAAGCAATACGCTCCGAAACTACTAAGCCGATTAAAAAAATTCTTTCGCTTTTCGAAAATCCCACTAAAACGGAGAAAAGGAGGATAATTGTTAGAACTACGGAATTCGGCGTAATGATAACAACACGTTCTTGACTAGTTCGTACCTACATTGTTATAGTGAGGGAGCGATTTGTTGTTTTTTCGTATAAGACGTTATTTTTTTAAGAAATTGCCTATAAAGTTTATAAATGGAGAGGAATCTTCGCCTGCTTATGACAGATGCTATATCACAAGAGGCGGTATTTTTTCCGTCAGAGGTTAAAAAGGTGTGCTTTCACGGGAGCTCCTTTACTAAGTTTACATAATTTTTTACGCATAATCTTTATGCATAAAATGCTTATTCCTGCAAAAAATTTGGTTTATATATATTTTTTTAATGAGATAAGCGTCGCGTCGGAAAAGAGCAGTAGATCAAAAAACCCTAGATGACAGACGGACAGCGATGGCAAAATAATAGCCACATATCTTCGGGTAAGGAACTCAAATAAATAAATAAATAAGTATGTACCTATAGGCTATGTACAGAGGTTACTTACTAAATATTATGAATACCAGTGATTATTAGGGTCGGGCAACACTAATGTCCCGAGGGTTGCGTCAAGGGATGATTGATTACTACCCTTGCAATGGCTAATCGTTTTAAAACGGCATTTTAGCGCCATGTTAAAATTTGATTTGGATCAATGGGTCGAGAGGATGAAAGGGGTTGTTTTCCAAATTTCATCATATTATGCAGCTTAACTTCTATGCTGCTCTGGCAATGAAAAAAAAAAGTATAATACTACAGCTGCTTCTCTTCCCGGGCATACTGTACAAGTCAGTAGAGGGACATGAGGGTCTTGGTGTTTTGTAGGCGATGGGCTGGCCACCTGTCACTACTAACCGAACTTGTACATCTCAACTATACCCTCAAAATTGGTCAGAAGTGGCACCATGTGGTCCTATCGGCCCTTGGTGCTCTGCCTACATCGTAATGGATAAAGGCGTGATTATATGTATGTATTATGCAGCTGTTCAAGATATAGAAAAAAGCCCGACTGCGTAAAATTATTGGCCCAGTGTCACTCACGATTTAGAGACGAATCTAATCATACCTCTCCAGCTCAAATGCGACAAATTGCATAGACTGTGCCAAAGAAATATACGTATATATTATACATATACATAATTATTATACACACTCGAGAATATACCCTGGCGCAGTCAGGTAAATATATTGGAAACAGTCGTACAATACAACATTAAGAATTAACATGCGCACGGATGCGTTTCCAAAATGGGGTAGCAAGAACTGCATGATCATAATGACCATCCCATAGTTACGTTTAGCATGTAACCGGGATTGACCCACCCAGGCCCACCACTCATTCCCGCCTCTGCAACTCCTGTGAGCCAGGATCAACTGAGGCGACCAGAAAAATGCAAAACAAAGCATAGAAAATCCCGGTGGGACCTAACTAGCGTCTGTAAAGCATTAAAACCACCTATAATAGAGGGTAGGCAGAGCACCAAGGGCCGATAGAACCACATGGTGCCACTTCTGACCAATTTTGAGGGTAAAGTTGAGATGTACAAGTTCGGTTAGTAGTGACAGGTGGTACGGCCCATCGCCTACAAAACACCAGGACCCTCTTGTCCCTCTACTGACTTGTACAGTATACCCGGGAAGAGAAACAGCTGTAGTATTATAGGTGTTTTTATTCACTCCCAGAGCAGCATAGAAGAAATTATTATTACAATTGAAACATACGGCTACTTTATATTACCTATGAATTATTATGCCAATAATAAGCAGTGGCGTAGCTACCTAGGGGCTAGGCGGGGCAGTGCACCGGGGCCCTCAAGTTCAGGGGGCCCTCGAATCCTTACCGTGAATTCCTGGGTAGGGCTTGAATTTTCAAAAAGTAATACACATTTTACTTGAGTTATGTGGTAAGTACCAGAAAAAATTTCGCGCTCGCTCCGCTCGCGCATCAATTATGCTTCTTTCAGTTTTCAATTATGGGGATCGTAAACTGTAAAAGTTCTTGGTAATGTCTATCCGATTGTAACCTATCTCATGTTTTATTTAGCAATGGTCAGAAATCCTCGGTAGAGCTTAAATTTTCAAGAAGTAATAAACAAGTTACATGGTGAATACGAGAAAAAAATTTGCGCTCACTACGCACGCGCATGTATTATCTATCTAAGCAGTCTTTCAATTATGGGACTCGTAAACTTCAAAATTCTTGGTAATGTCTAGTCACGTGCAATAAAGAGAAGATAGTAAGCAAAAATTGCTCAAAATCGATAGTTGAGATAGCAGTGGGCCCCATTTTTTTATTTGCCCCAGGGCCCCTAGTTACCTTGCTACACCACTGATAATAAGTGTCACAAAATTATTTTATGTTTAGCATATAAGCAGGGAACAGATGTAAATGATCAGTGCAGTGACAAATTGCTAGAAATTTAGAGAATGCCCCTGAGTTCCTTAGTCAACTCTTACGACATGCACGGAAGGAGATGCAGCTAATGTATTCTAGTGAAGTCCCGCATCAGTGAAATAGTACCTACGAGTAGTACACGGATACTCAAGACTAAAGTGGACAAGGTATACGATGATATATATCCGTATCCGTATCCGAAGCATTAGCCGGAGCGATGTCGCTGGAGAATCTATCTTCTGATCCCGTATGGTATTACGTGTTCTGATAGCGATTCCTCCAATAAGGGTAAATAAGGGAATAAATCCTTTATTAATCTTCATTTCAAACTAGACCTACTTTGTACATTATCTTCTAAAATATTGTATCTTGTGTGTTTTTTTCTGTGTACAATAAAGAATTCCGGGAGGTGGGGAGCAGCGCCTCTCGTGCTGATAACATAGTCCAAAAATCACACTGCAGTCACCAATCCGCCTGCCCAGCATGGTGACTATGGGCAAAAACGTATGTCATATCCCTAAAATCGTGCAAAACTCTATCGCTATCAAAGACACGTGATCAGAGCCAGCAAGTGATTTGTCTTCCCACTTGACATTTCACTTTCCGAATGTATCGTATTAATTTTTTTATTCGTCCCGGAAAATTATTGACTTCATGAGGGTCGGTCCGCTCTTTTGTGTTACTAATCTATTGGAGTAGCTTTTTCTTTTTGATTTACAAATAAATATTGTATCTTACGCTGCTTGCAAGGTAGGCACGCCTATCTTGTCTTAGCAGCATCCAGCTGAAAAGGGACCCGTTTGGCGGTTGCACGTACACGGGACGTAACTGACGGGCTCCAAATAGGGCACACAGTTCTTCTTACTGTTCTTCGTTTCATGTTGCTTCTACCTGTCTACTTACTTCTTTTGATTTGGTTTCCCCCCTTAACGAAGGGTAGGTACTCTATACAATAAAGAAAGTTTATCCCAAAAAAATGTTGGGAAACAATATAATTTTTTTTAAAAAAGTTTTATAATTACTTGATCGGGCGAAATTTATAGTGTCCAGTGTTTATACTAGATTTTTCATAGAGAGATATTAATTATTTCTCGTGAAATATCTTGCTACACGCGTCAATGTAAATCTATGCAGAAAAAGTCCTCTATTTACATACTCAACTTTGGACCCTAATATTTTGGAAATCAGACACTTCCCAGGTATGCTTCCATGGAGAAAAATGATCGTGATTATCAGGAGATTCCGTAGTTTTCGGGGACGTAGACGACCAAAAATCATCCTGTATACCTGACAAGTTTCATCAAATTCCGTTAATTCGTTTTTGCGTGAAATAGAACATTAAAACCTCACAAACTTCCTGCACATTGGTAGGTTTACTTACCTTCATACTAACGACATACATAGGTATGTATGAAATAATGTATGACACACGCACCTTGACCGATCGTATTAACGAAATGAATTCGGTGCCAAATATCAGAGGATACTACGCGCCAATATAAACTTTAAGCCCTTAGCATATGGGTTAGTAATGTTTGTCTATCAAAATAGCTGTAGTTAGTATCAATGAAACGTTTTGCTCTTTGAAGCATTTAAATGTCTGTCATACCAGATACATACCGATAAATGAGTCGCCATGCTCAAGCCACAGTCGGCCATAAAAAAATATTTAACTCGCATGGCAAAGATAACAAAATATGACTAGCTATAACCATATCTGTTTTTAGTTAATCCCGAAAGGAAAGGCAAAGGGAACTACAAAATCCTCTGCTTTTCAGCTTTTCACGCCGAATAAAGGAAACCTAGATAAAAGTTACGTGAAATAAATAACCTCAATTTTTATATCTAAAGGAGAATAGGTATTAAGCAAATTGGGGTAAACAGAATGTAATAAATTAGCTACATGTTACTACTTGCTCATTTATCCGTATTAGCATAGGGAGCATTTGATATTAATAATTCCTGTATAATCATCAGAGGTCGGAATTAGGTAGAGTCATTTATGTACTTGCATCGAAATGTTGATATTAATGTGGACCTTCCCAGGATTTCTAATGGACAATCCCGTGTGGCCAACAATATTACAAACAAAATGATAATAAAACCCTCAGAGATAGACAAATAAAACAAAGATAATTAACATAAAATTTCTGCTCTTTAAAATTAATACCGGAATTTGAGGCATATCCACTTTATTCTTTCGCTGTATGAAATCAGTGCAAGTACATAAATGACTCTACCTAATTCCGACCTCTGATCATCATACAGCCACGTTTAGGAGTGTGATTTTAATCGTCAATTGAAAAATAGCCCGAATGAATATTTTCGTTCGTAAAAATAGCTCTATAGAAGCTATGCGACGTTAAAGCAGTCATTTTACAGATCCCGGCCAGATTGCGAAAGATTTGTGTGGCTTTGCATTAACTTAATAGCTTTGTAACATATGCCGGTTTGAAGCTAAGAAATAACAAATCGGAGTGTGTATAGAGCAGGGGTTGCCAAACTTTTTTCTCATAGACCCCTTTCAAAAGTTTACTGATTCTGGTAGACCCCCTACAGGCTACTCTACATTATCTACGTATTGATTGTGAACGAACCCCCATTTTTTCACATCGACGTAGACCCCCATCGAGACTCCTGTGAACCCCTAGGGGTCTATCTGGACCACTTTGGGAACCACTGGTATAGAGGTAAAAAATTATCTTTAGAGATTGCCGTTATCGTTTATATAAAACAAGAGATATAATTTTGTATCGGAACTCTTTCGGAACTGTCATTTTCATAGAAAATTTGGTTTCGGATCATACCGGAGATTTATTGCATGTTCAATTTACCTAGATTGTTTATTTAAAACTAAAAATGTCAAGATCTCGAACTAAGTATGCAAAAAATCTTTTCGATTACTATTGAAATAGCCTGTTAGAAAATAAAGAAGAACTTCTATATTCCTTAACAATAAATAACGAACATCGCATAAAGCTTCCGACAGGGACCACTATATTTTATCTGCCAAATTGTCCATTATAATTTGCGAAGGGTCTAATGTAATTTAGACCTTTGTGCTACAGACATTTACCTCATTTTTAAACTGTTGAGTGGGCCGTAGAGTGCCTGAAACGGTTAAGGACGTAGATAAATTCATAAGAAATAAGTATTCAAAGCTTTTAAAAGTCTTAAAAAATCTTTTCGCATTGCCACTGTGTGTTTTTACAGTTTTAAAGTTACGTAGCTTTCTTAACCTTGTGTTTTATACACATTATTGCCTGCATAAGAAGTACAAACCGCACCGTGTTTCCGAAACGGCCCCCTGAGTATCTAATTGGCAATAGCAAAGCCGAAGCAAAGCGATAGCGAAAATTGTACAATATTCGCCTTGAAATGTCAAAGTTCCATTGAAATTCATTTTACGTAATACGAATTTGACAAGCAATCAGCGAATAGAGCGATTTTTGTACAATTTTCGCTATCGCTTTGCTTTTGCTAGTTAGGTAATAAGGGGGCAGGGTAGTCAGAACTCGAAGGAAATCCTGCAGCCACCTTTAGCATAGCAGGATCGGAAAAAAGATCCATTTTATTCTATTTACAGACACACAGAAACACAGAGTCAAATTCTTTGTGAAAATCCATTAAACTTTATCCCATGAAGTCAATTAAGGTTCTCGAATAAAAGGCCGAAAGAAACGAGCCAAAAGCAAAAGTAATTTAAAGTTGCCGTGAACTAAAGAGAGATAGAGCGATAAATATTAAATACCCTGAGTAGGTACATAGGTACCTACCTAAAGAGTTGATTTCATCGTATAGTTCCTATGTGCATGACTATTATGACTATATTATCTATGTCGCTGTATACAAAAAAAAGTTAATTTCGAAATCAGCCATAGGAGTTACTATGCAACGCCTGACAAGTTGCTAGCGTATCGCCCGAGAGAATCCCTGAGTTCCCTAGTCGACTCTTACGACATGCACGGAAGGAGATGCAGCTGATGTATTCTAGTGAAGCCCAGAAATTTTCTATTGAATCAAGGTACTTAGATATACCTAGCTCACTCGGGCGAAGTTGCGTGCATCAACTAGCCTAATGCCAAATCGATTAGGAACTTCTTCTATCTTATCATTTTGCATTGAAACGTACTCAACGCTTATTCCCTCGTTTGCATTAAGATAAGATCGACATTAGAAGACGTAGCGAAGGCGGAAACAATGGCGATATCGATGTCGATGTATACGATCGTATTGATTATTGATATTGACGATCGATTAGCAAAGTTCTCACTGATGCTCACTAAAACATAGGTCCTGGGTTCGAATCCCGGTAAATGCAAATCAATATGATAAATAACGGTGCAGGTTTGGATGTTTTTTGGTATACACCTCACAAATATCAAGTTCTGTGCTGATACGGGGCTTTATCAGAATACATCAACTGCATCTCCTTCCGTGCATGTCGTAAGAGTCGACTAAGGGAAATTCGGGCGTTCTCTCAGACGATTAGCTAGCAACTTGTCAGAGGTCACTGATCTCTAACATCTGACCCCGCCATGCTAAACGTGTCTGTAGAATGTCCTTCGCGATCCTGTAGTTCTGGCCACCTCATTTTTCAACACAGGCCTTTGTATATTTATGTATGTAAATATCATTTGCCTGTAAACCCTTATACCCTCTAGGTAAAACTTTTGCAAAAGTGCTTCAATGTAATACACAGTTTTAACTTTTAATTAAAAACGAACATAAAATAAAACTTGAACGTCAATCAAACATTGGCCGTGAAATGGAAATGGAAATTTTAATTAAAAAAAAAGTTTTTCCAACCCTTCCGCACTTCAAACACGACCGTGTACATTGGACCGGGATGACGTGGACGTGGAGGAAGTACAAAAACAACGTACAATTGACTAGAATGGTAGGGTAGAGCGGGGCTAGTTGAGCATAAGGGCAAGTTAGGCACTGAAATACCTCTATCAAACCATACCCATAGGCATCATATGGCGGAAAGAAGGGGTCGTGGGAGGGGTAATCACCACGCGAAAGCTAATGGTGACTCGACGAGCGAGTAAAGCCTCCGCGCGTTTTGTTTATTTTGTGACCGAAAAGTAAAAACATCGTTTGCAAGTTTTCATCTGTGTAAGTCAATTATTATCTGATTTGAATAAGGTAAATGTTAATCTTTCAGAGAATTATTGTACTTGTGATATGTAGTGAGGTTCTGGTTATAATTCTTAGCAATTTTTTAATAACCTCGCTTTTGTTTTAAAATTCCGGCTTGGGGTTAGTTGAGCTATAGTTGCTCAACTTACCACACGACTCAAACAACTAAAGTAATTAATGTTTTATGATTTGTTGGACTTGCAAGATGAAGACTACAAGATATTCTTACACTACTGAAGACGACCATACCCAAAGGCTGGCCCTAGATAAGCAGATAAAACTAACAGAAGAAAGAGGAAATATGCAATACTAACTGCGTCACTCCCGAAAAGAACGCTTTAGAAGAGCAGCAAAGTAAAACCACAAAAAAACGTTACTCCTAACACTCTAGTCATGTGAGGAAAGTGATGATGATGATTATGCCTATCTAATTTATTGCGAAGGCTATGCTGAAAGTTTACCAGGGGAAAGTTGGATCCAGTGTCAAGCTTGCACAGAATGGACACGTACAAAATGTGTTCCAGGAGCTGGTCTTACTTTCGTTTGTGTCAATTTCAACAGTAACAACGACTACGATTAAGTTCCTAAGATGTTTTTGATGTCTTGTAAGATGTTATTAATGTATTTTTTAAAGATATTTCAGTTATTAAAGATTAAATCTAATGCTAAAGTTAATCTTAAGATACGTTAATGTTTTGTTGATTCTAGTTTTGGTTATTTTTTCAAAGAAAATTACTTTAAGTTTTGTTGTTCTGTCACTAAAAGACTATAAATAAAGTGCTGATTGTCAAACTTATAGTTTACTCCATCTCTAGTCTACATTGAACCCCTGGTTTGGTTAGACATTCCTAATGCTCAACTTGCCCCATACCCTTGCTCAATTTACCTCACCTATGGGGTACATTGAGCATACTTGACTTTCTGCATTTAAACTGCTGTAGCTCTCAAATTCGACTTGTTACAAAAAATTACTATATACACTTTTGATAAGGGATAAATTACTAATCCACCAAGCCACATAACAACTCATTGAGACTTATCATTGAGGAGCTATATCCACTCAAGTGAAAATTTGCTCAACTAGGCGCCCTACCCTACTTGTTCAGGTTGTTTGCCTGGCTGTCACCTACACCCTGTATACATATCACGTACTTGCTAGTGGACGCCCGCGACTCCTTCCCCGTGGACTGAAGAAAAAACAAAATGTCGAAATTATCCGGGATAAAAATATTTTCCCGGGATAAAAAGTTGCTTATGTGATATTCTCATATTTATAATAATAAGCCCGCAGGGCAGCTTGTGGCGAGCTGTTGGGAGGTAGCATTCCCACGGACCTGAAGTGCTACCGGGGGAAGACCCTGTTCCTCATCTCCGGCGTCGGAGTGAGGTCTGACGAGGAACAGTTCCACCACCTCTGTCTTGCCTTCGCCGGCCGGGCAGAGTGGAGTCGCGAAAGCTATGACAGCTCGAGGGTGGACGTGCCCGTCCCTAAGTGGCGAGTTGGCCTCGGTCCAGGGGCACCCCTCCACCCTAGTCGCTCACCAAATGTTTCCCCCTTTGTCGCCCCGTGCGTGCGGCCGTTTCAGGGGACCCATGAAATGAGTCGGCGAGTCACCGCCTGCCACCAAACAATTATGAGACTTGGTTGTAATGGCAGGCGTTCGTTAGTCTCCTTCAATAGACCGGTTATCCAACCCCACCCAAAATTCAGCCCCATAGCCCATGTTTCCATCGCATGACACTGCACTCCAATAGTCTTGCACATGGCGGGGACCATCGCCGGGTGTATCATATTGTGCGATCGGTGATGGTATCTGCCATGTGTATCCCACACCATATTAAAGTTCTCTTAAAAGGGCCTCTACATCTTGGCTACGGCCCGATGTACGCTGCTCAAAGGATCGGCAGGGAAATTTAAAGCCAACGGGGCGAGTGGGAGAACTTTCGCGATCGCACTGCTAATAGCTATGCAAGTTGTATTGCAAGTTACTCGTAAGTGATCAGCCTCACGGAATCTGTTCCGAAAATTTTCCGAGATACAATATTTTTTTGCAGGTTAATAATAATTTGTTAGCGTAAAACAAAATAGGCACTACGTTATATTATTTCTCTGCCTTCTCCGCGAACACCGCTGTTCCGACATTGAACGGTAAAAGGGCGGGAGAATGCCAACGTTTCCGGTTTTATAGGTTTTTATTGTCAACACCCGGCGCCATTCCGGACGATTTTGGCGGGAAATTCAAACTTTTTTTATGTTCCACGCACGGACTTTTGAATATTAAAGATGGCTTACAAGAGGAAATGAGAAACCGTATTGCGTAACCTACATTACGTTTTATAACCACCGTTTAGCGTGGAAACAAATATCTATAATCTCATTTACGATTAGGAGAATAAACAGGATGTTTTTTCGTTGCCACCCTTAACGAAGTAAGTAAGTTTATGCCAAAAACAGCTTTTTTGAAAAAAAAAAAACAAATAATTTTTAATCGGGCGAAATTTATAGTGTCCAGTGTTTATGCTAGTTTTTTCATGGACAGATATCATTATTTCTCGTGAAAAAATCTTGCTACGCGCGTCTATGTGCATTTATGCAGAAAAACGCAGTCTATTTACTCAACCTTGGACCCTAATATCTTGGGAACCAGACACTTCCTAGGTATGCTTCCATGGAGAAAAATGATCGTGATGATGAGGTGATTATGTAGTTTTCGGGAAAGTTTACGACCAAAAATCATTCTGTATATCTACTGGGTTGCCTATTATTGGGCTATTCGGCTCTAGAGCGTGCCAAAGAAATATATATTCATACATACACGCGAAAAACAAAACCCATTATCCCCCAAAGAGGTTGGGCTAAAGTGTGTAATTTACGCACCCACTTTTCACCAGTTACCTTAATAAATCTAACGTGGTAAGGGGTGAGCCTACCGCCGCTTTTCGGGCACAAATACAACAATTTAGCTACCGGTAGCGCATTCAATGGGACATATTATGTTACCAAGTTATTCTAAATAGATATGATAACCTTTTGGCGTCAGATTGCCCATTTACTCATACATTATTAATTAAAGATATAACATAACATTTCCATTGACGCCGGAACAGCTATCTTACTTGCAAATGAGTAGGAAACACAAAGGCTGTACAAATAGGAGCTGCCGTAGAAACATACATACATAAATACAAACACGACTGTGTTCTCGAAAAGTTGTACCCAGAACTGCAGGGTCCACCTATACAGTGTGATTTTTGGTCGTCAACGTTCCCGAATACTACGGAATCTCCTCATCATCACGATCATTTTTCTCCATGGAAGCATACCTGGGAATTGTCTGGTTCCCAAGATATTAGGGTCCAAAGTTGAGTAAATAGACTGCGTTTTTCTGCATTAAGGCACATAGTCACGCGTAGTAAGATTTTTTCTAGAGAAATAAATTAATATATGTCTATGAAAAAACACTGGACACTTAAATATTGCCCGATCAAGTAATTAAAATATAAAAAAAATTACATCGTTTCCCAGAATTTTTTGGTATGAACTTACTTTATTTGATCTACAGAGTACGTACACTTCGTTTAGAGTATATAAAAGTTGAATGTAAGTATGTTATTTCGAATTAATTGAACGTAACTTTGTATGTGGACAATGTGTTTTGATCAAATGCTTGTATTTTAGGCAACATTTTTCCTGATTGTGCAAAAAAAGAAACTTTTCACCTGATGAAGGCATTCCATAAAGAAACAAAGTGATTGTGCATGTTTACAACAATAAGAAAACACTATTTAGAATCCTAAAATACAGTGAAAATTTACAATAGGCAAAGTTATCTCAAACTATTATTACTTTTTTTTTGCAGTTTAGATTCCAAATTAAGATCTAAGATCAGGGGGGTAAGCACGAACCTATCGATAGTCCGTAACGCTAGCGTCAGACTGTCAAATCACATAGATTTTGCTAGCAAGTTGCTAGCGTTACGCCGCGTAAAAAGACTCGTGCTTACCCCACAGCATAATATTTCGAGTACTATCAATATGTGCCTGGCTGTCACTTACACTCTGTGTGCACCTACGAGTATATGTATGATCGAACGTTGTTGAGGCATCTCCACCTTCTCCTTCCTCCATCCTGTGAAAAGGGGAACAGATTATCATGTCAAATGGAGCTTGGAACTACAGAAAGCTAATTTAACTTGTCACCCTACAAATTAACACCCTTAGATTAAACCCTATATCATTAATTGCTGACTCAAACTTAATCACACTCAACCGTTGAAAAATAACACTTACGATATAAATGTACTGCCACCACTTACTTGAGTCTCCCCTCAAGGGTAAATTTAAGAATATGAGTGTAGGAATAAAATATACGTAGTATTTATAGCCGCTTACTAATTCTGGTGAAATTTCCACCTGAATTTGAATCTGAAGCAGAACCGTTGTGGAAGCCCCGCTAGAATCTGAAACTTTCAGAAATAGTAACGATCTTCCGTTAACATACGAGTACAATCTGTAACAATATTTAAGGATATGTAAAAATGGCCGACATGTTATTGGACAGCTGACTCATGTACAGGGTGTAACAAAAGTGGTATGTTAAGCGAATTGATATAAAAATAGTCCACTATAAAGAACCTACCCACAAAATTTGAGACTCGACCACTAGTTATTAACCTTTTATGAACATTCCTGAATTGTGATGAAAAAATCCTCCTTTTTACTATTACGCGGAGTCGTAGGCAGCCTCCAGCAAATAATACTTTAATTTATTGGTTATATTTATTTTACTATAGTATTATCATATCTGTGCTTTAATGTAAATAAATTAAGCACTATGTCGCCAAACCTTAAATAAAGCAGAAAATTTTCTTTCCCTGTAAAAGTCGTACCCTCGTCAAGTCAGAGGGTTGCCGGGGTTGCTCTGGGTCACTTCTGTCAGTATCAGGGTTCCGCGTCTTTATAAAGCATTAAGTACTGAACCCTGAACCCACTGTAGTGTGTGCCAATCCAATTTGAACAAGAAAAAAATCTAAGTAAGTTTTTTTACTTTTTTGTGATTCTTGGAGATTTTCAGCGTTCCGTACCTGGAAAGGTAAAAATGGAACCCTTATAGGATCACTTTGTTGTCCGTCCATCCATCCGTCTGTCTGCCAAGACCCTTTTTCTCAGGAACACGTGGAGATATCAAGCTGAAATTTAAATTAAATACGCAGGTCCCTAAAAGCTGTAAATAAATCAAGTCAACGCAATCAAAAGATGCTGCCGTTTATGACGCAAATTTCCGCAAATTTTCGAGTTTCGCAAGGGAATCAAAACCTACAGAGTACTTCCCGTGAACTTAGAATCTTGAAATTTGGTACTAAGCAACGTCATGTAGCACAGATAAAGGAAAAATTGGGAAATGAGTTTACACGATGCGGGGTCTTCTACATGGAGATAACTATAAGTTCATCGAGACAGTAGCTCGACTCGCCTCGCCAGGTATTGTATAAAATTTTTGAGACGTTGTACTATTTTTTGTGAAATATCTAAATAAATGAAAAAAGATGATTATGAATACGTTATGGTGGTAGACAGCCACTACATCTGTTTAGCTCTCACCTGCCGAGTAAAGCTGCCTGTGCACCGGAGTGGTGATACAAAGAAATATTAACCAATAGGAATATAGCTGAGCTGATGTTTTATACAATCCTATTGTTTAAAATTTATCCGTTTCTCCGCTACACAGCCGCGCTTCAATTCGGTGGACGGTGGATCTACTGAACGCGTACAAATAATGCGGGAAATGATCGAGATTATTCGAGATCGAGAACGTTTTATCCAAATCGAGTTGGCATAAAGCTCACACTATAAAGAAAATGCGTAAAATATAGGACCTTAATAAAAAAAACGAGTGTGAAATTAATTCAGGCGTACTTATTTAGTGATACCTAAGTACTAATACTGTGTCTACAAGTACATAGGTCTTGTAATTTCAAAAGATTTTCTTCTTATCTAGTTTTTTTTTGGTAGAATCTCTATTAACTACTAGAGCTTTTAATATTTATTTTCAAATTATATTTTATAGTGGCCCGCCCTCGCTTCGCTTCGGTACATATCAATACATAGATACAACTTTATATGTAGGTACAGCGGTTTTCGTTTAAATTTGGAACTCCCGTTGGTCCCCTTCCCGTGGGAATTTCGGGAAATCCGTTCTTAGAGCTTCCTTGTAGCCCTAATCCGATTTCAGCTTCGTATAAATAGCTGTTTTCGTAAAAAAATTAAATTCCCGTAACTCCCCTTCCCATAGGAATTTCGGGAAATCCGTTCTTAGTGCTCCCTCGCAGTCCCTAATGAACATACAGGTCCAATTTCAAATTCATATGTATCGCAGTTGTCGTAAAAAAATGAATTCCCGTTTGTCCCCTTCCCGTGGGAATATCGGGAAATCCGTTTTTAGTCCTTCCTCGTTGTCCCAATGAACATATATGCCCGATTTCAGCTTCATATGTATAGCGGTTCTCGTAAAAATTATGAATTCCCGTTAGTCCCCTTCCCGTGGGAATTTCGGGAATCCGTTTTAGTCCTTCCTCGTTGTCCCCAATGAACATATATGCCCGATTTCAGCTTCATATGTATAGCGGTTTTCGTAAAAAATATTAAATTCCCGTTGGTCGCCTTCCCGTGGGAATATCGGGAAATTCTTATAGCCTATGTTCATCCAGGTCCAATAAGGATTCTAACGGTGAAAGAATTTTTGAAATCGGTCCAGTAGTTTCGGAGCCTATTCATTACAACCAAACAAACAAAGTTTTCCTCTTTATAATATTAGTATAGATGTCGTTCTACAAGAGCAGTTTTTGTAATATGACGACGCTAGTACGATCTATTTCGCTTTAATTAGAAATTCCTTAGAAACGTACCTATATTAGTTATTATGCTTTGAAATTTTTAATTTTCTATATTGCAGGAATCACGTGTATTCATTATAAGTATGTGTATATATTAGTGCTGTATGTATATTATTATACTAGTAGACGCCCGCGACTTCGTCCGCGTGAACTGCAGAAAAAACAATATGTCGAAATTTTCCGAGATAAAAAGTAGCCTATGTGTTAAACCAGGGTGTCAGCTAACTCCATACCAAATTTTATTAAAATCGCTCCAGTCGTTTTTACGTGAAAGAGTAACAAACATCCATCTATCCATACTTACAAACTTTCGCGTGATTCTCTGTTCTTGTTACTGACCATAGACTATTAGCATTAAATTAATAAGATATTGCATAGAAAATAGATTGAAATCATGAACGTATAAAGAATAACGGGCAGAGTGTTGTGACTACACGGAATGAAGCATTTATAGTAAGCTCGGCAACGATATTCTATGGAGTAGGGACGCGTTATTCACACACAGACAAACCACAGTAAGCTCGGCGCCTACTGGAAAATACGTACACATGCCCAACGCGCCGCCATTTCGGTGCTTCAATCTGTTCAGTGACAGCATTACGTCTGTTGTTCTTTATATGTTCATGATTGAAATATGAGTACATATAGTATGAATACTGTTCTTAGAATGTTAAAATTCCTTTGAAGAGCTTGTTTTTAATATTAAAGCATTGAAAAGTTCACGAAACATTCTACTACACGGGTAATGTGGTGGAATAAAAACTTTAATCCGGGATAGAGTTAAACCCGACTAAAGGCCTTAGAAAGGATCCCTTTGATAGTGAAAAGCTTATTCGGTTTTGTATGGAGAGGTTTTGAAAGAGTTTTTAATGTTTTTTATTGCTATATAACTAGTTTTATGCTGATGTGGGATTTCACTAGAATACATTAGCTGCTCCAGTAACCGACTGTCATGTAAAGCGACGGGATGAAAGGCATATTATACAGAGAGCGTTGTGCATGAATGTGGATGGATATAAAGGAAGAGGTAGACCAAAGAAGTGTTGGATGGACTGTGTGAGGGAGAATATGCGTGTACTGGGAGTGAGCAATGAGATGACGGATAATATGGACGAATGGAAGAAAATAACATATTGCGCCGACCCCAAATAAATGGGAACAGGGCATGAAGATGATGACATTAGTTGCTCCTTTCGTGCATATCCTAAAAGTCGACTAAGCGACGTTCTCTCATGCGATGAGCTAGTAACATGCACTGATCATTTACATCAGCACAAGTAGCATGACCTGCGAAACACGATATGATAAACATTTAGTCTGTCAAAATACGATAAATATAGCCACCCAGTTGAATTTTGGAGACGATACGATATCGTACGATACGATATCAACGATGCGTGGTCATGCTAGGAGGCCTGGCCCCGTTTATACTAAACTACCTCATTTTTGGAATACAGACATGTCATGACCTATATGATGTTATGACCCATAATATGTCGAAGGCGCATTGTATACCACTGTACTACATAGCAGAGTTTCAGATTGAAAAAAAAAACGACGACTTCAACCTCCGACTTCCGACTCGAACTTGACCACTTTTTCATTCGATCGAAAACTGTGATTTAAGGCTCGAGCACACCGGATGCGTATCGGATATCCTGTTCAGGATTTAACATATAAAAAGTTATCGAAGCAGATTTTTTCGGTTTGTGATTTGAATATGGAGTTCGTTAGGAATCACATATTTTAATATTTGATTCGAGCATAAATTATTTCTGAATGTTGTTATTCTGTACTGATGCGAGGCTTCACTAGAATACATAAGCTGCATCTCCTTCCGTGCATGTCGTAAGAGTCGACTAAGGAACTCGGGCTGTCTCTCAGGCGATAAGCTAGCAACTTGTCACCGATCATTAACATCTGTCCTCGCTATGCTGAACGTGGCTGCCGTATCTCCTTTATTATCCTGCAGCTCTGGCTACCCCGCCGGGAACAATGCCTGTCTATATGTATGTACATGTTATCGAAGGAATAAAGCTGCAAAGCGAGATACAGTCAGGGTAAAAGACACACGGACTGCAATTCAACTGCAAGAACGTGCCGTGTAACTGCACACTAACTGCAATCAAACTGTACGTTACGTACCAGCTGCAACGGAACTGCAATTTTGCAGTCGTCTTGCAGTTGAATTGCTGTCCGTGTGTCTTTACCGAAATTCATAAAAATAAAATGCTAACTCGTGTCTACCTATAGCCACTTAACTGACTATAATAGGTAGATAAATACAACGTTTATTTTCAGGAAATTATCTGTATCAAAAGAAAACCAAACGTTCACAAAAGAAATATAACAAAGTCACTTTCAGAACGGAATTGAAGTGTTCTTTAGTTCAAATGTATTTGTAGTGGCCATAGAGGGAACTACGACGAGGAGAGGAGATCCATATAACCTACGTTGCGCGGTATGGACCAATCACAGGTCGATATTTACCTGTACGCTGCCCGTCACTCACGCATTGAGGGATTTTGGGACAAGTTAGCTAAATATAACTGTCAGAAATAGATGGCGTTACCTACATCTCCTACCTAGCTCCCCCTCCCCTTCAGCTTCAGTGAAGCTCACGCCATCTGTCCAAGAGATTTGTACTAATTTTTTACTTTTAATAGTTGTCAGAAAATCCCTCATTCCTCCTCTGTTTTTTCCATGTTTTGTCTGTGCTTAGGGGGACAGATTCGGTTTCCCTCAATAGGAAAGATAGTGATAGATTAAACTTTTAACTTTTGTCCCATCTGTTCCCATAAGGGGATAAAAAAGGAAGTGCGCGACCCCAACTAGGATAATTATTCCGATCTGTCTATCTGTTTTATCTCCTTAAACAGATTGGAAAAAGTTTTTACTGTATCCAATTTGTAAGGTGATAGGGGGGACATATAAAACTATATTCCGATCTGTCCCTCTAAGGGACAAAAAGGGGGACATGCGGGAAAAATCCTCGTACTGAAACGGGGATTACAGCAGGTTACAAACAAATGTCGGCCTGTGATTGGTTCATGCTACATTCGATACTATTCTGATTCTCTATAGAAAACAAAATACTAGATTACTTGCATACAAAATCTATTATATTGTATTCAATCATTAATAATAATAAAATTAATATCCTTGTAATATTTTAATGTGAATAATTAACCTTTAACACCATAATTTTATAATAATGTACGATTGATTCAACAGTACATCTATATATACATATAATAAAAATGTTACGGATCCCTGTCTGCACATGGAAGATATATAAGAAAAAATATTATAGAATACCTTTATCAACGCAATAGTACCCAAAACAATTATTTTTGGAATTTTTGTCGGTTTTTCTGTTTGTCTGTGCGTTTGTGCACGCTAATCTCAGAAACGGCTGAACCGATTTCGATGCAGTTTTTAGGAATACCTATATTGTGACAGGTCCCACTTAACATATAGGCTATAGGCGACTTTTTATCCCGGGAAAATGTTTTTATCCCGGATAATTTCGATATTTTGTTTTTTTTTTCTGTAGTCCACGCGGACGGAGTTGCGGGCGTCCACTAGTATTGCATATATTTTGTACTATAATAACGATTTTAATCTATAATCAAGATAGCTCAAATTATTTTGTTATTTAAGTTAAGCATGTTGTTTGGGAAATAAAGGCTTAAATTATTATTATAAAGGCGTATTACTGCACTATTTTCTACGAATACACTTCGACCCCCTCTACTTTGCTTCCTCCGTGGTAGTGATCAAACCAAATATTATCTTGTTATAACCTCAATAAAAGCTAAAAGGGACTTTTAGGAGACTAAGAAATTTTTCCAATAAAAGTGTAGGTAATGGGAAAAATTGTAGGTTGTAGTGAAGAACCACTTATTTATTTCATATAATATGTATATATTATGTGATAATTATAGTTGTGTGTAAGCGGTGATAGCCCAGTGGTTAAGACGTGCACATTCCAAGCGGGAGGCGTAAGTTCGATCCCAGTCATAGGCCTGTACCAATGAATTTATTTAATGTACAGATTTTAATGTTGTAAAATTATCACTTAGCTCGTGCCTCGGAAAGCACGTAAAACCGTTGGTCCTGCGCCTGATCTCTCCGGTCGTGTCGGCTTTCCGTCCCATCGGACTATGAGAGTAACGGAATAGAGAGTGCATCTGTGTTTGCGTACACACTTGTGCACTATAATATCTCCTGCGTACCTGGCCAATCTCCATAGAGATTGGTCGCCTTGGCCGAAATACAGTCGGAGATCATCATCATGTGATTGATAACGTAGCTAACGTAGGATCTCTAATTAGCTTAATCTTTGTTGACCACAAACTTTTATATAGGAAAACGGCGGAAAACATACCGACGAAATTGATAACCTCTCTTTTTTTAAGTCAGTTTTTTTTAAATTTATTTATTTTGATTTTAAAAGAATTACAATTAGGTTCAGGGTGCCATTTTATTACACACAGATACAAACAATATATATGTCGTGGCCATATTGTTAAATTGATCATTTCATGAAATGGTCGAGCATTTCATGAAGTGGTCGCATTTCATGAAGTGGCCAATTCAATTTGACCAGATCGTTAAATCGTCTACATTTCACGATTTTGTCATCCAGGTTTGGCCAAATCGTATTAACAGGGTGTCCATAAAATCCGAATGTGGTAAGAGCTTACACCATATATAAGTATACCATAAGGTATGATGGTATGATTTTTTTTGCTATTATTTATGTGATATTTTCACAATATAATATTTAAAAACATAAAAGACTTTACAAAAGCGATTCGCATCTGGCACATCGCCGGACGCTGCCTGGGCACGCTCGCTCCGCTCGCTCGGCTCGTGCGTCATTTGTCATAGTCTAACCTAACCTAACCTATCGTAATCTAAGGTTTTTGTTTAACAATATTATTATAAACCACCATTAAGTCTAATATACATTATACAATATAACACACTATCCGTGAACTTCTTCTGCATAGTCACCCTACTCTCTTTAATTTGTTTTATAACCTAAAAAGAAAAATCCGCCATCTTCACACATAAATAAAACGCGCGCAGCGCCTCTGCCGGTGATTCATGTAACTATTTTACGATATGATCAATAATCTTGACCACTTCATGAAATGATCGGGCGTTTAGTTGCCCATATCGAGAAACGATTTTTAATCATCGATCTGCCCAAACCATATCATGATGTGGCCAATAGACAGTTGAACTTTTCATGAAATGCGACCATTTCATGAAATGCTCGACCATTTCATGAAATGATCAATTCTACGATATGGCCACGACATATACACTACTCTACATAGATAGTACCTATGGGCGAGCACGGCTAAGTAGCTAGCGCCATCATTCACAGGAGCCATTCGGCGAAACGCAGGTAGAGCAGTGCGGGCTGTAGGTAGGACCTACTGTGGGTTCAGTATTTAAAGATACAGGCTGATTTTTGGTCGTCAACGTTCCCGATAACTACGGAATCTCCTCATCATCACGATCATTTTTCTCCATGGAAGCATACCTGGGAAGTGTCTGGTTTCGAAAATATTTGGGTCCAAAGTTGAGTAAATAGAATGCGTTTTTCTGCATAAATGCACATTGACGCGTGTAGCAAGATTTTTTCACGAGAAATAATTAATATCTGTCTATGAAAAAACTAGCATAAACACTGGACACTATAAATTTCGCCCGATCTAGTAATTAATTTTTTTTTTCAAAATAATTATAATTTTTTCCCAGCATTTTTTTGGCATAATATTACTTTATTTCATGTATAGAGTACGTACCCTTCGTTAAGGGTGGCCACGAAAAAGCATCCTGTATAAGTGACCCAACATTATTAGTACAGGAATAATACTTCTGAGTCTGTGCAGTCGTGCGCAATTCTATATCAGTTAAAACGCCTTTGTACATCTTCCTTGTCATAAACTTTATTTGTAAAAACTTTACTGTGTACAATAAAGAATCACAATATTATTGTGTTGATATCTCACTGAAAAATTGGCTAAAAGATATTTTGATAATGTAGCCTATCTTTATATTATTTTCAGATGAGAATGTGATCAATCACGCAGAGATTGACGAGAGCTTATTACTGAAATACGTGGAAATAAGGGAGCGAAGGGATTTTAAAAAGGGTGCCCCTTTCAGCGGATTATATCAGAGCCCTCTAACCGGTTCAATGGAGCCTTATATAAGAAGTGATGTTTTTTGGTGATAATATATTTTGCTAATGGGAAAGCGGTGCGACATAACATTGAAAGGGAATTGGGTTCGATCCTGGGTACGAGTATTGGTCCAAGGTTTGAATCCTGGTAGGTGCAAACATTGATATGATAAGTATCGATGTTTATTTCTGAGTCATGGATGTTTCTATAACTATATCGAATGATCGTACCTATAACATTGAAAAATATACATTTATGATTTTGTGTCTTATATTTTGTAGACAAGTTCTCTACGGGCTATTTACATAACCTGTTACTTAAAATACCCTTTTTGTTACATTCTGTATATACAGGGTGATTTTTGGTCGTCAACGTTTCCGAAAACTACGGAATCTCCTCATCATCACGATCATTTTTCTTCATGGAAGCATACCTGGGAAGTGTCTGGTTTCCAAAATATTAGGGTCCAAAGTTGAGTAAATAGACTGCGTTTTTCTGCATAAATGCACATAGACGCGCGTAGCAGGATTTTTTCACGAAAAATAATTAATATCTGTCTATAAAAAAACTAACATAAACACTAGACACTATAAATTTCGCACGATCAAGGAATTTAAAAAAAATTTTCAAAAAAAAAAAATTCCCAGCATTTTTTTTTGGCATAAACTTACTTTATTTCATGTATAGAATACGTACCCTTCGTTAAAGGTGGCCACAAAAAAACACCCTGTAGTTGCATAATAGATGACACTGGACCTTAGGGATCTTGAAGTGAAAGGTATTGCCCACAAGATATTTGTCCCATTTACCTAATATATCATTTCCATTATTTATTTTCATAGTTTACCATTCCCATAATAAACCACGCCGGTATGACGTTCTATGGTAACCATGATAAATGGCTGAATTCGATATCTCCAATAAACTATGAACCTAGATGTATCTGGATGCCACGGATAGCCAAATTTTAAGGTCTTTGTTGCCATTGACATGTTCTTCAATCTCAGTGTACGCGTATCCTCTCACGCAGTCTTCCTCTATAACCATCCACATTCATGTCCAGCGCTTTCTGTAATATGCTTGTCGTCCCTTTGCCTTATTTATGTTTACACACATGCATGCACATCAGCCTACTGCAGTCCTCTGCTGGACATAGGCTTCGCTCAGGGCGCGCCACAAGGCTACTGTCATAGGGGGGTTTAGCCCATAGTTAGCACGCTGAGCAGGTGGGTTGGTGACCGCTGTGTGATTTTCGGACTATGTTGTCAACATTGAAGACGCTGGAACTAACGATACTTACAGGCAGACATGGCGTGGTGCTATTTTATTCTGCCGACACCACACGGCTTAATTATGTTTACAAGACAGTATTATTAGCTTCAAATAGGTATTAGGAGTGTGGAATCCATGTCGATTTACATTCACGGAATACTCAAGACTACCACACGCCTTAGGGCTACATACTAAATCATCCCCCTAAAGTTAACCCCACCCTGTGCACATGAATTTATTATCTTAATTCGAGTGTTATCTATTTCCATTGATTTACTTTAACCTACTAATTTACTACTAGAGTACGTTTTACCGTATAGTTCCGTTGAATGGGGATACTATATGCATGACTACATTCAGAGCGGTGATAGCCCAGTGGTTAAGACGTGAACTTTCCAAGCGGGAGACGTAAGTTCGATCCCAGTCACGGGCCCTGTACCAATTTATTTCATGTACAGATTTTAATGTTGCAAAATTGTCACCGTTAAAAACCGTTGGTCCTACGCCTGATCTCTCTCCGGTCGTGTCGGCTTTTCGTCCCATCGGACTATGATATATAGAGATGATGAATAGAGAGTGCATCTGAGTTTGCGCACACACTTGTGCACTATAAAATCTCCTGCGTACCTGGCTAATCTCCGTAGAGATTGGTCGCCTTGGCCGAAATACGGTCGGAGATCATCATCATGACTACATTACCTATGTCACTGCATACAAAAAATAGTTCCGAAATCAGGCATAGGAGTTATGTATGCTATGAAACGGACTCAACAATATGACACTGGTTAGGGCGGCCATGTTTCCGCTTTCCTTGGAAATTCCAGTATCAGGCCTGCCATGATACTCGTAATGCGGTTACTATGGATCGCGATCGATCTGCTACATGCTGTTACCTTCATCACAGCCACATTATCATACCAAGCCTGATACTGGAAGTTCTAAGGTAAGCGGAAACGTGGCCACCCTAACCAGTGCCATATTATCTTTTTTTCACAACGTGTAACAGAAGCGGTCTACCCGTGTGAAAAGTGATTAAGTGCGGCGAGTCGTGTGAGTGAACACTGGCAATACACAGATAGCAACGTATCTGTATGTAGTGATATTGTATAATATTAAAATGGGAATACAAGTAGCCTAAGTGACTTATTATATCTATCATCTATCTTCATCTACCTTATCATCTATCTTCCAGTGAAAGTCCCATCAAAATTGGTCCAGCCGTTTCAGAGATTAGCCGGAACAAACAGACATAGAGATTTAGTAAAAACCGCTTATTTTAATATTACAAATAGACACTCCAAATTTATTTATCTGTGTAAACAGGGTGTAAAAAGACAACTTTGTTCTTTTAATACCTCGTATTCTTTGTAACATCACGATCATTTTTTTCTATGGAAGCACCCCTGGGAAACCACGGGTTTCCAAGATATTGAGGCCCAAATTTACATTAATATTATATTTTTTTTACATAAATCCATCTGAAATCGGTTAACAAACATTTTTTTCAAAAATACGATGTCAAAATGTTGTAATGTTAGTTTTGTAGGTACATTTGTACTTTGAGCATCAAACGAATACATTGCTTGCAACAAAATGACAATAGACAGCTTTTTCATAAATTTTTTGTCGTTCCCCAGGGTTGGTTCCATAGAAGAAAATGATCGTAACCTTACAAAGAATACGAGGTATTTAAAAAAACATTGTTGTCTTTTTACACCCTGTATGTATATGAAGTATAGATGTATAGAGGCATATACAGGTACTTATAGGAGCAGGAGTATGTATTGTGCGTAATGCTATGACAACAGCCCACTATTTCATACATGACAACACGCATGTGTTCCCGGTAAGGGGCAGTTCGAACTGCAGCATCATAAGTGTGATCCCACACCCACGTTTAGTGTACGGGGCAGATTTATGATTAGTGACAGTTGCTAGCTTATCGCCTGAGAGAATTCATGAGTTCCTTAGTCGACTCTTACGACGTGCACGGAAGGAGGTGCAGCTGATGTATTCTAGTGCCGCACCTTCTATTACACCCTGTATACTCGAACCTCGAGGGAAACCTCGATATCTCGTCAGTGAGATTGTCCTACACATTATTGTTATTTAAATGTTAATTCCTTTACCCTAATTTTAGTACTAAAAAGACAAATTCTCATCCCCAAAGACATTTTACATTTGGAAGTAAATTGCACGTAAAGTTAAGTTTTACCCCCTCTGCACAATTACGTTCTGTGGTACCTCTTTACTGAGGTCTTCGCAACTAAGTTAACTAATAACTTGAAACAAGCTAAATTACTGCTTAACATTATGTTGATAAGGTTCACATAGTATGTAAAACTAACTTTGTTTTCGAAAAGGTAATTGTCAACATTACTAGATCTTATCGATAAAGCTATTTTAATTCTTATTTCAATGGATTAAGATTCAGGTGAACGATATAGGTAAGTTTGTAAAGTTAGCATAGCAGCTGCAGCGGCTGAAATTTATTTGTATTTGCAATTTTGAATCGTAAGTCGGCGTGGTAAGGTACACTCGAATTTGTTTACCAAGTCAGCTCTTCAAGTGCTTGAGTTTCAAGGCTTTTAGCTTTTACGTCTTTTAAGGAGAGGAGTAATTAATAAGTATAACATAATCTAATTTTTAATTACCTCGTGTTACCGGCAGAGTAGAGTTTGTACCACCCCTGCCTGCCCGTGGGTATCGTACGAGGCGATTAAGGGTTTTCGAGAGGTGGGCAGCAGCGTCCCATACTGACAACATAGCCCGAAAAACAGACTGCGGTCACCGACCCGCCTGCCCAGCGTGGTGACTATGGGCAAAACCCCCCTATGGCAGTCGTAGTCTTGTGGCGTGCCCTGGGGGAGGCCTACGTCCAGCAGTGAACTGCAATAGGCTGAAGAAGAAGAAGAAGTGTCACGACTAAGACGAATCTAATTTCTTATCTAATCTCAAGTTCAAACGCGACAACCCGTTTAGGCTCTAGAGTGTACATACACTCGAAAAACATAACACATAACCCTCCTTTTCTCGCAATCGGGTATAATATTTTGTAGACCACGTGGACGAATTCGCGGGCTGAAAAGGGCAGAAAAGCCTTTTTTAAGTTTCCTAACTTAAATTTCGCTTCACTATGTAGAATCCCGTCCCTACAACTATATCCACTTACTTAAAACTTAGTTCTTTATTTATTAGATTAGATTAGATAAAATTCATTTACCGCCAATATCTATAACTAATCTTGAGAGATTTTTTGCATATCTCAGATTTGATTTTCAATTGTTTTCATACAAAATTTCAAACTAGGAATAAAAGTATCCGGGATTCTTTTTGATCTCTGGTATAGAAATTGGCCGTTAGTGAGCTACTTAATAAATATTCTAGAGGATGTGGGTGATAGCCAGGTAAATATTCAAATTATGAATATGTACCATTATGTTGAGTTTACGATAGTGACAGGAAATGCATTTTTAATCTGATGATCTGCCATGTTCGCTTTCCGCGCTAATTATATCGTGCGATCTTGTGAAGCGCTCAAATGTGTTTTTTTATAATTAAATTTTGTCACACATTGCTGTTATTTTTGACTCACTTGTGACCCGCCATTAGGGCTGATCACGATCAGTTATTTGAACTTATCTAATGACAACTTTTTTTTTGAAAATCACGGATTATTTACAATTATTAATTAATTATTTTGGTCCTTAAAAAACATCGGAAAAATTAGGAATTTTCCTAAAAAAAATTCAGTCAGCTTTACAAATATTTGCCTGGCTGTCACTTATACCCTGTGCTCTTTTCTATTTTCGATCTTAGGGGAAAAGACCTCTTTGTTTGTTTAATTTGTTATTCCAACACCTAAAATGGCACTCCTTATTACGATCCCGTTCCCCCCCTTTTCAATATCGAGTGACTATTGATTTCCTATCGGAACCGGCATTCCTATTTGCAAGGAAATTAACCTCTTTACCACAAAACCTTAGAAGCTATTCTGCATTGACAGTTGATTTTTAATTTGCTTACAGATTTGCTTTAAGGGTGGCTTTGAAAGTCTTTATTTACTGAAGCATGTTAACTAGGGTTTGTGAGTGAATGTAAATCAGCTCCTCAATTCTGGTAAATTTTCCAGCTAAAGTGTTGTGTACCTAAAATCCCGATATACAGGGTGTAACAGAAAGGGTATGTTAAGCGAAAAGCTATGTTATTAGCCCACTATAGAGAACCTATTTCTAAAATTTGAGAATCAAAATCACATATTTATTTTTCAAGTTTGTATGAACATTCCCGAGTTGTTTAGGAATTCTCCATACTATCTGGAAAAATAAACATGTGATTTCGAGTCTGAAATTTTGTGGATAGGTTCCTTTTAGCGGGCTATTTACATAGCTTTTCGCTTAACATACCCTTTCTGTTACATCCTGTATATCATAAATCGTAAGCTCGTTCAATAACACTCATCATCATAAATAATAAACTAAATATTAGCTACGTTAAAGAAAGCAGAGTAATCTTTCACCCTACTAGACCTTAAGGTTCATAGTTCCTATATAGTTTCTAATAGTTTGCTGCTACTCAATTCAATAGCACCTACTCATAAAAAGTTTGCACTATACATACCTAAAGAAGCAGATTTTTCAAACACAAAACTGAACTTTTTAGTAGGATACGTCAACATGAATAAAGTGCGAGTATGCTAATATTTACTGCTTCTTGTAAATTTAAATTTGTATCTAAAAAAACCTGTGGTAATTATAGTGTAAAGGCAGCCTTACTCTACATTTAGGTTAGAATATTAATTACCATAACATTCAATCTTCCTACTCTGTCACTTCGATCAACTTCTTGGAACTATTCAAGGAACTATTAGTGCTTTGATTGAATTCGAAACTTAAATTGGAACTGTATGAACTAACTATTGAACTTGATAGATTAATATCCTACTAATATTTTAAACGCGAAAGTTTGTGAGCATGTATATATGTAAGGATGTTTGTTGCTCTTTCACGCAAAAACTACTGAATGGATTTTGATGAAACTTCATAATAATATAGCCTACATATCAGAATAACACATAGGCTACTTTTACCCATTTTTTTCAATATTTCGTTTTTTCTGCAGTCCACGCGTACGGAGTCGTGGGCGTCCACTAGTTGTAGAATAAATGAGAGTGTGTATCTTTTGCTAGAGTAAAACTGCCTTTTCTAGTAACTAGTTCCCGCGTTCCCAAGTATGAGGTAGAGGAGCTTCTACAGTTATTTGCCATACCATTAGATATTGACATTCGCGCTTTAATTCAATTCAGGTTTAACCTGGCTTCGAGATCTTAAGTTTTCATCAGGTTCTTGGGTGCCCTCCTTTTTAGGGTTCCGTATATGAAGGGTAAAAACGCGACTCTATTACTGAGACTTATTCTCTGTCTGTTATCAGGCCGTATCTCAGGATCCACGATTGCTAGTTGAAATTTATACAAAATGATGTATTTCTGTCGTTGCTATGTCAACAAACACTAAAAATAAAATAAATTTTTAAGGGGGTTCCATACCACAAGCTTATTTTTTTCCTTTTTTGCTCGATACCAATACCGGCCACAGGTAGATATTGTAGGTAGCGTTCCACTACAAACGTTATTTGCACTAGTGGAAGACTTGGTCCGTGTGGACTACAGAAAAAACAAAATGTCCAAATTATTCGGGATAAAATCATTATCGCGGGATAAAAAGTAGGTACCCGATATGTTAAGTGGGCCCTGACACAATTTATTACTGAAAACTGCATCGAAATCGGTGTAGTCGTTTCTGAGATTAGCGTGCACAAACATCGATCCGTTACAATTTTATTATATGTATAGAAGATATAGATAGAAGATAGATATATGGAATGGTACGGAACTTTTCATGCGCGAGCCCTAGTCGAACATTGCCTTTTTGATACTTTTGGTATTTTATCAAATGTACTAACACATTTCAAAAGCACTAGCCCTAAATCCTCGTCTATTCTGGACATATTTGACGGATGGCCACCATTACGGGAGTCATGCTCCACTGCCACGCTAAATGTGGGCCCATTTGTCAACGGCCAGCCGTGGGGTGTGGGCTATAGATTTCTAATACACGTGACATTATAAGATATCTCTAAAATATATTTTACAAAACGTTGATAGCCAGAGGCCGACGGGAAGTTTATTTCCATACAAATATGAGCGACAAAACATATTTAGGTGTTTTATTTAAATTGAAAAATGCAACCACACATTTTTAGATAAGATTTTGTGTTTAGACAAGTCTATTAATAAAATAACAGTGGCTTAAATAGCTCTGGTTTGCCTGTAAAATGAACAAATCTGATTTAAAAGAGGTATCTTTAACATATCGTAAAAAGTTTATGAATCGTGTTTCTGCAACTACAAAAAGTAAGATAATATTAGTGAAGAATTCGATTGTTTAATATCGCTTTCCTATGTTTTGTGATAGCTGAGAACAATCTACATAACTAAGACCAATTCGTCGTCTTAAGTACATTTTGTATCAGATAGATAATGATTTTCTCCGATGCACTGCACATGGATACACATAACCTACTAAGTATATTGCATAAAGTGAAAAACTAACAATTTGCATGCAATGTAATATACCTACCTTCATACCAAACTAGACTATATGCTGGTGGCATAAGGGAAACGCTTTTGTCACCCAAATTATATCTTGAAGTGCATTTGGCCGACTTCCAAATGTGGACCTTCCGCTGTTACATTAAAGTCTTAAATTAAATTCTGAAGATTATCATATTAAATATAGACAGGGGTGTGTTCCCGTAATGGGGTGGCCAGAACTGCAGGATAATAAGAGAGATCTCACAGCAACGTTTAACAAGGCGAGGGCAGAATCAGATGTATCTAAATGATCAGTGCTAGCTCATCGACTGAGAGAACGCCCCTGAGTTCCTTAGCCGACTCTTACGACATGCACGGAAGGAGATGCAGCTGATATATTCTAGTAACGCCCTGCACCAGCACAGACGGGAAATTTCAAATAAATTACGCGAAAGCTCCCGTGACCAGAATGCTGGTCTCTTTTTTGCGCAAAAAATTAGCATTGCCATACAACGTGGCAATGCTGCCAGCATTCTGGGCACCCTCCCGGTAGAAGGCAACTTTGTAAATATATTTAATTTCGTGTAGATTAATTTAGTTTTTAGTTTTATATAATGTAGTAGTAGTATTGTGGTCAATAATAAAGGAAAGTTTCCAGTAATTAGTGAAGCACAGACTATAGATAATTTATAGCGGTTTAGTTTTGGTGTTATAAATAAAATCAGATATCTTTCTTGTTTTCCCAGAAACCTATAGTTACAAAATGGAGTCATTCTTTCACTAAAATGGTAAAACATAAAAGTATTCGTCCGTCGAGCGAGGGATATTTTACGCCACTCCGTATAACTTGATGGTTTCTTCGAATTTTATGGACGGCTATTTTTGGCTCGGAACTTGTCCTTATATCTGTGGTATTAATGTAACAAGATGTTATACTCTATAAATAGCTCATAATACCTATCTTAGAATAATAATTCGCTCCAGAGCGGATCAGTATCATTAATCTAAGATACCTATTTAGATTGGCACGGAACGGCTTGAGGCATGCCTGGGGGAGGCCTACGTCCAGCAGTGGACTGCAATATAGTGCTTTATTGCTGATCTGTAAAACTGCGGCTAACTATGGCTAAAACTATGGCTCTTGCAAGAATGTTTCTATTTTATTAATGAATATTTTAATTATAAAAAGTAAAAATGCCTTTGAAAGAGAAGAGTAAAATAATGATCACTGTTGGTCTGCAAATTTTGTTTGATCTTCTATTATAGTTCATAATTACATTGTAAGTTTATCATCTATTTAATAATAATTATATTCTGATATATTTCGTGCTGTATTTTGACTATGTACCTAGTATATTTTATTATGCATGCTGTATATTACGGCTGTGTAGGAGATACTTTTCTAATGTATATTCTATCAGCTATTATGTACCCTATACAATGGCATAATTACCATTCATCTTATGGGTTTGGTTTTTTTTTTTAAATAAATATTCCACACACTTCAACCTATCCCACACTAATGATTCGTACTCGAGAAAAGGTCGGCGACAGGCAGGCAGTCCATGCGAAAGCGGAGTTTTCGAAGACCGATGTTTGTTTATCATGTTTATATACTTATCTATGTATTTATATACCATTGCTTAGTACCCACGACACAAGACATTAGGGATCTTAAGGTGGGTTCCTACGGTCCGTGATATACGGAAAACAGAGCGTCCGTGGTAATGCAACGGATCCGTGGTGATAAATGTTGGGATAGGGTCGTCCGTGGTAATTGCAGACACGTCACGTGGCGGTGCGCGCCGATCCATGGCGATGGATAGCTCCAGACGCGGTGCGCGCTCGTGCGTGCTCGTGCGGAGATGTCTGTAGGCGACCACATAAAAATTGACGACCATGTCGACGGCTGCATGGATGCAATAGCGATTGTGGTAGTATAGTAGTCTAATGGCATTTTGAATACTCGTACACACTCGCCCTTGAATACTGAATTTTTTTAGTATTTGCCCAGATAAAAAAAAGTCCACACTAAATCTTACTTGAGGTAACAGCGATTACGGTTTTTTGAAGAAAAGTGCTTTTATACACTTCACAACACATTAAAATTACACATTGCCTTTAACAGTAATTTACCTATACAGCGTGTTTGTGACGCCAGGCATTGATATGGCGACTTCAGACTGAGGCGAAAAACCACAGAAAATTTTAGTGCATTTTTATATGTAGGCCTTAGATAATGACTTAAAAACAAAATTTTAACCTATGGATGATTTTGATCATTGGATAGTCACAAGTGATTTATGCAATGTACTCGTATCACACAATAACCAAATAAGCTAATTCAAATAGTCACAGGAAAACTGCGGCTAACTATGGCAATGGTACTTGTTCAGTGTTTCATTCAGTATTATGGCTCGTCAACGTTCCCGAAAACTACGGAATCTCATCATCACGATGATTTTCTCCATGGAAGGCATACCTGGGAAATGTCTGGTTTGCATAATATTGCAAGAATGTTTCTATTTGCACATTATTAATGATCTGTCTATATTTATAATTATAAAAAAGAAAAAATGCATTTGAAAGATAGATTACGTACCCTTCGTTAAGGGTGGCAACGTATGTAAATAGCCCACTATAATTATCACTCAGGAATTTTCATACAATTGGAAAAGGAGCTTATAGTCGTGCTTCAAACTATTTCGAGTCCGCTGTACAAAGTATGTACTGTCTACAAATTTTGTTTGATCTTCTATTATAGTTCACCCTCCACTGACCCACGGACTGATAATTTACTGCGAAAACAGGCACTTGCCCTACTAAGTGCTCGGGTCTGGTTTCGCGTGGCGATTGTAATTAGTGCAAGTGCCTGTTTTCGCAGTTATGAGTTATCAGATCCGGGGTCATCTGAATAAAGATGTATTATAATAATACATTTCAGAGAAAATAGTGGCTTAGTGAAAGTTATAGCGCGATTCTACACCTTAATAGATATAGCCGGCTGTAAAGTCTTCCACGTATTTCGGCCCAGACCGCCGACGACCACGGACGGGCACGCACCGTGGATAGTCTCGTCCGTGGTGCGCGTTCGTCCGTAGCCGTCGGCGCGTCCGCGTCCGTCTGGTTAGGAACCCACCTTTAGACTGAATGTGTGTGTAGTGTATGAATATTTATTTATAATGAGATAAGGGCAGGAATATGACGATGATGTGACAGTACGCCGTAAATGAAGACTCCTATTATACAGGGTGTAACAGAAAGGGTATGTTAAGCGAAAAGCTATGTAAATAGCCCACTATAGAGAACCTATTTCCAAAATTTGAGACTCGAAATCACATTTTTATTTTTCAAGATTGTATGAAAATTCCTGAGATATTTAAAAATTCTCCATACTATGGGGAAAAATAAACATGTGATTTCGGGTCTCAAATTTTGTGGATAGGTTCTCTACAGTGGGCTATTTACATAGCTTTTCGCTTAACATACCTTTTTTGTTACAACCTGTATACAGGATGTTTTTTCGTTGCCACCATTAACGAAGGGTACCTACGTACGGGTACTCTATACTATACAAAAAAAACTTGGGAAATGGTGTAAATTAAAAAAAAAAAACTTAATCGGGCGAAATTTATAATGTCCACTATTTATGCTAGTTTTTTCATAGACAGAGATTAATTATTTCTCGTGAAAAAATCTCCCTACATGCGTCAATGTGCATTTATGCAGGAAAACGCAATCTATTTACTCAACTTTGGATCCAAATATTTTGGAAACCAGACACTTCCCAGGTATGCTTCCATGGAGAAAAATGATCGTGATGATGAGGAGATTCCGTAGTTTTCGGGAACGTTGACGACCAAAAATCATCCTGTACAGCCTAGAGGCTTTCTAGTGTTCTAGTACCAAAACTATCTGATTGCAGGCGTAAGAAAACTTTCTTTCAGGCTTTTCCCCCAGTCGCGAAACAAAATCGCGGGCATGTTCTTGAACCTACAAGATTAGAATGTTAATAAGAGAACCCATGAAACTTTAATGCGTCTACCTCTGAAACAGCGCACGTTTTACAACATAAAATGAGTTCCCGACTCGTAAACATTCAGGCGGATTAGCTCACCAAATAATTTATCTGAGTAAGAATGCTGATATTTTTTATGTCTTCGGCCATAAGGCAATACTAACTTCGTAGCTTAATAGAAACAATCCTGAAATACTAAAATAATTTAATCCTGTGATGATCCGCCCCCTGATTACGTAAAAGCAATAGTAAAGCTGAAGTAAAGCGATAGCGAAAATTGTACAATATTCGCCCTGAAATGTCAAAGTTCCTTTGAAATTCATTTACGTAATACGAATTTGACAAGCAACAATTTTCGCTGTCGCTTTGCTTTTGCTGGTTAGGTAATAAGGGGCCCGTTCCGTTTGGGCCCGCTATTCTAAACGTGCCTGTAGGATGTCTTTAGTGATAAAGTTAAGGCTTCTGGCTAAGTTTTCTCGTATTTATATAAAAAAAAATGAAAAAGATTTATGTATTATAAATCTCATTTATAATAATTATTAACCGTGAATCGATTCTTTAGCTCACGATTCGAATCGATAAAAAAAACGATCTTTTAGAGAATTAGTATCTCTAGTAGTAATGGCGATTTCCTTTGCGATTGCTGTTAGGTTATACTTATCAATTTTATTAGTATTTACCAGTAATTTAATAAGTCAATAAGGTTTATCTTCCCTGCAAAACAGATGTTGCCATGCAATCATGAATTTTCCTGCTTACACACAAGTTTTAATTTATCTTTATCACTGTGTTTGTCGCTAACGGTAACCATAACGACCGTTATTTATGCACACATGAAGGACTTAATGAGTTTTGGACCGACTTTACAGATATTTAAGGGTTAATGAGGGGTTTTAAGTCCAAACTATAGGTAAGTATTATGTGACCCTTTCGCTTTAATACCGGCGGCGATATATCCTGTGCTGATGCGGGGTTTCACTAGAATACATCAGCTGCATCTCCTTCCGTGCATGTCGTAACAGTCGACTAAAGACTAACTCACAGACTACTTAGTGTACTGTGGGGTAAGCACGAACCTTTTTACGCGGCGTAACGCCTAGCGACTCGCTAGGAAAATCTTTGTGATTTGACAGTTGGAATATAGCGTTACGGACTCAGGGATTTGGTATCTCCTATGGTGCTGCCCCTCCTGGACTAACTTAGACGTTCTCTCTGTCGATGAGCAACTGTCACTGATCATTTCTTCTTCTTCTTTCTTCTGCGACGTCATGCTAAATGTGCCTCATCAAAATATTTTTTAAAATTTTTTGCCTTTCTGTCTTATAAATGAAATTGTATTAGGCGTTACAATTCGGAAGTTCAAACATTTACTATGGGTGCGCCCACCACGGGCCCTACACCCTCCACTGACCCTCGGATCTGATAACTCATAATTGCGACAACAGGCACTTGCACTAACTACAATCGCCATGAGAAACCAGACCCGAGCACCTAGCACAAGACGATACATTGCGAAATCAAAAACTAGCATATGTTTCGCCAACAACCGTGGCATCCTCGTAAACCACTAATTATTATGAAACTTGTTAGTTTTCAAATCATAAAATTCCAGATGACCACAGTTTTGTTAGTCTGCATACGTGTGAAAAGGGCATTCGTCTATCTATTTTGGAACAGTTGGAGATTTTGAAAGCCAAAATTCTGGTGTAAACTTTTAAATGAACAGGTTGAATTTCGTCTCCGCTATTGACTCTAGAATAAATAAATAAACAGTAACCTTAGATGTAGTGGCTTGTATGTCAATAACAATTTTTGTTTTTGTGGGCAATGGAATATGTTGTTCCATACATCCTTGTTTTCTTTACTAATTTATCAATATTTTGGTGAATTTTTGCACCCTGCACAAATAGTATATATTTATTTGAAATATAAATAATGGTGGGTAATTATTTATATATTTTTTAATACTTAGTACAGGGTAGTTAATTCTGTGTAAGTAATGTGTTGGGTTTTAGAGGTTCGTTTACTAATTTACTAATTTCTATAATCCTGAGGATGCCACGGTTGTTGGCGAAACATATGTAGATTATTTATCTAGTTTTTGATTTCTGGTGCATCGTCTTGCATGCTAGGTGCTCGGGTCTGGTTTCTCATGGCGATTGTAGTTAGTGCAAGTGCCTTTCGCAATTATGAGTTATCAGATCCGAGGGTCAGTGGAGGGTGTAGGGCCCGGTGGTGGGCGCACCCATAGTGAATATTATGAACTCTAAAACCCCAACACATTACTTACACAGAATTAACTACCCTCTACTAAGTATAAAAAATATATAAATAATTACCCACCATTATTTATATTTCAAATAAATATATACAATTTGTGCACACAAACCAAATAGTATTGGGTGAATTAGTTAAATTTAAATGAAAAAATTCAAAAATTCACCAAAATATTGATAAATTAGTAAAGAAAAACAAGGATGTATGCAACAACATATTCCTGTCTGTTTGTTCCGGCTAATCTCTCAAACCGCTGGACAGATTTTGACGATACTTTCACTGGCAGATAGCTTAGTAGGTAATAAGTAACTTAGGCTACCTTTACTGCCGAAATTTCCACGGGAACTAACGTGAGTTTTAAAGTTTTTTTATTACATAATTCAACTATACAGGGTGTAACAAAAAGGGTATGTTAAGCAAAAAGCTATGTAAATAGCCCACTGTAGAGAACCTATCTACAAAATTTTAGATCCGAAATCACATTTTTATTTTTCAAGTTCGTATGAAAATTCCTGAGATATTTAAAAATTCTCCATACTATCGGGAAAAATAAACATGTGATTTCGGGTCTAAAATTTTGTAGATAGGTTCTCTACCCTTTTTGTTACACCCTGTATTCACAAGGTTCCAAGACCTTTCTTTTATTCTTCAGTTCAGTTCAGTTCAGTTTTCTTCTATTCTTTCTTGAAGTTCGCCTAAACAAAGTCGCGGGCGGTTGCTAGTTTATATGTACGAGGATGGTTCTTACGGAGAAAATTTTTATATTCCCTTTACGTAATATGCGATTTATTATTCACGTGGCTGTGTGAGCGGAGCCACCGTCAATAGCTAGTTTTAAATAAAATCTTTCATCTTTCTTTACAGAGTTGCTGCAATGAGGAAGAAAATACTAAGGTATGTTTACGAAAGAGATTTTTTTAAATATGCCCAAGACAAAGACAAAAAGCTTTTTTAATTAAACTTAATTAATTTCGGCGGGTTTTAGGGCTTTATCCTCATATTGTGGGGAGGATGATTTTTTTAATTACAACCCTTGTTAATTTTGGTAATTAAATGAAAATCTTTGTGGTTTTCAAATATAAGGGTTAAAGGAAACTTACTACAGACTAAATTCGTCCAGATTAAAATTATGCAAGTTGATAACATTTCAGACTTCAGACAGAATCACTTCCTTTTTTTCAAGTTTGTACAATGGGGTAGTTTCCTATGGTTGAATCTTAATGACATTTTAAGCTTATCAGAATAAATTATCAAAATTATACCTATCTGTGAAATTACAATTTGATTATGTGTCCAAATGAGGTAGTAATAAGCCTTCAAAGTTATGTGGGTAATTTTTCAAATGTGAAATTAATTGAAAATTACAACATAACATGTTGTTGTTTAGGAATTTTCCATGCTATCTGGAAAAATAAACATGTGATTACGGCCCCCTGTTTACGTAAAAGCAATAACAAAGCCGAAGCCGCGCGATCGCGATAATTGAGAGTGTGCGCGCAACGATCGCTCGGCGTCCTCCCGCGCCCCGCACCTCGCCCCGCGCACACACACACTCTCAATTATCGCGATCGCGCGGCTTCGGCTTTGCTATTACGTAATTAGGGGGCGGGTCTCCAAAATAGGTCCATGTATGTATATGTAGTATGTAAAGCAATCGAAGATACAGCAAAATAATGTAGATGGATGATATAATACTACCGTCTGTGCCATGGTGGTATCCATTTCCAGCATAAGCATCTATTTATCCCGGGACAAAAAGTAGCCTATGTTAATTAAGGATAACGTGAGCTTCTAATGGCTAAAGAACTTGTAGCGGAGCCATCTATAGGATGCAGGAGAGAACCACAATCGAATACAAAAATCCTAGAACGCGATATCGAAGTTTCTCACAATGATTGGAATATATACTCGTACATGGGCCAAACAACTGTTAGTTTTGTGGGGGTGGTGAAAAACCCTTTCACCACCCCCACAAACTTTTCCAAATTGGTTCAGTAGTTTCTGAGCTTATTGAATGCAAACAATCAAACATTAAAATTTCCTTTGCTAACTTATAATATTATTAGAGTAGATTTCGGACATTAAAACTGCATTAGTCTTTGAACTATCACAGGATTATGCAAATAGAATAGGTTATGCACACTCGTCTGTGCAATTTACGACTCCACGGTACACCAAATTAGGGTTCATTTGTAAAGTTTATGTTAGATTAGAATTCTCATAGTAGTTGGTTTCCCGCAACTTTGCATAAATTCGATTGCAGCGCCACCTACCGGTAAACTTATTTATGTATAGTGGCCGCCGCGTGGACTGCAGAAAAAACAAAATGTCGAAATTATCCGGGATAAAAACATTTTCCCAGCATAAAAAGTAGCCTATATGTTAAGTGAGACCTGTCGCAATATATTACTGAAAACTTCATCGAAATCGGTTCAGCTGGTTCTGTGATTAGTGTGCACAAACGTACAGACAAACCGACAAAAATTCCAAAAATCATTCTTTTGGGTACTATTGCGTTGATAAAGGTCTCCTATAATATTTTTTCTCATATATCTTCCATGTACAGGCAGGGATTCGTTATATCTATATAGATATAGATCTTGCAATAGAATTACGATCGCGAAAACTGCACGATAATCGCGTCGCTATGGCGAATCCGTTTGCGATTGCTGTTGCGTAAGTCTACTAATGTCCGTATTAATTAGTGTTCTGCTAGCCTATATGAGACATGTGCATCAGGCATGGACTGATTTCTGATTTTGTTATTTACCTACACGTACCTATACATGGTTATAAAAATAGCTCAATATCGAGAACTTATCTACAATAGGCTCGAAGTTAAATGTTTATTTTTCCAGAAAAAAGTAGACATGGCTTAGATATGACTTCTTTTGTTACACTCTGTATAGATGTGTATGTTGTTAGCATGCCATATAAAAATATATAAATAAGCGATCAGCGAAAATCGTGCAATTTTTGTCATTGCTTTGCTATTGTACAGTAGACACGTAATAAGACTACTCGTATCAAGATCGTGGATGTTGAAAAGCTACATAAGCATGACTTTCGCACCTCCAAACAAAATGGCCGAACAGGGAATAAACGAACGCTTGACAAAATTTAAAACGGCAATAATAAATGTACGTCACGTTCAAAATGGAATCCAATAAGATATTTTTTATCTGCCGCACGGCCGCGCGTGGAATCCAAATGCCCAGAACTACATCATAATCGACTCAGCAATTTCATGACGTGAATTTTCAAGTTGGGTTTCGATCATTGCGAGCGAATTTTGTTTACGCATAACATACGCACGGCTGATGCTGGGTTTCACTAGAATACATCAGCTGCATCTCCTTCCGTGCATGTCGTAAGAGTCGGCTAAGGAACTCATGAGCTAAAAACTTGTCACTGATCTTTTACGTCTGGGACCAGCTATGCTAAACTGTGTGATCTCTTTCCTGACCCCGCAATTCTGGCTGCCGTATTAATTTAGGAACACCGCCGTGACCGTAAGCCGTAGGTATACTCGTATGTACTAACTTTATGTTACTCGTATGCAGGTACATACAAGCGACTCGCCTTGGCTTCGCTCGGGCGCAGTGCTTATCTTATATAAGGTCTTTTCAAAATTAGTGATTATCTTTTGACACGAAACTAGGTAGGTAAAAAGAAACAACTTTCACTATGGGGCCAACTCTGAAATACTGAAAAAAAAAAATCTGCTGTTCCATATAAGCTCGAGTAATTACCTACTGCACTGAAATGTATGGAACAGCTGCAAGCCTAGTATGACCTGCGATACACGACATGATAAACCGATTTATCGACATTTTGCCTGTCAAAATACGATAAATATAGCCCCCATTTTGAATTTTGTATAGAGACGATACGATATCGTAAGATACGATATCCACGATGCGTGGTCATGCTAGGGGGGCTGTCAAAATACGATAAATATAGCCGCCATGTTGAATTTTGTATAGAGACGATACGATATCGTAAGATACGATATCCACAATGCGTGGTCATGCTAGGGGGCAGGATTGTTTTTCACTATTTGGGAGTTGGTCCCATAGTGAAAGTTGTTTCTTTTTACCTACCTAGTTTCGTGTCAAAAGATAATCACTAATTTTGAAAAGACCTTATATACAGGTACCTACATATAAATAAACCTTCCTCTTGAATCACTCCATCTATTTAAAAAAAGCTGTAATTATCGAAATCCGTTGCGTAGTTTAAAAGATTTAAGCATATATAGCAACAGACGGACAGCAGGAAGCAACGGATTATTCTATGTTATGATACGTACCTACCCCTCGTATACGGTGGCAACCAAAAAATACCCTGTACCTACGTAATTTCATCAAAACCGGTTAAGCCGTTTTCGTACAAAATTACTGATATACATAGCTCAAGTATCAACTGACTTATAAGTAGTACTTATTCAGTTATATTTTTCACATACGCCGTTCATTTCTCATGTCTCCCCATTTCCACTAATGTATCTGGCAGAAGAAGCCGAAATTAATTATCTCGTTGGAGACAATACAAAAGGACGCGGTCATAAATCAAATTACGAGTATACAATAATAATGGACCTTACTATAAATAAATGCTTTTTTGCACAACTGTACTAACAGTTTTTTCATTTCTTTATAGTTATTTCATTATAAAATTATTAATAAAGAAATGGAAAAAATTCCTTACCCGGGTGGGAATCGAACCCACGACCTCTGCATTCCGCGTGCCAGCGCTCTCACGTTAATTATTAAGTTATTTCATTGAAAACACTGTTACACTCGATTGTACCTCACTGATTACTGAATACTACATACTATTATAGAGGAGTACAAGTACGGTAAGTCTTGTACTTTACAGTACATTAGTAGATTACAGTAATGCAATCTAAGTGTCAAGGACTGCACTTGTGAGGCTCCGAAAAGTCTAATGGTGCACCAATATGACCATCTTACGAGTATAATTCCTCTATGCTACTATGCAGTTGTATCTAGGTACAATTCCTTAGAAGGTACTTAACGTAGCATATAAAATAAACACAGAAAGAAAACGACAAAAAAAAACTGAAATATCTTAAAAAATAAAACAGCGTACACAATAAAATGTTCTGAAACGTGTACATTTCAAAACGTTTTATTAATTTTTGTAAAAGCCGGAGTGCTCGTTCGTCGTTATTCGCACGACTGTACGTTTGTACCCGCACTTGCGTTCACGAAGGTACGCATCTGTCAGCTTTATTAGACTGCTTTTCCACCAGGGATGTGGAACGTTGCTATGGATGCGTTTGATATCCATTTATGTACCGGCAATCTTGGAGCCCAGAGGCCTAGCGCGTGACGATGGGAAAAGGCCCGACGGTATGACGCTAGTGCCTTGGGAGATGGGTCGACCGCTTGTGTGGGACGCTACTTGTGTTGACACACTTGCTGCGTCCCACATCGGCGGAACATCAGTTAAGGCCGGTGCTGCCGCATGTTCAGCCGAAAACGCCAAGCGCCGCAGATATGCAGGGCTCCCAGGAGACTACATGTTTGTGCCGTTTGGCGTCGAGACACTGGGACCGTGGGGACCAGGCGCTCATCGCCTCTACCGGGAAATTTCCAATAAATTACGCGAAAGCTCCCGTGACCAGAATGCTGGTCTCTTTTGCGCAAAAAATTAGCATAGCCATACAACGTGGCAATGCTGCCAGCATTCTGGGCACCCTCCCGGTAGACGGCAACTTTGTAAATATATTTAATATCGTGTAGGTTAAATTAGTTTTTAGGTTTATATAATGTGGGTACTATTTGTCTTGTAAATGATTTTATTAGTGGCCTTATAACTATAACATGTGTCAGGGCATAATATACAATCCACAAATGAATTATTGTATATGTATTTATAAATATCGTTTGTTTCAACACCCAACATAGCATAAAAAAGGAAATTAATTTATTTTTTATATAAATTTATCACCGTAATAACGCTAAAGACAGAAATGTGTTAAGTCTACCCGAGCGTGTACTTTAGAGCAGCCTATCCGTCTCACTACTTGTTATTATTGCTATCATAACCGGGGAACTATTCTTGCGTGTCCGACATTCTCTACAAACTCGGTAGAGATGTAGTTGGATATAGAAAGATAAATGTGAAGTGCTCGTGGATACATCGTACGAAAAACCTGAACGTAAATCCAGTATAATTATTATTTTTAGATATCAACTAGTGGACGCATGCGACTCTGTCCGCGTGGACTGCAGAAAAACTTTTTCTAGTTGACCAAATTTTGAATCTAAACCATTCTGGAACCCACTTGAACACACACAAGATTTATATACTTACATAATAATATAAAATAAGAAAATTCTTTATTGCACTGCTGCCCACCTCCCGGAAACCCTTAATCGCCTCGTATGATACCCACGGGCAGACATGGGGTCGTACGAATTCTACTCTGCCGGCATCACGCGGCCACGCCTGAGAGTACACCGATAAAATTCCTTAGTCTACGCTTACGCCATGCCCGAGAAAGGAGATGCAGCTGATGTAAATATTCTAATGAAGCCCCGCATCAGCATATTACATAGCATTAAGGTATTAGATGACTTTAGAGATATATCGAGTGATGCGACGGTTTTGAATCCCTTATTCAATAATATTGTGAACAGTTTCACGCAATATTGCGTTTCAGGAACGATGTGACATGTCTTACAAATGTTGATCGTTCAATGCTGTTGGTTGACGTTTGTTATGTTGAAAAATATACATATAGGTACATACATACGGCTGTGATCGAAAAATTAAGACTAAGACTAATCTAGGTAGGCATTCTCCTCTGACAAGATTAATGGATACCTACAACAAATTATCCAAATCAGTAAACATTGATATAACTGGTGATCTTGTAAATGTATTTAAGCATAAAGTTTTTCAAACGATTAATACAGTTTAGTCCATGCTTATGTTTTAACATGCTTCATTGCTTATATAATGGTTAAATAGTTTTACTTCATTTATTGTAAAAGTTGTGCTAGTCTGTAATTGTGATACATAATAATATCATGTGCTCCTGTCCAACTTGTATCTTAACGGAACTGTTATGTATTATGTTGGCTTTCTAATTTAATAAATAAATAAATAAAAAGGGGTAGCCAGAACTGCAGGATAACGAAGGATATCACATAGCCACGTTTAGCATAGCCGGGTCAGATGTAAAAGGACAGTGATAAGCTGGTTCATCGTTTGAGAGAACGCCGTCCTTATAGTCGACTCTTACGACATGCGCGGAAAGAGATGCAGCTGATGCATGGAGAAGAAATAAAAGAGGAGTAGCGGCTAAGTATATTTACATACAAAAACAGTGTGCCGCTGAACACTGTAGCCCTGCCCATTTACATCTCGTAGAAACCACCTTGTGGTGACTAGTCAAACTACTTGCTCACTACTCATCACTAGATGGCAGTATTACACTATGTTTTAGTAAAAAAAGTACCCTGATAAAGGCGCTAGTGTCTTTGTAATTTTAATACGGTTACATTTCGGAGCATAAGCGCGTGGTTACGGCTACTGCGTTACACTGGCGCTGAAGCTCCGCCCCTATCATGACATCTTGGCCTAATGATTGCCACACGACTCAGTTCATAGTCCCACCTCCTCTTTTATACCTTCTTCATGAGCTGATGTAATCTAGTGAAGACCCGCACACAGGACTTCTAAAGTTTACGCGCTTCGATGACGAAAATCTTTTTCTTCCTCTCTTAATTCAATCGACTAAAGTAATGTTAGCTTGCCTAAAGCCCCAAGTCAGTAATAATGAGCATTCCATTTTTCTCCGCGATATCAGTAACCTATTTACTAGAATTCGACGTTGTTACAATATTTGCACGTTCGCTTCACTTTCCGTGACAGACGCAAAGTAAACGAAGGATGACACGTTTCTGGGGCTGCCACCCGAGCGTTGGTATGTCCAGGTACGGGGCTAGAGTAGGGCAATAAGGGGGTAATACGTAACCTGTGCTTTGCGGTGTCGTCGGCAGAGTAAAATAGTACCACTCAATGTCTGCTCGTGGGTATCATATCTAACTATTTCCGGGAGGAAGACAGCAGCGCCTCCTGTGTAGACAAAATTTTTGATACGTTCTAATCTAAGCTGTCTATAATATCATAAAAAAATGCACTTGCTTTCTTAATTACCAACAAAGAATTGTTTTTATTGTTAACTAGGTAATTCATTGCTTTTCACGAAAACATTAACGTACTCGACCGCGCCAGAAGGCAGGATTATGTTTTTCGAGTGTATGTTTGTATGTATTTATGTATATTTCTTTGGTATCCTAGAGCCTAAACGGCTTGTTAAATTAGAGCTTGAGAGGTTTCATTAGATTCGTCTTAGTCGTGACGGTGACACTGGGTATTTTTTTTAGGCATTTTGACTTTCTTCAAATTATTACTAGTTTTTGAAGCAATCTCTTCCATTTGCACCATTTTTTCAAAATTTTCATATCCTTAGCGTCTTGTTTTATTTTTGGTTAGTGACAGCCCTGACGTTAGATCGCATTCATATCACAAATATTGGCATGTCGGTAAATATTAGTAGGTTTATTCCTTTGTGGACAAATTACCTAAAGACGTAGGAAAATATACCACAGAAGGATATTTCATGTAAGTATTATAAATATTATTATTATAAACACAAAGTTATTTTCATCTTTGTTTCCTATTTGTTAATGTACATTTTTTTTGTATTTGTCCCATTTATCTTCCTGTGCGGGGCTTTACTATGTAGAATACATCGGCCGCATCTCTCTCCGTGCATGTCGTAAGAGTCGACTAAGGAACTCGGGCATTTCTCTCAGGCGATAAGCTAGCAACTTGTCACTGATAATTAACATCTTTACTGTGGTAAACGTTAGTGTGGGTTCTCTTTTATGAATCTGCAGCATTGGCTACCTCATTTCGGGAACACTGCTGTCTTTATACTGGGTGTAAAAAGACAACTTTGTTCTTGTAATTATTCCTCATAAGTATTCTTTGTAACATCACGATCATTTTTTTCCATGGAAGCACCCCTGGGAAACCACGGGTTTTCAAGATATTGAGGTCCAAAGTTACACTAATATTATCATTTTTTTTACATAAATCCACCTGAAATCGGTTAATAAATATTTTTTTCAAAGATACCATGTCAAAATGTTATAATGTTAGTTTTGTAGGTACATTTGTACTTTGCGCACCAAACGAATACATTGCTTGCAATAAAATGACAGTATTTTTTCATAACTTTTTTGTCGTTTCCCAGGGTTGGTTCCATAGAAGAAAATGATCGTAACCTTATAAAGAATATGAGGTATAAAAAAAGATTTGGTGGATTGAGCTCAGGCAGGCCTACCACGGCCTATGTAGCTTGCATCCCGCAGCACAGCAAGACCCATCACAAATTCTATGGGAAGACAAGGGAAATCCTCAATATAGAAAATCCAAGAAATAAGAGTTCTAGCCAGAAACAAATTAAAAAATACTTACATGATAGATATTTTTCACTTTCTCTTTACATATTACTCTTTATTAAATAATTTAGAAAGATATAAATCAAAATGGAGTCTCTTGGCTCCGTGATCTAGGATATAAATCCTAGTTCTTCTCCATCCTCCTCATCCTCCATCTTGTTCGGTAGAATTTTGAAAAGAAAGCTAAGAATCATTGCAATCGTTTAAATACTTTCGAAACAGCGACATCAATGTCTGACGGAAAAAAACTAGCAACCGATTGCATACTGGACTACCTATAGATTTTTTAAGAGAATCAAAAGCTGAGCTAATTTCGATTATCGTTCCACTCTCTATCTATAGATGTCGTTGCGAAATAATTTTGTTACACACCCTGTATGTATGTATTCTTTACTAGTCAGTCATCAGGTTTGATTGCTGATCCTAGCAATGCCACTGCTGAGTCCAATTATGAGATCAAACTCAAAATATGTTGTTCTTTTCTTCTCCGATCGCCAGCATCACTCTCGGAAGCCTGCAGCAAGCCTACTTTTGGCAAAGTCTGGTTTGGTTGGAGTAGACAGGTATACCACCTACAATGGCACAAATGGAGAAAATGCCCGATCAAACTGTAGCAGAGCCACTTATCGGACGCAAGACAGAACCATAGTACAATACCAAAAAACTTAGAACGCGATATCGAAGATTCTCACAATGATTGCAATATATGTATACATGAGCCAAACAATAACTAATGGCCTGGTGGGGCTGGAAGCGCTTCTTTTTTTACCACCCCCCACAAAACTAACTATGTTGTTGCTGTGAACTCGTGAAATAGTAGAGAAAAAAAAACGTTATTAATGTATATTAACGGTTGAATTTCTTCGATTCATGTCCTACCCCTCACATTACTTACCAAAATTACAATTCTCTGATTTATGGCGCAACCCTCAGGTCCCTTTGGGTCAATCTATACTGTCTTTACGTGAGCGGGTCAACTTTTTATATAGGCCAAGTTTTACTATTTTCTGCAAGTTTTTTTGTTCGTAAACTGTGGTTTTGTTATACAGGACGTAACAAATGAGGTATGTTAAGCGAAAAGCTATGTAAATAGCTCACTAAAGGGAACCCATCCACAAAACTTCAGAGAAATCACATGTTCAGTTTTCCAGATAGTATGGAGAATTCCTATTTATAAAAACTATAGATATAGTAGAAATACTTTAAAAATCAATGACGTACGGTACAATACAACATACATATACGAGTAGGTACCTACCTATATGACACTCGCTTGTGTACGCGAAATGGGGTAGTCAAAACTAGGAAAATGAAGAAATGTAGGAAGAAACCTGTGGGATCTTATTTTTGAGTTTGCAGTTCGGGAACATAGCCGAAAAGCTATGTAAATAGTCTACTAAACGGAACCTACCCTCAAGATTTCAGACTCGAAATCAAATGTTTATTTTTCCAGATAGTATGGAGAATTCCTAAATAACTCGGGAATGTTCTTTATTCTTTATTGCACATACATAAAAAGAAATATGGCATACAACATTAAAGAAGAGATGCATGTAAAATGGCAAGCTTATCTCTACCAGAGATCTCTTCCAGCAAGCCAAGCAAGTAAGAGAAATTGTTAACAACAGGGTAACATGTGCAATTAAACAAATTCTAAGCCACTACAAAACTACACTATGAAAAAAAAAGGAGAAAAACAAATGACAGCATATTCAAATAATGGACAGGTAGTGAATATGGCATACAGTAATTCATTCCATGTTCATACAATCTTGAAAAATAAACATGTCATTTCGAGTCTCAAATTTTGGCAATAGGTTTTCTATGTGGGCTAATTGCATAGCTTTTCGCTTAAGTATGTATGTCATGTGGAGATATATTCAGCAACTAGATGCATGTAAAATGCAAGTCAGCATTACTCTATGTTTTGACGCAGATTAATATTATCTTATTGAAAGATTCTTTGTGTACGGCAAATTATCGGCCTCAATATCCCCTGCCACCATCTCACCACGAAGATTGAGGAGGTATTTCAGGTGTCCTGGGAGTAGCACAGATATTATCCTGTGCGGGGCTTCTCTGATCTGGGAAAATATCAGCTGCATCTCCATCCGTCCATGTCAGCAAGTGGCGTTCCCTCCAGCTGGCAATTTATCAGCAAGTAAGTTAGAAATTGTCGCATTTTGGTAAGTAGCATTTCGCCCGTGACCTCGTCCGCATAGACTTTATTTTATTACCCCTTTAACGCGCCCTTTTCGTCTCTTCTTGACAAAGACGAGAATATTCGTAGACAAATGGAAGTATAGGTACTTTATCCCTTAGATATTATGGTGGAACGCAAATAAGCCAGTCATTGTGTCAGTTTACGTAATATTTGCAGCTATATTATGTCAGCGCCACTTAATTACCAAGGGGTGAGTTGTCACACAGTGTATAAATTCTAGCCAACGGGCCAGTGTGTAGCTCAGAATACACCGTTCCATAATTTTAGTATGGCGTTTGAAAGCGTTGGCCCTAATGTACATATTGGGGTTTGATTATGTATAAAAAGAAAAAGTTATGATTTTTTTTTAACGGAAAATAGAACAAAAAAAGTAAAATTCTTCTTCTTAAACATGATTATGTCAACTTATTATCTATATTATATTCAAATAATGTTGACAGGTACAAAGTGATCCTTCAGCTTTTGCCTAAATGTGCCAACAGTGTGACAATCTCTAAACTCAGTACAGTAATTCATTCCATGTTCATACAATCTTGAAAAATAAACATGTCATTTCGAGTCTCAAGTTTTGGAAATAGGTTTCCTATGTGGGCTAATTGCATAGCTTTTCGCTTAAGTATGTGTCATGTGGAGATATATTCAGCAACTAGCGCGAAATTCAAAGCAACTGTTTAGTTAAAATCACTACCTATACGCATTTGCAAGTCAGCATTACTCTATGTTTTGACGCAGATTAATATTATCTTATTGAAAGATTCTTTGTGTACGGCAAATAATAACAATGGGTGGCGGCCTCAATATCCCCTGCCACCATCAGCGCCTTGTACCTCAGGTCCATCACGTACGTAGATCATCATACACTCAGGCAGGTGGTTCTCAGGCTGAGGGAGGTAGTCATCATCTGATGATGAATATCCTGTGCTGCGGCTTCTCTGATCTGGGAAAATATCAGCTGCATCTCCTTCCGTCCATGTCGTAAGAATCGACTAACTCAGCGGCGTTCCCTCAGGACGCTGAGCTGGCAATTTGTCACAGATACCCGTACCACCCAAACTCCACTTAGACGTAGCCTGTAGCGCGTTTCAATTGATTCATGCAAGTTCTTGGCTTATCGCATTTTGGAAAGTAGCATTTCGCCCGCGACCTCGTCCGCATAGACTTTATTTTATTACCTCTTTAACGCGCCCGTTTTCGTCTCTTTTCTATAGTATCTCCTCAATGTTCTTCCTCCATGTACCTTCTATACTCGTACGTAAGAGTACCCTCCGATACGATTAAGCCCCTAAGGCGAGCAATCTTTCCGCGACACATGATGACGTAAACATTCGGCGGAACTTGGCATTATTTAATTGAAATCCGTTCAATACAAGCAGGTTCAACTATATGAAATACATAATATATGTACATTGTACATACATATACAGGGTGTTTGTGACACCCAGGCAAATATTGATACCTACCATGAGTTCAGACCATGATTCTGATGCGGAAAACACAGAAAATTTTCACAGGAAAATTCCAAAATTTTCCGACTTTTCATACTTTTTTTCAAGAAAAAAATATTTTAGATCGTTTAATTAGGCATTAGATAATGACAAAAATAAAAGTTTAACCAAAATACGGTTTTCAAAAAAAGTTGGCCTTTAAAAGTTCAAATAACTGATCAACCCTAATGGAGAGCCACAAGTGATTCAAAAAACAGCAATGTGTCACACAATAGCCAATAGGCCCATTTAATTAGTCACAGGATCGCCCGATACAATTCGCGTGGAGAGCAAAGATTACTGAAAATCAAATAAAAAATAAAATAAAATAAATTTCCTGCGAGTAATAACTTCTTCTTCAGCCTATTGCAGTCCACTGCTGGATGTTTTGCCCATAGTCACCATGCTGGGCAGGCGGGTTGGTGACCGCAGTGTGATTTTCGGACTATGTTGTCAGCACGGGAGGCGCTGCAGCCCACCTCCCGGAAACCCTTAATCGCCTCGTACGATACCCACGGGACGGCAGGGGTGGTACAAACTCTACTCTGCTGGCACCACGCGGCTGTCGTATAACTCAACACTTATCCAGCATTTCAGTATTTGCCTGGCTGTCACCCACACCGTGTATACATGGCTGTGTTTCCAAAATGGGGTATCCTTTAGCACAACGGGGGCAGATATAAATGTTCGGTGACAAGTTGCTAGCTTATTGCTTGAGAAGCCTGAGTTCCTTAGTCGACTCTTACGACATGCACAGAAGGAGATGCAGCTGATGTATTCTAGAGAAGTCCCGCATCTCTAATATTGATAATTGAAAAGAAATTTAATATACCTACCTACAGGGTGTGAGTCACAGCCAGGCAAATTGTATACGTAAATTTCGATGTTTTGCGATACCCATGAATAATTCTTTGACGGCCGATTGGTCTATAGGTAGTGACCCTGCCTGCGACGCTATAGGTCCTGGGTTCGAATCCCAGTAGGTGGAAACATTAATATGATGAATATTGATGTTTGTTTCCGAGTCGTGGATGTTTCTATACTTATATATGTATTTATATACCGTTGCTTAGAGCCCACGACACAAGACCTTAAGGATCTTAGTGTGTGACTAGGTTAATGAGTTGTGTAGTGTGTGAATATTTATTTATTTATTTATAACTACCTATAATATTCAAACATAATGTATGTAATTAGTGTTTATGCAAGTCTTACCATAATAAATAATATTACCTCCAAAATAATGACTCTAATACATTTTTAGTCCAAAATAAAGAAAATGGAAAAAATTCTTCACCCGAGTGGGAATCGAACCCACGACCATTGCAAACCGTGCCAGCCGCTATAACCACTAAGCCACCGGGTCAATTACTCGGATGACAAATTTTACCATCTCTTTTCTAAATTACATATTGGCAACGTTATTCTTCATCCCGATAGCTATACACTAGCCAAATCTCGGCAAACAAAGCTGAATCCCTCAGCACAATGTTTTTAAAGATGAAACGATCAACCATATCCTAACGGATTATATAAATGGAGAAGTGTTTTTATAAATTTATCTTAGTCAAGATATTATATATTATAAAATTATTAATAAAGAAAATAGAAAATAATAATAGGCTGGATTCTTGAATTTCACAAAAAAATATTTATACTCATTTATAAAGAAAAATGTGAAAATATGAAGAACAAAAGCGCTCGAAATGAATACGTAATAAAAGAAAAAGACCTTTAATTAACCACAATAAAATATTTCTTTGTTTAGGAAACAACAGATTATTAGGTCACCTGATGTTCAGATTCAAATTCATTTATTTTGCACAAAATATGAGTTATATTTACAGGTTGTTGAGTAGGTCTAGTAATGTTGGTTTATTATTATGTACCTTCCAATAGCAATGCGATAGCGAAAATCGGGCAATTTTCGCGCCGATACAATAGCAAATTCCTTTGCTATTTTTGATATTATGTAATAGCATAGGGGGGGCCAGTGGTAAGAGATCGGTAACAAGTTGCACATCACCTGAGAGAAAGCTTAAGCCTATCAAAGTTGTTCTTGCCATAAGCATATCAGCATAATTGCAGTCAATTGCAAGACGTAGGCTGGCCTCTTAGTCATCGGTCCACCTGGTCCATTGGGACTTCGTCCGCGTGAGAGGGCATTGCACCCGTGCGAAACCGCGGCTGGGCCCTAATTATACGTAAACATGTCCCTTGAATAATTATATCAATTTAAGAAAACCGCATCAAAACCCGTTGCGCAGTTTTAAAGATCTATGCATACATATGGACAGCCAGGGCCGGCCCGCCCCTACGGCGAACGGAGCAGTCTCTCCAGGTGCCAAATCCTAGAGGGCGCCTAAATGGTAAAGGGTATAGGTATTATTAGGAGCAAACAGGAGAGGCGCCATAATTGGATCTCACTCCATTCTAAAATTTTTTTTCGGGCCGGCGCTGTGGACAGCCAGACAGCGGGAAACGACTTTGTTTTATAATTATGTAGTGATATAAGACATCGTAATACGAGTACTTACTTTTATTTTACTGTGATAAACAGAATATTCAAAGTTATTTTTAGGACTGGTTGGATGGAAAAATTTCATCTTTCATTTTTTGTTTGTTTATCTACATTTTATATTTACATAAATTAAATACAGAATGATTTTTGGTCGTCAACGTCCCCAGAAACTACGGAATCTCCTCATCGTCACGATCATTTTATCCAGTGGAAGCATATCTGGGAAGTGTCTGGTTTCCAAAATATTAGGGTCCAAAGTTGAGTAAATAGACTGCGTTTTTCTGCATAAATGCACATAGAGCGCGTAGCAAGATTTTTTCTCGAGAAATAATTAATATCTATCTATGAAAAAACTAGCATAAACACTGGATACTATAAATTTCGCCCGATCAAAAAATTAATAATTTTTTTTCAAAAAAATTTTCATCGTTTCATCAAACTTACTTTATTTGATGTATGGAGTAGTTTATCGAAGGTGGCAACGAAAAATACAGCCTAATCATTGTTTAGTAAAATGTATGAATTTAATGAATGACAATGATGATGAATAGGAAACGTCGGGAAAATCCTCAAGAACAAGTGTAACAAATAAGTCAAAATGAAAAATTTCTTTATTGCAGAACAACTTACAGGTGCGATGAGATCGTAATCCGGCTAAAGATCATTTTTACTCGGCTTACCTGCGTATAAAAGGGTCCAGTTGAGTACACTGCATAGATGCACATTGACCCGTGTAACAAGGTTTTTAATCACGAGAAATAATTAATATCTGTCTATGAAAACATAAACACCTATAAATTTCGCCCGATGCAAGTTTACAAAAAATTTTCAAAAAAATTTGCATCGTTTCCCAGCATTTTTTTTTGTATAAACTTACTTTGTTTGATGTATAGAGTAAGTTTTTTTTAAAACCACACAATCTCACAATAAGCACAATAAAATAAGCACAGAATCTCCTATACAGCCATAAATATACAGCATGCAAGAAAAAGTTATACCTACTTTAAAATAATTGGTAAATTTTCAAAATTTCTAAACAGAGCGACACAATTTAGTTTTAAATTTTAAATAAAAAAATATATATATAATTTACAAATTTTACCAGCAGTACCTAGCATTCAATCATTCAAAGGTCAGACTAGGCTAACACAAGCTGTGCCTATAGCGTCATTTTTCTTTATGTCCGAAAAACTCTTGCATAGAATAAAATGTATTTTGTGGAGTAAGATTTTTATTTTTAAGGCAAAATGTACTGAGGTAATAGTATTGAGAATGAATGATTTCTGTACCTATTGATAATGGATAAATCCGAGTGTGCAACATACTTGTTATTATTTTAACAAAACGATCGTAGTAGCTCTTGTTTTAAGAACTTTAACAGCTATGTTTCGTATCGATAAATAAGTGGACTGTATAATTTTATGAATTCTGGTTTACTTTTCAAAATATAAATACAATGCAAGAATATAATAACCAATTTTATTATGAGACGCGTGCGTGCGGCCTGCGTTTTTGCTAACAAGAGATCAAAAAAGGGTGAGAGCGCAGGTGCGCGGGGCGGCTGTGTTGCCAGCTTCCTGAAGCGTAGACAGCTATGTTTAAAAAAACCCTACGCTACAGTTGCGCCAACTAGTGAGCGTAAAAAAGTGCCCTCCATTGTGTTTAGGTCCAACTATTACATACTCCGAATTCACCTTTGATCTTCATTCTAATTAGTTTTCCATCCGGCGCCTTAACCTTCAACCGACTTTCGTTCTGTCCACGTTTCATTGCGCGTGCAATAAGGTTCGAATTGGGGTGAAAGAGCGCCAGTCAATTACCCGCTCCCGCTCCCGCTGCCGCTCGTGCGTCCGCTAAGTGCAGCTCAAATTGAATTGCAGACTGATTCGATGGATTCCGGCGGAAATACACGGTATTTTATAGTGATCTGGAAAGCAGCGTTCAGAAAAGTAATCATAGAAAATAATCAACCTACCTACATAGTGAATATAATGCTTTGTCCTGAATGACGGATCAACCGCATAACCTAAATCGCTGATCTTAGAGATCTGAAACTTGATGGGTTATGTTCTGTGTTTTTTGTATGACGTAGAGGTAAATACATTAAAAAAAGGATTTTCAGAAATTCTCACGGGGCGTGACGGGGAATTCTAGTATACGCGGCTGAAGCCATTAGTATGGGATTAACAAGCAAATTTTCTTACAATGTAGGGATGTACGCTGAGGTGATTACCTAACTAGCAAAAGCATTGTGATGACGTAAAATGGTATTTCTAATTGTTTGCAAATTTTCAAAGAAATTTGACATTTCAACGCGAATCGCTGCATGATGATCTCCGATCGTATTTCGGACAAGGCGACCAATCTCTACGGAGATTGGCCAGGTACGCAGCAGATATTGTAGTGCACAATTGGTGTGTGCGCAAACACAGATGCACTCTCTATTCCGTTACTCTCTTAATCCGATGGGACGGAAAGCCGACACGACCGGAGAGAGATCAACGGTTTTACGTGCTTTTCGAGGCACGAGCTAAGTGACAATTTTGCAACATCAAAATCTGTACATTAAATAAATTCACTATATACTCGTATTATAAACCAAAGTCGCTTCCCGCTGTCTGTCTGTCCCTATGTATGCTTAGACCTTTAAAACCACGTTACGGATTTTGATACGGCTTTTTAAATACATACATACATATAATCACGCCTTTATCCTTTACGGGGTAGGCAGAGCACCACGGGCCGATAGAACCACATGGTGCCACTTCTGACCAATTTTGAGGGTATAGTTGAGATGTTATTTTTTGAGATGGCTTTTTAAATAGATAAAGTAATTCAAGAGGAAAGTTTTCATGTATAACTAGGGACCCGCCCCGTCTTCGCGCGGATGTAATGCCCTTTCACTCAGACATAGTCGTGGGCGGCCGTTAGTATTGTACAATTTTCGCTGTATCTTTGCTTTTCCAAGATACGCAATCAGTCTGCGGCGGTGATGGCTTTCCGTATATTTCCATGAGCGGCGAGGTGGTAAATTGACGATGAAATATGCCGGGATGAGGAATTTTTCATCACTTGATTTACATAATAGCTAGTTAATACGGAAAGTACAATATGTGGGATTCGCCTGGTAGGAAATCCTTTTGAAAAGAATATCTACCTAGGTATCTACATACATATGCAGGGTGTAACAAACACAGCCATGTGTACGGGGTGTAACAAAATGGGTACGCTAAGCCTAATGCTATGAACATAGCCCACTATAAAGAGCCAATTCACAAAATTTTAAATTACATGTTTATTTTTCAAGATTATTTCTCAAACATTTCTGAGTTGTTTGGATGTTCTAATGTTCTTTAGATGTTTCATACTATACAGGATGTGGGTGGATAGCCAGGCAAATACTGAAATAAGTATTGAAAAAGTATCATTGTTCTGAGTTATACGACAGTGTTATTACTCGCAGGAAATGAATTTTTAATTTGATTATCCGCAAAGTTTGCTTTTGCAAATAATAAGTACTACATACATACATTCTTCTCTAGCCTATTGCAGTCCACTGCTGGACGTAGGCCTCCCCCAGGGCACGCCACAAGGCTACTGCCATAGGGGGGTTTTGCCCATAGTCACCACGCTCTGGGCAGGCGGGTTGGTGACCGCAGTGTGATTTTCGGACTATGTTGTCAGTATGGGAGGCGCTGCTGCCCACCTCCCGGAAACCCTTAATCGCCTCGTACGATACCCACGGGTAGGCATGGGGTGGTACAAACTCTACTCTGCCGGCACCATGGATACATACATTACACATACCTACATGACTATACAGGGTGATTTTTGGTCGTCAACGTTCCCGAAAACTACGGAATCTCCTCATCATCACGATCATTTTTCTCCATGGAAGCATACCTGGGAAGTGTCTGGTTTCAAATCAGGGTCCAAAGTTGAGTAAATAGACTGCGTTTTTCTGCATAAATGCACATTGACGCGTGTAACAAGATTTTTCACGAGAAAATGAAAAAAAAAAAATCACCTTATAATACCTATAAATGGCACGGAAAGATTTCCTATTGGATTCGTTTTACCGGTCGGTAGATTATTGAATTTGTGTCCAAAAAGTGGCGGTAGGCTCATCCCTTACCACGTGGGACTTAATGGGCTAACTGATGAAAAGTGGGTGTGTGATTTGCACACTTCTGCCCAACCTCTTTAGGGTATAATGTGCGTGGCTATTATGTATTTAATAGAAAATGACCCACCCCATCATGTTTATTAGTTTCAGGGCTTACAGGAGGGTAAATATTTAAACTAGTCGAGTAAGGGATATTAATAAAGTCGATGTAGGCGGCCATATTGCTTCCATTCATCATTCTGCAAAGCATAGGATTAATAGCCATGGTGCAGTGAAAACTCAGTGCTGCCAACCTACGGGAGAGCAGCGAGGTAACTTATCATATACAGGGTGTAACAAAAAGGGTATGTTAAGCGAAAAGCTATGAATATAGCCCAGTATAAAGACCATATTCCCAAAATTTTAGATTCTAAATCACATGTTTATTTTTTAAGATTGTATGAACATTTCTGAGTTGTTTGGGAATTCTCCATACTAACTGGTAAAATGAACATTTGATTTTGAGGCTCAAATTTTGGGAATAGATTCTCTATAGTGGGCTTTTTTCATAGATTTTCGCTTAACATACCCCTTTTGTTACACCCTGTATACGAGTAGGTATAATATAATACCTATTGGAATGGCACGGAAACATTTCCTACTCGATTCGTAACCGGTAGATTGTTGTATTTGTGCCCGAAAAGCGCCGGTAGGCTCAACCTTACCTTAACAGGTGAACTGGTGAAAAGTGCGTGTATAATTTGGACACTTCTGCCCAAGCTCTTTGGGGGATAATGAACGTGACTATCGACCAATTTCAATACTAGGGATTATAAAGAATCTCGGATTTGAAATTTTCTATGAAAACAAAGGAACATTTAATCTGAAATAAGCAAAAAATCTCTCGAGATCGGTTATTGAAATTGCCTTTAAATGTATATATAGTAGGTATGTTTATTTTTACAGTAAAAAGCAGCGAGTCAAACTCGCCCATGACATTACATGGGCTTACCGTAGGCTTGATTTACATACCTAATATACATGAAAACTGCACCTAGCCAATTGACTACCTCCATCTTTTGGAAGACAGCCGTGTATGTACTTTGTATGTATGTAATACCTATCTGATTTAACATTCTGAAATTTCCGCACTCTACCATTCAAAAGCAAGTCGCATCAAAATAAGCGCATTGTAAAAAAATACTTTGCGCCAGTCACTGTATTCATCTTTCTAAAGACGCTGCGGGGAGGGAAATCCCGTCTCGATTCTCTGAAATTCAGCTTTCAGCGTCTCGTTTTGCAGTAGAGACGCGATAGCCGAACGCGACGCGCGTGTTCCCGCCAAAACGAACGGACGACACGTGCCGCGAAAATTTTTCCTAAGTGACGTTACAACTTTTTAATGACTTAACCGCTTAGGCAAAGGTCATCGTTGCGTACAGCCTAGTTTGTGTGCATTTTTGTGTTTGATAAAGTTTAGTGGAAAGTGGTAGTGCTTGCCAAATTATGAGGATGAAAATAACTTCAAATTTTGGTCGAGGGCATGGAACTATGCCGTTAGCCTACATTCATCGCTTCGCCTGATTAATTGAATGCCACGGGCAGCTTCGAAATAAAGTTCTGGTAAATATTTATAATGTTTTTTATGTCATAAATCTTGTGGTTTTCGACTTTAAACTGTTTATTAAACCATAGTGTCTGATTTATAATTTTTTTTGAGAATTTATGGAAAATTGCTTAACTAAACGCATTTTTATTTAAATAGACAACATATTAGTTTTGATAATTAGTTACAAAGTTTGTGGCTTCGTAATGGTAGGTCCATATTCTATGGTGTAATGTTTCTTTAAAAAAACCGGCCAAGTGAGAGTTAAATTAACATATAGAGGGTTCAGTATGCCATGAATTCTTGTAGATTTTCCTTATATTATTATTGTAGTAGTACTATAAAAAAATATTATAAGTTTTTCAAAATTTTAGACTAAGTAGCTTCGGAGATTAGGGGAGAAAGGTTAATTTTCGTCTTTTTTCTTAAATAAAATCAATACTTCTATTTATTTTATTAGAATACCAAACGTATATTTGTAAATATATTTGTATAACGAGCCCTTTCAATTGTAATGTACAATTTAAAAAACTTTTCCTTAATTTCCTAATTTATCGCCCGAAAGTGACTCTTGTTTAAAAAATATATTTTTCACTTTACACATCTGTGTTCGGGTTATAGGATTACACTAAACTATCAAATTTCACTTGATTTGATCCAGAAGATTCGGAGCTTTGCTGTGACAGATGGACGGACCAGACATACAGACTAAATGCACAGGTAATCCTATAAGGATTCAGTTTCCTATTTTTGTACTATGGAACCCTAAAATAAAAAAAATCCTGCACCTAGGCATGAGCTAATCCTCTAGCTAGGCTAATCATGTAGCTTCTTTAAAAATTATAGGGAAAATAAAATCTTAACTATAAAAAATAGGTACCTAAGTATATCAGATTTTTTTGCTAACTTTATATATTTTTTATTCTTTCACTGGAGTGGAGTTTCTAATTGAGTTTCTAATTAAAACTTAAGGAATGTTCTGTTTGAATTTTTACTCAAACAAAACATTAATTAAAAACGCATAACGTAACCTGCTAACTCTGTTGTTAAATTCGGTTCCAATATAAATAAGTTAACTAGGTGCTACACTAGGTAATGGAATAAATCAATAAACTCATAGTTATTTAAGCTTTGCGGTGTTTGTTTTTTTTTTTTAAATAAAACATTTGGGTGTTAGAAAATATAAACAAGTAGGTAAGTACAAAGGTAAGTACATAAGTACTTCTTGGTGTGCCGTAGATCCCCTGCTTCTTAATGGAAAACATAGTTTTTTCCGGAAAAATAGTAACCAGTACCTTTTTTTGGGAAAAAAGTTCATTCCTGGTAATTGTAACATAGGATATTGAGGAAGAACAATATACATACATTTTAATCACGCTTTTATCCCTTACGGGATAGGCAGAGCACCAAGGGCCGATAGAACCACATGGTGCCACTTCTGACTAATTTTGAGGGTATAGTTGAGATGTACAAGTTCAGTTAGTAGTGACAGGTGGTCCGCCCATCGCCTACAAAACACCAAGACCCTCTTGTCCCTCTACTGACCTGTACAGTATGCCCGGGAAGAGAAGCAGCTGCAGTATTATAAGGTTTTTTTTTCACTCCCAGAGCAGCATTGAAGAAAAACAACTATTTCGTACTTTCCTCATATTACAAATATTGAATAGTCTGCTATCTGCTATCTGTCATTTTAATTTTTGTATCTATACACATCATGGCAAATTTGATACAGGTAGAGATAATGCAAGGAATTAGGATAATATTCTTCGTCCCGAGTATGAATAAACCATAAAAAAAATTTAGACACGAAATCACAATTAAATTTTTCAGGACTGTTTGTACATTCATGAGGAATTCTTCATCTCCACAAATAGTAAATGTGATTTCGAGTCTTAAATTTTGTAGAAAGGTTGTTTTTGATAAGTTATTTTCATAGCACAAAGTTTTAAGTTTTTGTAGATACCTACATACATAGATATATTACATAGATTTGAAAGCCATTAATCAAAATACAATTTCTTCTATTGACCTATTCTAATCATTAGCAAATATTGTTTATTCGATTCGTTGTTGGTAAAATCAATCCGTTTTCCATTTATATTCACTGATCAAATCTAAAACCAATCACAAAATGTAAATGGAAATTAATTCATCTAAAGGTAATTATAACATACCCCCGCTGCCGCTGGTCTGGGTAACATTGCTTTTTGCCTTGTATCTTTGCCCAAACCATGACTTTTTTAGGGTTCTATACATCGAAAGGAAAAACGAAGGCCTTTTTTCTCAGGAACGCGTAGAGGTATCAAGCTGAAATAATATATCAAATACTCAGGTCTACTGTCACTTAGAGCTGTGAAAAAATCAAACTTCTAAGTCAACTCAATCAAAAGATATAGCCGTTTACGCTGCAAATTACTGAAAATTTTCTATACTCGCTAGGGAATCAAAACCCGGGTAGCCGTGAACTCAGAACCTTGAAATTTGGTACGAAGCGACGTCTTAGAGATCAGATAAAGTGAAAATTGCCAAAACCTTAAATTTTTAATTTTTTAGTTACATCATATAATAAAACAGTTCTTTCGGAACCCTCGGTGTGCGAGTCCAATTCGCTCTTGGCCGATTTTTTTATTTTATTAACAATCAGAGTATGAAACTGCCTGTATAAAAACCAAAGATGTTTTTGCAAATACAATTTTCAAATTCAAATAGATTGTCGAAACTTTACAGTAGATTGAAAATTATGATGTGAATTATCATATAATGATAAGATATTTTATTCTTTAAAATAAACTTTTATAAAATACGTACAAAACTCAAGACTTCGAATAAAATATAAAAAACTGTTTTCGTGTCAGACGCATATTCCCTATTGTAGATATTCTTTAGCTAAAAAAAAGTTTTCCAAGTCAATTTTGAGCTATAATATGGTATTTAACGTAGCTATTCAAGCTCTATTGTTAAGGATAATAAGGCCCAGTCATAAAGCTAAGCTCTTGTTAAAGAGTAGGTATACCGCACATTTATATATCAGTAACTGTCCCATGTTAATAATTAGCGAAGCGAGAATGTTACTCGTATTTTGTGACGAAAAACATGGCCTGTAACTTTTGAATGTTTAGTTTATGCAGGATGATTTTTGGTCGTCAACGTTCCCGAAAACTACGGAATCTCCTCAACATCACGATAATTTTTCTCCATGGAAGCATACCTGGGAAGTCTCTGGTTTCCAAAATATTAGGGTCCAAAGTTGAGTAAGTAGACTGCGTTTTTCTGCATAAATGCAAATAGACGCGTGTAGCAAGATTTTTTCATAAGAAATAATTAATATCTGTCTATTAAAAAACTAGCATAAACACTGGACACTATAAATTTCGCCCGACCAAATAATAATAAAAATTTTCAAAATTTTCCAGATTTTTTTTAGCATAAAATTACTTTATTTGATGTATAGAGTACGTACCCTTCGTTTAGGGTGGCAACGAAAAAACACCTGTATAATATTAAAAAATAACTCAGTGGTAAGAGCACTAGCACGTAATGCAGAGGTCGTGGGTTCGATTCCCACTCGGGTGAAGATTTTTTCCATTTCTTTATTAATAATTTTATAAATAACTTAGACTTTAAGTTCCTCGTTGATAAGTTCTCCATTGTGGTATTAGTCCTATTTAGTTGGCATTTCGCGTAATATAGGTACCCTTTCTGTTACATCCACAGTGATGAGTTTAGTGTGGTGAGAACGAAAGCACGGTTTGCGAGAGGTCGTGAGTTCAAATCTCACTCAATAATATTTATTATACAGTGTGTTTTTTTGTGGCCACCTTTAACGAAGGCTACGTATTCTATACATGAAATAAAGTAAGTTTATGCCAAAAAAAACTACTGGGAAAAAAACATTTTTCTTCATCATATGATTTTTTTTAAATACCTTGATCTGTGCAAAATATATAGGTGTCCAAAGTTGTTTATGTTAGTTTTTTATAGACAGATATTAATTATTTTTCGTGAAAAAATCCTGCTACGCGCGTCTATGTGCATTTATGCAGAAAAACGCAGTCTATTATTTACTCAACTTTGGACCCTAATATTTTGGAAACCAGACACTTCCCAGGTATGCTTCCATGGAGAAAAATGATCGTGATGATGAGGAGATTCCGTAGTTTTCGGAAACGTTGACGACCAAAAATCACCCTGTATGTAACACTGTTGTAAATGTGAATTGTAAAATTCTGTTTCAAGTCCTAAGTCTACTTGCCCCCTACCGATCGTGGTAATATAAAGCTCATGGTACCAAACTCATCGATTCTGTGAACCTAAACAGATTAACATCGGAACGTAGTCGAAAATTAATAAAAGTAGGTACGAGTAGGTAGTAAATAAATAAAATAACATTTAAATAACTAAGTATTTCCATATACATGTACTTACTTATTTACTGAAATAAATAGTTATTCCTTACTATTAACCAATAAAGGTTACCGGGTACAGTAGTAGTAGTCAGTATCTTTACGCTAATATAAAGTTAATTCCTTAATATTAATTCCTTTATTTAATAACTTGAATATTATGATAATTATCCTTTATCTGCTTAAATCTATACCCTTACTTGTTAATAAGTATAAACCTGATAACACTGTGCCGCCGTGTTTACATAATTAGACACGATATTCGGAAACATCCTGTGTACGAAATGGATTATAAAATTAATAAGGGTTCCACGTTTGCTTCACTTTTTTATCTGATTCATTTTTGCTGAGCTGAGCATTTACTATTTTACGGCTGAGCGTAGCTTAGGTACCTACTTCATATTTAAAAAATATTTATTATACATAATATATCTACCTGTAATTAATAAGGTGTTTTTATGTTCGATTTAACACGAGACTAGGTAGCTTAAACGTGACAATTGAGCAAAAAAACGTTTTTATCCATCCTAATTTTCTCCCGGGCAGCTGAATTTGAATTTGAATTAAAAAAGTATTTTTTTTAGACAGGCGGGTATACTAAAAACTTATAAAAAACTATGTTCAAAGGTCATTTAGGTGGCGCTGCGCGATTTAGCAACACCGAAGCGGGTGATTTCTTTTTGCCCCACCAAACCGCCCCTACTAGCAGGTCAGAGCGGAAATATTCTTAGTAGAATCTACGCGGTTTGATGAGGAAAAATGGATTTGTACATAGTAAAGACATCTGCCGAGTGGTGTCCGAGTGGTCTACTCTAATAGAATAGCACACATGTTTGCCCATGGGTATCGTATTAAAATTTCCGGGAGGTGGGCAGCAGTGCCTCACGTGTGGACAAAAGTCCGAAAATCACACTGCGGTCACCAACCCGCCTGCCCAGCGTGGTGACTATGGGCACAGATATGATACTATGGGCGTACCCCCCTATGGTAGCCATGTGGCGTGCCCTGGGGGAGGCCTACGTCCAGCAGTGGCACTGCAATAGGTTGATGTAACTTAGGGTTGCGAACCGTCCTGTTTTCCCAGGACATGTCCTGCTTTTTGGGGTGTCCTGAGCTGTCCTGGATAGTTTTAAGCATCGTCCTGAGTTTTAAAGCCCTGACACATTCGCTGTCGGCACATTTTCTAAGGGTGCCGACATCGGGCAAATAAGCGTTAGCGGCACCTCTAGAAAGCCTAAAAGAAGCAAATACGTAGTCACCGGCACTGAATGTGATAGCCCTATGTTTTGAAATTCGCACGCCACTAACTCCCTCCAATCGTATTGTTCACTGTGCTCGCATGTCCTGGTATTTCTTCCTCAAATCCAGTTTTCAAAGTTTGATATGGCAACCCTAATTAATGTAACTATATGTGCATTCGGCGGGAAAAGCTGAAAGGGTGCAGGTGTAATTTTCTTGTGAAAATCAAAAATTATTTGTAAATGGTTTGCATGTGTCTGTTTTCTGGTAGATAAGTTATATTTTGATTACTTGTGATGTGAATCTAGTGCGTGTGAATGGTTTTATACGCAGGTAAGCTGAGTAAAACTTTAACCGGAATACGATCTCTTCATGGGCGCATGTAAGTTGTTTCTGCAATAATTTTTCATTTTGACTAACTTTTCACTTGTTCTTGAGGATTTTCCCGACTTTTCCATTCATCATCATCAATATCATCCATCATAAATACAGAAATCATTTACTAAAGACAATGGCTGTATGGGTTTAGTTCCCCTTGCCTTTCCTTCAGGATAAATTAATAAAAAATAAAAAAACTATGTGTATGTCTCATCATAGAGATTGGTCGCCTTGGCCGAAATACGGTCGGAGATCATCATCATGTGTGTGTGCAGCGCCATCTAGTTTGAATCGGGTCGTTAGTTCGTCGTACGCATAACTAAACGATTCCGCATGCCGCGGCGTACTAAAATAATCAACCCCATTGTTTTGTTAGGTACGCGTTTGTTTGTTTAGCTAGTGACAGTGAATTGGAGGTTTTTATTAGTTGTATTTCGCTTGCTTGCGGTAAGCTGGCATAACCCAAACACGGTGTTTTTAGGGTTCTGTAGCCATATGGCAAAAAACTTTTAAAAAACCCTTATAGGTTCGTCATGTCTGTCTCTCTGTCCGTCCGTCTGTATGTCATAGCCACTTTATTCCGAAACTGCTATAAGGACTACGTAGTTAAAACTTACAAGTATAGGTACATACATAATATATGAAACGGAACTATAAAAGTGATAAAAGAAATTTTTTAAACAAAAAACGGAGTTAAGTTTGCCATTGTATATGCATCTCTTCTTTTATCTTAAAATTTATATTTTTTGTTTTTGTGCAATAAAGAATAAAAGATTAAAGTAAGAGATCCTGTAAAAGAAATCAGCGAAAAGCCGCCAATAGACAGAGCAATTTACAAATCAGAGAGCTTACAAAATAGATTTATCTTCGCCTCTAGCCATTACTCATAAACTTGTAAGTTATTTTCAGTTCGCCGGCAACCAAACTGAAACGAATCAGTAATAGTTATCCGTGAATAACGGTTATTGTATCGTTCGCATTATTATAACGAGTTGTAACGTTATGGTACCCGACTTTTGATGTTCGACAAGAGTCGTAAACATCCGCTTTGTGGACGGAGATCGAATTTTTATGCAGACGCGGATTTGGTAGGTATCTTATCTATGTATCTTTTTTAATAATGGGATACTTTTTATAGCCCAATGGTTTAGACGTGCCCTTTCCAGTCGGACGCCGTAGGTTTGACACCAGTCATGGGGCTTGCTTCTTCTTCAGCTATTGCAGTCCACTGCTGGACGTAGGCCTACCCCAGAGGCTACTGCCATAGGGGGGCTTTGCCCATAGTCATCACGCTGGGCATGCGGGTTGGTGATGGCAGTGTGATTTTCGGACTATGTTGTCAGTACTGGAGGCTCTGCTGCCCGCCTCCCGGAAACCCTTAATCGCCTCGTACGATACCCACGGGCAGGCAGGGGTGATACAAACTCTACTCTGCCGGCACCACAGGGCAATACCTACCATAATTTTTTTGTCACTTAGCTCGTGCCTCAGAAAGCATGTAAAACCGTTGGTCCTGCGCCTGATATCTCTCCGGTCGTGTCGGCTTTCCGTCCCATCGGACTATGAGAGTAATGTAATAGAGAGTGCACCTGAACACAAGGAATTTCGGGAACACAACTGTGTCTAATGTGTCTATATGTATGATTCATACAGGATGTAAGACACAATAAATCAATACGAGTAAGCTAACGCTTACAATAACGTACACGGATCATAATCATATAATTATACCTTATTATATGTTTATTATACATAATTCGCACCTTCGGTAGAACAAGGGCACAATTGTCTAAAATTGCAAAAGCAAATTGTGCCTTTGTTCTACCGAAGCTGCGATATGTATATTATACATAAGTTTATATTTGTTCAGTATATAATAATACAGTGTGTAATATTACATACAGGGTGTGTGTGACAGCTACGCAAATACTAAGATACTGAACAAGTACCATTGTTTTGAGTATTGCGACAGTGTTATTATTCGCAGGAAATTTATTTTTGATTTGATTATACGTAATGTTTTCTCTACGCGCCAATCGGGTATCGGGCGATCCTGTGACTAGTTAAATGGGCTTATTGGTTATTGTGTGATACATTGCTGTTTTTTGGATCACTTGTGACTCTCCTTTGGGGTTGATCGTTAATTGAACTTTTTGGGAGAAACTTTTTTTTTAAAAACTTCAATAGGTTAAAATTTTGTTTTTAAGTCATTATTTAAGGCCTACTTAAACGAACTACACTATTTTTTTTTCTGTAAAAGTGAAAAATAAGTCTGTATAAAACAAAGTTGGTTCCCGTGTCTGTCTCTCCTTATGTATGCTTACTCGTAGATGTTTTAAACTACGCAACGGATTTAGAGTGATTCAAGAGGAAAGTTTATGTAAAGTATCAGTATTGTACCCGTGCGAAGCCAGGGCGGGGTCGCTAGTAAATAATAAGTGGAAAATACTCTGTGAGTTGCAGAAAATGTTTTCCGGTAATAAAAAAGGAATCTATAATATTCCCGTATTCTAAATATGCTACTTGCTTCCTTTTGTCTTGACACAATATTAAAAGCGAAATGAGACAGGATCACAATTTCGTGATATGAATTGAAAATTTCTACACGCGTTCTGATACTCGTATTCCTTTTGTGTGTAAAACCTTAAAATATTTATACAGGATGTAACAAAGGGTATGTAAAGCGAAATGAAATTCAAAATCATATTTTTTTATTCAGACAGTACCTACAGTAAATTGATACAATCTTGAAAAATAAACATGTGATTTCGAGTCTCAAACTTCATGGATAGGTTTTGATAGTGGGCTGAAGTTATGCTATTAAAAAATCCAGTCATCTGCGAGTTGGACTCGTACACTGAGGGTTCCGTTCCGTATATCGTTTTAGAGACCGACTTTTCACTGCTGAAATAGACCATTGACGCTTTTCATATTATCAACTCGATATCTCAGCGTTTCTGAGGGTCTTGACAGACGGACAACACAGTAATCTTGATGCTATAAGGGTTCCATTGCTCCCCTTAAGGTATGGAACCCTGAAACACAGCGATAGATCCTTTATTGCGCATATTTCAGCATGCGCAGTGCTCATTCCATCTTTTCTGTAATTCATATCAACGTGTACTTTAAAACATAATGAAATTCATTCATCATAATTTACTTAAGGCAAATTATCGCTGCAATGTCTTACCATGCAATATGCATGAGGGACGGATGTTCTTTACGACCCTGCTGAAGACCGCTGTAACTATACATCGATGCGAAACACGAGTAGCGAAACCGCAGCAGTTCTTCATTGCCTATCGCATCTCCATTCAACCCTTCTTCCATGATCACACCATTCTACTTTAAGATTCACCGCACCCCGCACCTCGAATTCTGTTAGGGTAGGTATACGCACATACATACTACATTAGATATCTGTTCCTTACGCGGTAAAATTAGGTCACATTCACATTTGTGATTACTGAGCAATGTGAGCAAGGTAATATGTCCTGTCGTTATTTAAGGTAAATGATTACCTGTGGCTCTGTTTGTCACAGAATACTTAGGTTTGTAAAAGTGCCAATTTAAGAGAAACTACGTCTTATCCTATACATGGTGACAGACAGCTAGGCAAATACGGTGAACAAGTACACGACTAAGGCCAAATATCGTGTGAAATTATGTGACACATCAGTGACCGTTTATCTGTTGAGGGCAACTTTTTTTAAAATCATCTTTTGGTTAAAATTTTATTTTCATGACACGTGTGTAATTTCTTCCTGCTCTCCGCAGAATCCTGAAGTCATGGTATTTGCCTGGCTGCGATCGTAGTGACTAATTATCGTTTAATGCTAAAACTTCCTCTTGCATAAATCACTCTATCTATATATCTGTCTATATATAAACATAGACACTATATTTCGCACAATCAAGTGATTCCCAGCAGAGGAGTAGTTTTATATATAACTAGGGACTAACCCACCGTTACATTACGACCGCTGTATGACGACTTCCTAGAAAACCAAAATCTATAACTGAACCCTCTGAAATACAAAATTGGAATACGCCAACAAACTCGAAGTAGGAATTATTCGGAATTCTCGGATTTCGGAATCACGAGTTTAATCTCCATTGCGCAGGCAGCCTAACACCGCATTCGTGAATTTATTATCTTCGGTTCCGGTTTCCGGGGTTCGACAACTAGACAAGAGGCTTACGCAATGATAAAAGGCAGTTTTGTGGTGCTTACGCCGGTTTTGGACGGTTTCTCAGGGTTCTCAGCACTAATAAATTTTAATAGGGTAATTTCATTTTGCCCCATCGAGCAAAATACCTGGGGCAGAGTGGAATGCTTCGTTTTTGTTTCTTGGTAGGTATTTTATCAGCACTAATAAATAAAAGTAAAAAAAAGTTCGTAAGTAAATTTACTCATCTATACATATAATAAAAATGTAACGGATCGCTGTCTGTACATGGAAGATATATGAGAAAAAATATTATAGGAGACCTTTATCAACGCAATAGGACCCAAAACGATGATTTTTGGAATTTTTGTCTGTTTGTCGGTTTGTCTGTTTGTCTGTGCGTTTGTGCACGCTAAATTCAGAAACGGCTGAACCGATTTCGATGCAGTTTTCAGGAATATATTGTGACAGGTCCCACTTAACATATAGGCTACTTTTTATCCCGGGAAAATATTTTGATCCCGGATAATTTCGACATTTTGTTTTTTCTGTAGTCCACGCGGATGGAGTCGCGGGCGTCCACTAGTCTAATAATAAAATTGTCTATTTGAGTTTTAACTTTAGCAGGTTGTTTTATTTATTAGATGTAGGGTAAGGACCAGAGGTGGCTCGTGATATTTTTTGATGGGGGTTTACAATTTTTTTTATAACATACATGAACGTATGTTCAGATTTAAAAACCCGCGTAAAAGATTTACTTTTCTAACCATCGATTTCTATTGTTTCTAACTACTAACTTTAATGGATAAGAGAAATTCCAGGACGTGTTGGCCTTTTGGCTTTCAGTTCAAGGCGCTTATGAGTCTTCACGATTTTTAATAAAACATACACTATATTGTTCCATTTTTAACACAAAATGTCGCGCACAAATAATTTTTAATATTTATTTCAAAGAAAAACTGCAAACTGAAAAAGCCGACACGTTTGTTTGTAAACATAAAACGGTAGGTAACATCGGCAACATCGTACACGCAGGTTATCGTTTTAGAATAATTCAATGGTCGAGTAACCTTAACAGCTGTATACTAAATAATTCAAAATCTTCCCATTTAAATTATTCCATACACGCAACCACACGTAATTTAGCAAACAATTTTATTGTTCTTTTCTCCTAAAATCGCTGACCTTAAGTTAATTTGTGATATAGGTTTTTGTGGTAATAAATTATATTTTTACCTCGAATTTATACGTACCCTATTAGGTGAAAAGACCTATAAAACCGACCCCAATAAATCTGGCATTTTATTATAACAACTGTCGTTGAAATAGGTTTTCTGTTCGGTCCCATAGATGGCGCTTTAAAGGATTCCTTTTTTACCCTTATGCTAGTTGTTTAGTGTATTTACGGGGCACGTCCATATGGTTAGATTTTCTACTATCTGATAGGCTATCTGATTTGTGTATTAAACCTCTTCAATATCCAGAGAAATGTAATAAAACTATGTTGGCCTCATGACTAAAATTATGAAAAATATCGATCGATTTTTTAAAAGAACCCTGTTTTTTAGTCCACTTGAACTTAGACCAGCCTTAGTCTGATATTCAAGCTACATTAGTTTATCAAAATCTGTTCATTAAGTGTTTCGCGAAATACTAGCAAACATCCAACCTTAATACCCATTCTCTCAAACCTTCATATTTACAATATTAATCGGATATCGGACAGAATAGTCTAGGATTACGTAATTTTACACAAGCGACTTCACCTGATTTCGCTTCGCCAAACTCAATATATTGTTAGAAACTGCATTATAGTTGATAGCACTAAACTTAATAACAATGCCTCAATGGCGAACTTGCTATAATCGGATTAATTCCTTCCAAACATAGTAACTCCTGGAATTGGGTAAGATAACAACGGCATAGTTTACGAACTTAATCTATATTACGAAACTATTTAGCGAGTTACACTGAGTATGTAATAAGTAGAAAACTACCTGTGTGCTGATGCGGGATTTTACTGGAATACATCAGCTGCATCTCCTTCCGTGCATGTCGTGAGATGGGCATTCTATCAGGCGATGAGTTAGCAACTTGTCAGTGATCTTTTACTGGCCCCGTTTTGCGTAACTAGTGGACGCCCGCGACTTCGTCTGTCGAAAATATCCGGGATAAAATTGTTATCCCGGGATAAAAAGTAGCTTATGTGTTAATCCAGAGTGTCAACTAACCCCATACTTAATTTTATTATAATCGCTCCAGCCGTTTTTACGTGAAAGAGTAACAAACATCCATCCATCCATACTTACAAACTTTCGCGTTTATTATATTAGTAAGACGTGGCTGTACCTAGATTCTCCTTCATGAAGTTTCACATGGTAAGAGGCGAGCCTATCGCCGGTATTCGAGCATAAACAAAGGTACAATCTAGGTAACAACCGGAAACAACTCCATTAAAAAGGTTTATAAAGATATTTAAAATATAGGTATAATATGCTATTAGCACAATTTTTCTAATGCAAATGTTTATTAATATATTAGGTAGTATAAAAATGGATTATAAAATTGATCTTACAGTTCGACTGCAGCTATTAACAATGTCGCATATGAAAAAACGGCATCTTACAGGACGGCCGACAGAGTTTTAACTTACAATGTTCACAGGGCGTTATGACAACATCCTACTTTTTTCGTCTAGAAAATATGAGAAAAAGCCCTTTTTTTCCTTTTTGAGAGTTGAAACTTTTAGAGGTCATAGATATTGATATTTTAGACCCTTCTATGCAATAAAAAGAAAATGTCAAATTTGCAGTTCCGACAATGTTAATAGCTGCAGTCGAATTGTGTAGATATTTTAGACCCTTCTATGCAATAAAAAGAAAATGTCAAATTTGCAGTTCCGACAATGTTAATAGCTGCAGTCGAATTGTGTAAAGTGACATCTAGCTTCCAATATTATACTAATGCTAGTTATTTTACCACTTGTCAATAGAATGTCGGAAAGAGCGCTATTGATGTTTCCTCAAAGAAAGGGTGACTGCGAGATAAATGATGCCAGTGGAGACTGTGAGGAATGAGGGTTACATTGCGATTGTGTTTCAATTTCATGTTTGTTTTGCTATCGTATTCATGATACTTTAAACCAAGTGCCGGTAGGTTCGACTGTTACCTTAGGGCCCAAAGTCAACCTCACCTGCCCGTGGTGCACCCTGCTATTTAACGGACGAGGCTCTGACGCTGATAGCTTATAATACTTATTTAGAATGGCACGGAATCATTTTCTATTGGATTCGTTACCGGTCTTTTTTCGGTTCCAAAAAGCGGTGGTAGGCTCACCCCTTACCACGTGGGACTTAAGTGAAAAGTGGGTGTGTCAATTGCACACTTCTACCCAACCTCTTTGTGGGATAATGGGTGTGACAATAAAACAAGTAGGTATAAGGCTGCCTTTAAGTTTTTTGGTAATAAATGAAGTACCCAATTTCAGCACCCGTATGATGAATTCGGTGAGAGCGAGATGTCTCACGTTTAAACGTCAAGTTCACAGAGCTATTAATAACTAGATAAACTAAGTGTATGCACTTTGCATGTAAAAAATAGACTTAAGAATTAGAATTGACAATCGTTCTCGAGCCAGGACTGAATAAATTAGGGCTGATAGAAGTGGTTTGCAATCCCTTTTTACACACCAAGTAGAAACACTTGTCTTGTCTAGACAATTCCATGCAACTTAAACTATGCTACGATCTAAATTGTAACGCAAATATATGTGCGCACAAGAAAAGTAAAAGAAGACAAAATAATAATTTTACAAATGAGGACAAAGTTCAATATAACAACGGCAAATATTTATAGGTAATTATAAATATTTACCGTTGTTATATTGAACGGATACTTAAAATCTATAATCGTGGGACAGCAACATTGAGGATGTCCCTAAGAATCGTGATATATTGGCTCAACCTGGGAACAAATATATCAAGTTCATTGTTAACCTTCGCCAATTCATTGTATTGCCGAGTCATTCTACTTATAGGATTATAATAGGATGTATTATTTTTGTGTATTTCTAAGGCAAACAGATTCGTTTTATTACTTAATTACGTATTATTATTTATATTATTAATTAGAATTACGTATTATTACTTAACTCTGTAGATTTAACGTTTAAAAGTGAGACATCTCGCTCATACGGGTGCTGGTATTCATGGGGTTAAAGTTAAGGATATGTTATGAGGATGAGGATGCGTGTGATATCTACCAATAAACGTGGTGACTTCGGAAAAAATCCTCTTATGGCAGTAGCCTTGTGGCGTGCCCTGGGGGAGGCCTACGTTCAGCAGTGGACTGCAATAGACTGATGTGTGTTAATTAAATCAATCTTCATTAACACCTAGAGTTGTTTTTATTGTATGTTATAAAATAAATAGCAACTGCTAATGCCCGCGATTTTTATGTTTGGATTTAATAACCATTTGCAATGATAAGTAGCTTTACCTACGTTTAGCGTAGTTAACAACTATTTATTTTCTTCTTCTTATAAAATGCAAGTATCTTATTTTCCAGTGGTACAGAAAAGCGGACTTTATTTAAATATTTGCACAATTTGTTTGACTAAATTAATAATTTGTATGCTAGGGTGGTATGGGCGAGGTTGTGTACAGCACGTGCCTGTTTTACTATAAATACAGGGTGTGGGTGACAGCCAGGCAAGTACTGAAATGCTGAACAAGTACTATTGTGTTGAGTTATACGACAGTGTTGTTACTCGCAAGAAATATATTTTTGATTTACATACACATGGTGCCACTTCTGATCAATTTTAAGGGTATAGTTGAGATGTACAAGTTCGGTTAGTAGTGACAGGTGGTCAGCCCATCGCCTAAAATACACAAAGACCTTCTTGGCCCTCTACTGACTTGTACAGTATGCCCGGGAAGAGAAGCAGCTGTAGTATCATACGTTTTTTTATCGCTCCCAGAGCAGCATAGAAGATTTTTGATTTGAATATCAGTAATCTTTGCTCTCCGCGCCAATTGTATCGAGCGGTCCTATAACTAAATTATTAAAACTATTAAATTAGCTTATTGGTTATTGTATGACACATTGCTGTTTTTTGGATCACTTGTGACTCTCCATTATGGTTGATCAGTTATTTGAACTTTAATGATAGCAATTTTCTTTTGAAAATCATCTTTTGGTTAAAATTTTAGATTTTAGTCATTATCTTCCGGCCCACCGGGCCACTAGTTGTTGTGTGGCCTATGTATATATTCCAATCATTGTGAGAAAGATTTTGCATTCGATTGTGATTCTCTCCTGCATCCGAAATATGACTCCGCTACAGATTTCCCGAAATTCCAACGGAGACGGAAAAGATGGTAATTCTAAAGTTTGCGCGGACAAAGTCGTGGACATCCTCTAATATTATCTTATTACGATAATATCTTAGATGCTATGTAGGTTTCTTCGCATGTAGTTTTTGTTATTCAAGATTCCTAAGTTGTGTAGGAATTTCGCCATAATATGTATCTATAAAAAACATGTTATTTCGAGTCTTCATAGCTTTTCGCTTAATACCCCTTTTGTTTCAACATGTAAATGCTCCTAATTAAAATCAAAATGGAAATCATTATTATGGTACGTGTGGAATATGTTTCAAATATATGTTTAATTAAATTTACAAATAATAGATTAACGTTTTTCCAAGGTACGTTACTATTATTGCGAACATGTATTAATGTAAATAGATATATTTCATTGTATCAGGTGTTATTATTCGGAAGATCAAATTTCCATTGGTTGGTGAAACACATGTGGTTTTCGGATTAGTGGCTGTGACATAGACGCACTGTATTTGAATATTTAACATAGTATACTAGTTTATTTAACGTTTATTTAAATTATGTACATGTAATAAAACCTAAAATTAAAATTAAATGTTAACTACCTATTAACTGAAAATATTTACAAATAGAAGACGGCCTGCAAATCCTCCACCGATGGCAGCGTGCCCAAAAGGCTGGCCGCGTTACCCCGCGGTATAGCAATGCTTACGCGTTGGCCAAAATAGGCACCAGCCCTCTGGTCATGGGATGCTTCGACCTATCTTTTAGAAATGCCCCTGGCATGCTATATATATTTGCTTGCATGCTAGGTGCTTGGATCTGGCTCCTCGTTGCGACTGTAGCAGTTTTGTGTTCGTGATCACGAGTCGGCAGATCCGAGGGTCAGCGGAGGGCGTAGGGCCCGGTGGTGGGCGTAACCTTGATGGAAACGTACCTAGACAATGTAAGAGAGAAAACCAGAGCTGCTGGTTCACGGAGGAGGTCCGTTTATCATAGCTCATCGCCTGAGGGATAGCCCCCTGCGTTTCTCTCTTACAACATGCATGGAAGGAGATGCAGCTGATCTATTCCATTGAAGGCGTTGCACACTTCTGCCCACCCATTTAGGGATAATGAATAAGCATTATCATATCTGTGGAAAAAGTATTATTTCCCTACTAAATACATAGGTATATTAAAATAACTCAGTCTGTTGGTCGCGCTTCGCGCCAAAAGTACTGGACCGATGGAAATGAAATTTGGTACAAAAGCATGAAGGCAAATTTTTAATTAATAAATATTTTATTATTACGGGCAACAATATGTTGTTTTTGCTAAAGTCCACGCGAATATAGTTGGACTAGTTTATGTATACAGGGTGTAACAAAAAGGGGTATGTTAAGCGAAAAGCTATGTGAATAGCCCACTGTAGAGAACCTATCCACAAAATATGAGACCCGAAATCACATGTTTATTTTTCCCGATAGTATGGAGAATTTTTAAATATCAAGAATTTTCATACAATATTGAAAAATAAAAATGTGATTTCGAGTCTCAAATTTTTTAGATAGGTTCTCTATAGTGGGTTATTTACATAGCTTTTCCGCTTAACATACCCTTTTTGTGACACCCTGTATATTAAAAGTCAATAGAAATATTATAATGGTATATGTTTAATTATAATTTATAAATGTTTGCACCATGGGCACCTTACCTTCAGGTAAAGGCAGCTAGATTTTAAAAGTTATGTATCTGGCAAAGATACTGCATCCCAGACACACTTTTAGATATCAAAGGAAAAAGCTTTTAACGACAAATTGGGAAGACGCTCCCTAAAACTGGTTTAAAAAATAGGTACTATACATTTTTCTCCTCTCATAAGGGATAAAATAACATAGGTAATAGCACCACAATTTTTTATTTGGAACATAGTAAATTTATCTGCTAGAAATATCTAATATTATGTTATAAATATGTTTTTAAGAAATAAAAAAAAATTCACCCGAGTGGGATTATGTGTTAAAATCGTCCTTGGATTCACTTAAACATATAAGGAAAATTTTATGAAAATCGATTTTGCTAGTTTTAAGTTTTAATGAGAATGTCGATCGAGTGGCTAAATTATACAGGGTGAATGTGAAGCGAAATGCACAATATTTGAAAGTCAATAACGTGTTTATGTTTCCAAATAGTATGTAGAATTTCTTCTTAACAACTCAGAAATGTTCATTATAATCTTGAAAATTAAATGTGATTTCAAATTTCAAATTGTGTGGATGGATACTCTCTATAGTGAGCTTTCTTACTTAATAGCATTTCTCTTAACATAGCCACAGAATATTATAATGTACTTCAACACACCTCTTTTATTACTCCCCGTAAACTAGCACCTTTTTCGTCTATATGAACTTTTCGTCTGACATCCTGACAATATAAGAAAAGAACAAAAAAAAAAAAAAAAATTAAATAATGTAATAATAACTTTATTGTACCATGTTTTGAGCATCCAATTCAGTACAATGGCAAAAATAACTTTCATTAATAAAAACCCTCTACTTATAAAAACAAAATAATGGCAAAATGTAAAAAATTTAAGTTATATTGCTAATAATGAATGTAATATTCTTTATTGTACCATGTTTTGAGCAAATAAATAATCATTTTCAATTCAGTAATTCAGAAAAACGTCGGCGATTCACTTTTATTAATAAAGTTGCACCCTCTACTTACTCGTATATCATAATCTTCGCCTCACATTCACATATCTTTAATGGCAAACGTCTGTATGTACGTCACGTCCGACCGGGTACCGGATATCCGGTCACAGATTTGAGTTATCGGGATTGCTACAGTCTGACACGAAATGAGATGTAAAGGCGATTTGGGATATTACGAATTATTTTTTGTGAAAAATGCGGGGTTTTTACTAGAATACTATGCCAGGCTAGCATTCCATCATCTTCCAGTGTGTGGAGAAATCCCATCATATCTGTAAATTATAACATATACCCACCCATGACTAAAAATAAAGAATTGAATTGAAAAAAGGAATTGTATGAAAGAGTGATAAAAACACGTGGATGTTGCCGTAAGGCTGCCTTCCCACCCAATAGTCTTATTCATTGGTCCATGATATCAATGTGGTTTGTTGTATATCAAACGCATACATACATAGCAACATATACAGGGCGTAACAAAAGGAACCTAGCCACAAAATTTCAGATTCGAAATCACATGTTTATTTTTCCAGATAGTATGGAGAATTCGGGAATGTTCATACAATCTTGAAAAATAAACATGTGATTTCGAGACTCAAATTTTGGAAATAGGTTCTCTATAGTGGGCTATTTACATAGCTTTTGGCTTAACATACCCTTTCGGGTACTGTGTGTGACAGCCATGCAAATACTGAAATACTAAATAAGTACCATTGTTTTGAGTTACACGACAGTGTTATTACTCGCAGGAAATGTATTTTTAATTTGTTTATCCGCAATGTTTACTTTTCGCGCCAATTGCATAGGGTGATTCTGTGACTATTTGAATGGGCTTATTGGTTATTTGTGTAGCATACCTTGATGTATTTTGGATCACTTGTGACTCTCCATTGGGGTTGATCAGTATTTTGAAATTTTTTGGGCTTTTTTTTGAAACGTCTTTAAAATCGCGGACACATACGGGTACCAGGTTTAAAAACTGCGTATCGCTTAATAATTAAAAAATACTTAGAAACTTGATAGTCATGTTATGGATCGGGGGAGGGATACTGCGATAACTGTGACTCACGCTTGTTTCCAGTGTAATCGTGACTCCGACTTTATAGCGTTGATCAGTATTTGAACCGATTGATTTGTAATTTGGGATCCTAATATTATAAACTGAAGAGTTTGTTTGTTTGTTTGTTTGAACGCGCTAATCCACTACAGGGATGAAAAATTCTTTCATTAGATCTTACCAAAAGGCTACAGTCTATAACCTGCCCGGCTTCGCACGGGTACGCCCTCTAAGGCCTGACAATAAATATTAACACTATGTATTTTATGTTTCTATTACGTAAAAAATACTTCGTGTTTTCATTTCAATCTTTTACCGATTCGCTAACATAAATTAAAAAAAAATGCTTTTTAACTATCAGTAATTATCTAAAATAATGAACTTAACGAACGAATTTTCCTGCGAAAATTTTCAGTGGTTTTTGCCTCAGAATCATGGTCTGAAGTCGCCATATCAATATTTGCCTGGCTGTCACTTCCACCCTGTATACGTAGCAGAGCATATCTCTGGTGGGAAGATAGCCTTATGAAGGTACTACGCGAGTTCTAACCGTAGCTGTAGCATGAGCTACGATTATGCTACGGAGCTATGTACCTACTAGATAATACGAACCTGCTACAAAATATGAATCTACTACAATAAAGCGTTATACGTAAATAGTATTTATTTATTTATTTGTTACATTGTAAATTGTTACAAAACATAATAAAAAGGAATATTAAGTTAATAAATAAAAAATATGTAAAAAAATATGAAATGTAGCAGACTGAAGTGGCAGTGGGCCGGCCACATCTGTCGTAGAACCGACGGACGGTAGAGTAAACAGGTTCTCGATTGGAGACCGCGCCTCGGCAAGCGTAGCGTTGGGCGTCCTCCGGACAGATGGACCGATGACTTAAAGAGGATGGCTGGTAGTGACTGGATGGTGAACACGGAAGATCGAGCCATGTGGTGTACACTGGGGGAGGCCTACGTCCAGTAGTGGACTGTAATAGGCTGACGATGATGATGATGAAATAAAAAATAATAATAGTATTATTTTAAAGTTTGCAGATGCCAAGAATAGGAATAGAAGGATTAATTATGTAACCATATCTGTAAATCCTCTGTGTGTAAAACTTGAAACAAGTGAAAACTGTAACACATACGAGTACTCGCCAAAATTATTTGTATAATTTAAACAAACGCCATTAAAATTTCCCCTTCTAGTTGAAAACTTCAAATCGGCAGTTTTATAATGATGGACGCAGCGGGGTCCATTCTCGAGTCGAACGACATTTTCTCTACAATCTAACCTATTTTGTTTTGTTTTGAAAATGGGCATTTTGTCCACTAGACGGCATGACCACGATACCACCACGGCTTTTTTGGAAGCAAAAATGTATTAGGTAAATAGTATGGCTCGTCACTAGACGACACGACCTCGGCCTCCCTCATATTAAGTGACGAAAGATCGTGGTCGTGTCGCTGTCGTGTCTTCTAGTAGAAAAACGCCCAATAGGTTACTACAAGAACCCATTCACAAAATTTTTGAGACGTAACCACATGGTTATTTTTCATGATTGCATAAACATTCCTGAGTTGTTTGGGAATTCTCAATAGTATCTGAAAAAAATAATAGAATAGAATACGTGATTTCGTAAGAGTCGTCTAAGGAACTCAGGGGCGTTCTCTCGGGCGATCAGCTAGCAACTTATCATTGATCTTTTACATCTGCCCCGCTATTACTAAATATGGCTGAAGGTTGTCCTTCGTGATCCTGCAGCTTTGGCAATCCAATTTGGGGAACACAGCTGTGTTATATACATGTATGTGTGAGAAATAAGTCGATTCAAGAGAGATATGTCGAGTGAAACCAGAATCAGGTCCCAGCTCGACCCAGTTCTGACTCATCACACTCCCGGCAGTTTAATTATAAAAGTTTATAGCTTTACCTAGTTCTGCTTTGGAACAGCTTCTATAGTGGAAGCAAGGTTATTACAAACGTTGTGGATAACAACCTTGAACTTTCAGTATATTGTATCACTATCAGACGCCTGCGACTTTGTCTGCAAAATGTTATGTAAATAGCCCAATATAGAGATTCTATCTACAAAATTTGAGATTTGGAATTACATGTCAAATTTTTCCAGGTAGTATGGCGAATTCCTAAACAAACATAGGAAAGTTCATAGAATCATAAAAATAACACGTGTTTTCGAGTGTCAAATTTTGTTGAAAAGTTTTCTATAGTGTGAATGTTTAGCTTAACATACCCCTTTTGTTGCATCCTGTATATATGCAGTTAACGCAGACGAAGTATACATAAACTTACAGTTATACGAAGTATTACATACTTACCTATGCCAAAATCTCAATCACTGATGTTCAATAACATTCTGATTGACACATTTCGACAAAATACTTATTTGCTCCTTACCCCATTTGTACAGTCGCACGCCGTAATGAAAACACGGAGCAACCGAACGTAATAAAAAATCTCTTTTATCATTGCGCATGGAAAAAACGAGACATTCCTGATTTTCATATCTCTCCAGAAATGTTAGATGTTTTTTTTCCACAAAATACTGACTGTAACATGATTAATGTTGGTATGTGACTTTGGTACACTTCGCACGTATGTTGGCGAGGATATCTGTACAGAAATTATAGATTGGTTTGTCAACCTTTGGTCATAGAGGAATAAGATGTAGACATATGTAGATTGCTAATGTCATACTATCAGTTTTGATGCACCATTAGACTTTTCGGTGCCTCACAATTCCAGTTCTTGACACTTAAATTGCATAACTATACGTCACAATACATTATTAATGTAGTACATTGTATCTGTGTGTGTGTAATCACCAAATAAAAACGTATTTTATTCTATTCTATTCTACATTTCTATACATTACACTAATCTGGAGGACTGGAATTGTTGAGGCACCTGAAAAGTCTAATGGTGCATCGAAACTGTTAGTATGACATTAGCACTCTATGACATCTCATTCTTCTATGCTTTGGTTATTCCAGTGACGTGATTATAGTTATAATTCATCTAAGGGTTATTCATCAAAATATGCATGTATATTGTGATCTGGCGAGCACATCTATACAGAAATTGTAGATGGTATTTATCATCTTTGTTTTTTTTTATTTCCCGAAATTTCCACGGGTATGGGAGAAATCAGGAAATTCTAAATTCTATGCAGACGAAGTCGTGGGCGACCGCTAGTTTATTATAAATGGTACATATACCATTTGAGAAAAGCTTTAAAACCTTCATTTATGACCTCGTTAAATATACGAGTATACGATTTTCTACTAATTAAAAAGGATTAACACACGAAATAAAATAAAAGCAAATATCAATATCATTCAGGTATTTCAGGGCATAATATTACAGTCTGTAGGTACGTACTAAGACGAAATTATAAGATACGTACGTGCCTAGAATTAATCCCAGGTACAGGTTAGGGGTGGTTAGATAATAAAGTTAGGTAGGTACGAGTAGGTACGGTAAATTAGATTGGGTAGGTAAATTTCCTGCCCGCATAAGTGGGAAATTGATTTACCTTAATGTTTTGTATGAAAATAAAAATGTTGTTAATTAAATAAAATATACGTCATACATACAGGTATGTTTTTCGTTGACAGCCAGGCAAATCTTAACGAAGGGTACCATACTCTGTTGAGTTATACGATCAAATAAAGTAAGTTTACTCTCAAAAATATGCTGGGAAATTATGTAATATTTTTGCTAATTACTTGATGGGGCGAAATTTATGGTCGATCCAGTGTTAAATAAATAGGCTAGTTGATTTTTATAGACAGATATATATTTTTTGGATCACTTTACTCCTCATTAGGGTGAAAAAATCAGGGTATTGAACTTTTTACACGCACTTTTTTTCAATGTGCATCTTTATGCAGTTGAAATTGTAGTCTATTTACACAATTATTTTAAGGACCCTAATAAACGAATCTTGGGAACCATCCTGCGACATTTTCCCAGGATCATGCTGAAGTCCATGGTTTGCTTGGCTGTCAAAAACCCTGATTGTGATGACGGCTGAGCCCCGAGATGGGGTAGCCATAATTTTCGGGAACGTTGACGACCAAAAATCACCCTGTATAGTCACTTGTAGCCTTTCACATATGGAACAGATGTATACCTATAGACCAGTTACTAGCTTGTCGCCTGCACTTTGTAATCTCTACTATATCTTTGTAATGAAATATGTCTGAAACCGAGGCGTATATTTGTAAGTTTAATCAAAATATTAAGTTTTAGTACATTATTAAAGTAAATGTTTTAGTTAGAATGTCAAGACGCAAAATGTATATAAGTATTTGTTGTTTTTCAATGCTAAACTACCAAACGAATTTTTATGAAAACTGGCAGTAACTGCTGACGTATATGAATATATACCTATTACAATACATACAGCAGTGTTTTACACTACAAGGCAAATACATAGTGACGTAAGCATGTGTCAATTCGCAGAAGTTACGGAGATAAACCAAACTATGACTTTAATCTATTTAAAAAAAATTTAAAGGTTTTTCTTCTTGCGTTATGAGAGAACGCTGAAATCTTGCAGTGGTTCAAGAATTCAGAGATAGAATTAAAGATCGTAAAGCCCAGCATCGGGCGACTTGGTGCGGGTGTCCTACAGCGTCAGCCATCTCTGACGTCGAAGGAAACACGCATAGCTGTGTCTCAAGAACTGAGCGGAGGCGGATAAAAAGGATAACATATTATATGTACTTACTATACAACAAATATAAAACAAATGCCGAAATTATGATTTTTCCGGGATAAAAAGTAGGCTATGTCCTTATGAGGGTCTAGATTACCTGTATGCCTAATTTCATTTAAGACGGTTCAGTGGATTTGGCGTGAAAGAATTTATAATATATTAAGGACTAGTAGACGCCCGCGACTGCGTCCGTGTGGACTACAGAAAAAACAAAATGTCGAAATTATCCGGGATAAAAACATTTTCCCGGGATAATAAGTAGCTTATATGTTAAGTGGGACCTGTCACAATATATTAATGAAAACTGCATCGAAATCGGTTCAGCCGTTTCTGAGATTAGCGTGCACAAACGCATAGACAAACATACAAACCGACAACAGACAAAAAATCCAAAAATAATTCTTTTGGGTACTATTGTGTTGATAAAGGTCTCCTATATTATTTTTTCGCATATATCCTCCATGTACAGACAGCGATCCGTTACATTTTTATTATACAGGGTGTTTTTTTGTGGCCAACCTTTAACGAAGGGTACGTATTCTATACATGAAATAAAGTAAGTTTATGCCAAAAAAAATGCTGGGAAAAAAAAAAAAAAAAATTTTTTTTAAATTCCTTGATCGTGCGAAATTTATAGTGTCTAGTGTTTATGTTAGTTTTTTTATAGACAGATATTAATTATTTTTCGTGAAAAAATCCTGCTACGCGCGTCTATGTGCATTTATGCAGAAAAACGCAATCTATTTACTCAACTTTGGACCCTAATATTTTGGAAACCAGGCACTTCCCAGGTATGCTTCCATGGAGAAAAATGATCGTGATGATGAGGAGATTCCGTAGTTTTCGGGAACGTTGACGACCAAAAATCATCCTGTATGTATACATTATTGTCACCAACCCGCCTGCCCAGCGTGGTGACTATGGGCAATCACCCCCCATGGCAATCTTGTGGCGTGCCCTGGGGGAGGCCTACGTCCAGCAGTGGACTGCAATAGGCTGATGATGATGATAGATTATTGACATATACCTACACACTGCTGTGTTTCCAATATGGGGTAATTAGGGATCATAAAAAATCCCATAGCTACGTTTATCATATATAGGTAGTAGGTACAGATGTAAATGTTCAGTGACAAGTTGCTAGCTTATCGCCTGTGAGAATGTCTGAGTTCTTTAGTCGACTCTTACGACATACATGGTTGAAAGATATGCAGCTGATGCTAGTGAAATCCCGCATCAACATAGGACTTGATAAAAGAGGCTAAATGAATAGAGACCTTTTTTGTATACAAACGTAGATAATGTAGTCATACATATAGCGCCATCATTCAAAGCCTAGGATTAGGTTTTACCTAAAATTTACTCCCGTTTGCGGGAAGTTACCTCAGCCTGAACAGGACGCCGTGGCCTGCCTGCATCTTGAGGGATTATTTTTTTGCTGATCGCCGCCTTCCGTCGCCGCTACCTGAGCACCTTGCTGCCGGGGGAAAAACACCGCCACCGAAGTTACGTTTTTTTCATCTGGATATTATTTAATATTTATCAAAGAAACAAGGATCAGTCGACCCACCACCTTTTATCGCGAATTTAATTTCTTGTTAATTATATTGTTCTCAATGAACTAAATTTTTTTATATTTTTTTCCTTTAGTTTTATTTTCTTTTACTGAACCTGTCCACTATTGTTCCGCCTGTAATAGGGGAAGAAGGGGACAGCGTTTCATTGGCCTATTTTATAAACCTAATAAAACAAAGGAACTATTTGGTGATACTTTACTTAAAATCCCCGATTTTCTCTAACTTGTCCCCACCCCCAAGGGTCGGTCTGCGGAGACATAAAACGAGTTTGCATTTTCCCTCCAAAATCCCCCGGAAAGGCGAGTGTTGCCATAAAAACCGATAAAACCGGAAACAGCCCAATGCCTACCCTGAAGGGTTGAGATAAAGTTTATTTTTAATTAAAATCTCCGTGTTAATTTCGTTGGAATGCGCCATGTGTTTGCTGATCACAATTGCCTGGTAAATTGTGCTATTTAGCGTAAATGGTATTAGATACTTAGGGATTAAGTTACTCTAAGTGCGGTAGGACATTGGATGGGTTAAAGCTTTGTTACTATAGCGATTATCGAGCTTGTATTGTTTGATTTAATCTACTGTCTATACATTTTACTATTTGTAATGGATCGTGAGAATTGGGGTTATAATGGGAAAGCCTAGCGCCAGCTGTGGGAAATAATATAGGCTCATTTAAAACAAACTTTTACCACCTTGTAGTCTAACGAAGCCTGTCCACCTAGCATGACCACGCATCGTGGATATCGTCTTTATACAAAATTCAACATGGCGGCTATATTTATCGTATTTTGACAGGCTAAATGTCGATAAATCGGTTTATCATATCGTGTTTCGCAGGTCTTGCTACTTGTGCAGGTGGGACGAACGGGAATAATCCTTTAATTTAGCCTGCATGCAGACAGACGATGTAGACAATATAAGAAGAAGTATAAAAATAAGGTTCTATCTATATAGATCAACTTATCGATTTTCTTTCACAAATTGAACTTTATTACTTCGAGCTAAACAGAATAGATATTCTTTAAAATTCGAAGAAACTGCTTAACTATACTTTATTGTAAGAAAACTATTAACTAACGTAATAAATCTAGCTACCTGAGACTATATGTTTGACCGCGGAGGCTTAAGAGGATCAACGTTACATAATAGCTTATGTAACGCGTTGTAAACCATCATCATCATCATTCTCAGCCTTGAGAAGTCCACTGCTGGATATAGGCCTCCCCCAACAACCTCCATTCCGACCGGTCGGAAACAGCCTGCATCCAACCGACGCCCGCGACCTTGGCTAGGTCGTCCGTCCAATCTCGCGGGTGGCCAATTACTGGCTACTACTTTCTCCATCTTCTGAGTCGAATAAGGAACTCGGGCATTAACTCAGGCGATGAGCAACTTGTCACTTTAAAACTTAAAGCAACAGGGAGTTAACTTTTAAATTTTGTATTATATTTTAAATTAAGAACAGCTCCAATTATATCTGCTCCATGCGAAAACCGGTTTGAAGCAGATTGAACCAGATCGAACAGGTTAATGAGACGGAATGAGAGCTTCTGTTTGAACGAGTATAGCAAATGGAGTGGATATAAACAGAGCTGTCAAATAAATTAATAGCTGTGTGTCAAATAACGTTGATATAATTTTAAAAATTGTGATTTTAGTAAAAAAAAATCTGTATACCCACTGACCCTTTGCGTTACACCCTGTATATACACATCAGCATTATTGCAGTCCACTGCTGCAAATTGCGCTATTTAGACATAAGGCTACTGCCGCCGTAGGGGGATGTTTACCCATAGTCACTACACTGGGCAGGCGGGATGGTGACCGGATAATTTTCGGATTATGTTATCGAAGGCGCTGCTCCCGAAAACACTTATTATCCTCTTACGATACCCACGGGCAGAGATGGGATAATGCTATTCTATTCTGCCGACACTACACACAAACATGATTAGTTACGAAACCGAGCACAGAATTAAACTATAAAACCAAAATGATGGTCACTCCCTACTCCTTTTGTAACTGCCTCATTTATAAAGAATTTTTTGCTTTCGACGTAAAACTAGATTTGTTGAAGATATTACAGCAACTTCAGCACCCGTACGATGAATTTGGTGAGAGCGAGATGTCTCACTTTTAAACGTCAAATTCACAGAGCTATTAATAACTAGATAAACTGTAAACTTGTAAGTAAAAAAAAAAATTACTTGGGAATCAGAATAGACACTCGCACTCGAGCCAGGACTGAATGAATTAGGGCTGATAGAAGTGGTTTGGAATCCCTTTTTACACACCAAGTAGAAACACTTGCCTTGTCTAGTTATTACTTAGCTTTGTGGATTTGTCGCTTAAATGTGAGACATCTCGCTCTCACCAAAGTGATCGTGCTACGGGTGCAGTTAGAGGTAGAGAGACTAGAGGCTCTCGTTTGTAAGAAATGATTGTGTAATCGAGCTGACAAGCTGAAAATTCGGCAACGGTTCCTAACGGATCCCAACTTGACGTTTAGACGACTACGCGACTAATATATTTCGAGAATATATTACGGCCGATTGGTGTAGTAGGTTAAGTAGTGACCCTGCCTGCGACGCCGTAGGTCCTTGGGTTCGAATCCCGGTAGGTGCAAACATTGATATGATGAATATTGATGTTTGTTTCCGAGCCATGGATGTTTCTTTACTTATCTATGTATTTATATATTCATTTATATACCGTTGCTTACTACCCACGACACCAGACCTTAGGGATATAAGTGTGGGACTAGGTTAATGTGTTGTGATTGTGAAGTGTGTGTGTGGACCTGCGCAAGCGACAAAGAGGATACCCTGGCTATTGCCAGAAACCGACATCTTTTCGACCGGTGGTGAATCTCACAAAACCCACTGACAGTCCCACTTTTCTGGGCACGCCGCGATGGGTATCTGGTGTTCTCCCACCGTTAAAAAAGGTTAGCTTAGGTAGTTGCTCTATTGGAAACTATGAGCGAGAAACGAAGCGAAGAAAAATCTGTAACCTAACCTAGCTTTACCTCACTAGCTTAATCTATCGAAGCCAAATTGAAGTTGTTATGCTATTTTATTTAATATCTTAGACAATGTATCATCGTTTCACATTGTAGTTCATCGTCATAACACTCCTACCAATAGCTCCAAGTTCATCAATTTTCATCACGTGATTTGACGAACGCGCTTCCTATTGGAGCAAACGTCTCGATCGAGATAAAATGTCACTTTTTCTAAGCTGCAGTAGTTTGAGCATACTCTTGCCCACTATTGCCAACCAAGAAGTTGTGCAAAAATGTGCAAATTGCACACCCTTTCACCAGCAAAACCATGAAGCCTCGCATTATAAGGGCTGACGCAATCGCCGCTTTTTGGTCACCAATACAACAATTTAGTTAGGCTCTATAGTATTAATATTTTATCTTCTCTATGATCATTTGTGCGTGTTAATAAAACTAGCATGACTTCTCGCTTCACCGAATTTAGCTTTGAGATCTTAGACCGTATAGTTATATGGTTAAGACGTGTGTCTTTCATTCGGGTTCGATCCCAGTCACGGGCCTGTACCACTGAATTAATTTAATTTAGTGATTTTGTCACTTAGCTATACCCGAGGAGGGTTGGCGTCAGGGAGCCGGACGTAAAACAAACGCCAAATTTTTTGCAATATGAGTTTCGCAAGAAACCATATTGCGCTGACCCCTAAAATATTGAGATAAGCGCAGGATGACTTAAGACCTTGTAGAGGGTATCTCTGCATTGCAGTTGTCTCCACATCATATTATTTTCTAGCGATCGCGCCACAGTGTGTTAGGACAACAAATGTTATGAAACACTTTGTCCTCTATGCATGGAGAAGCACAGTAGATGGAATAATATACTCCCTGTCTACTATTACCTGGGAGCTGTAATCTTGGCATTGTAATGAATACCCAGAGGACGTTGAGTTGATACTCTGTCCATACACGTCATCATCAATCCAATGTGATCAACCTGAAGTAGAGTGCGTTTCCCCAAATAGTTCCATTTATCCAAATGGCGCTAGAACTGAGTGTATGATATTATCTGATATAAAAATGTTTAGAAATCAGGCATAGGAGTAGTTCTATGAAACGGCTCCAATTCTCATTTATTGATCTATCGATCGAATCGACATATAGCTAAAAACAAAATAGCGGATTTATGATAATTCCGTACTTATGTGTCAAGTTGCTAGCTTATTGCTGAGAGAATGCACGAGCTCCTTAGTCGACTCTTATATATGATATGCACGGAAGGTGATGCAATGCATCTGATGTTTTTTGTGAAACCTATAAGCACAGTACTAGTAAATATCTCAGTGTAAAAACCAAATATCTTCTCAGATAAAATGAAATATGAACTAAATTATGACATTTCAAGCCCGCTGAAGAAATATCCGATAACTCGACTGAACGATAACTGATTGAATCTCGAGAGAAACAAGAAAACTTGTAGTGTTTCTTTTATTGTAAAGATAAACATGACCGCCTTGCCTATGGAGGAGGGATTGAAAGGAGGTGGCCTATACTTTGACTATTTTATTAATGGCTTTTTGACAGCTCACACCCATGGAGTCGAAATCATAGTATAGGTACAATCGCTAACTATTGTGCGTTTTACCGTGTAGTTCCGCTGGATGATGGCGGTAGTTACATATACACATACAAATACTCGTATACTATGTATGACGAAATTTTCTGTGTCACTGTATAGTACAAATTTTAGTTCCGAAATATTCCATGAAACAGACTATACACGCGCTGCATTTATAACTATTGTTGTCTGTCTACCAGGCAACGTTACTGTCAAAACTGTTTTGGGAGTGACATTCCGACCTCTTCTTCTTCTATTTATTTGTGAATGATGGCGCTAGCTACTAAGCCGTGCACGCCCATAGGTACTATCTATGCAGTGCAGTGTATATATTGTTGTAGCTATGTCTAATAAAAGTGACGGTTGCGAATAGATAAGTGTTTATAAAAAAAAAAAAAAAGCGGTAATAGAAGCTATTCGGTGAAACATATAAATGTGTCCCAGGCTAATAGTTACATAAAGGGCGCCAAGTGAAACCCCTCCGGTTTAATGGCACCCTGAACCTAATTGTAATTCTTTTAAAAATCTGAAATAAAAAAAATAAAAAAAATTACACGGTTTGAAAAAATCTGATTAATGATTCAGTTCTCCTTTATGTCAAAACCAGACAGGTAAGAGCACTGGCGAACTAACAGGGGGGCGGTGGGGGCGGTCCGCCCCGGGCCCCACAACTGAGGGGCCTCGGATTGGCATATTTAAAAAAAAAAATTCCTTGTCTACTCAGACAATGTTATTTTAACATAATCTGCTGTAATTAAACCATTCTTCCGATCATTTACCATAAAAAGTAAACGGTGTAGGTACCTAATTCATCTAAGTTCATAAGATTCATAACCAGAGGTCGGAATTAGGTAGAGTCATTTATGTACTTGCATCGATATGTTGATATTAATGTGGACCTTCCCAGGATTTCTAATGGACAATCCCGTGTGGCCAACAATATTACAAATAAATAATAATAAAACCCTCAGAGATAGACAAATAAAACAAAGATAATTCGTATCAGAGGTTAGTCGTAAAATTTTTGCTAGCATGCATTCTCTCAAACGTATGCAAAATTTTCTCCCTGTCTCAGCCAAAATTACCCTGGTTAACTCGATCCTGCTTCCGATTATTGATTATGCTGACGTCTGTTACACCGATATCACGGAGGAACTTCTGGACAAACTAGAACGCCTTCAGAATATGTGCATACGATACATCTTCGGCCTTCGTAAGTACGATCATGTATCCCATTACCGCACCAAATTAAAATGGCTAAATATCCGTTTCCGCCGTGACTGTCACCTTCTCTGTTTTCTGTATAACATTTTACATAATCCTCTTTCCCCTCCGTATCTTCACGAACGTCTTGAATTCTTTAATTCAGACGAACGTCTTCTCCGCGCCTCACGCAATAAAACCCTTCGGGTGCCTGAGCGTAGTGCGGCGCTGTTTTCAAACTCCTTCTTGGCCACGGCTGTTCGTCTCTGGAATAAGCTTCCGCTGGAGATACGAGAGTCTTCTTCGGCAGCGGTTTTTAAGTCAAGGGTGCAGAAATACAACACGACGCTACAAAATGAGACATAAGTACCTATAGTGTATATTGTGATTTGTCTTTGTCGGTGTAAGTAGTTCTTAAGTTATTTTATTTTTATTAATGTTATTCGTTTTATTGTACGGCCCTAAGCTTTTCTCCAGTAATTGGGTTAACTGGTAGAAAATGCTTTATAGCATTAAGTTCGCCCATGTACCAAAAAAAATTTTTTTTGTGTGTACAATAAAGAATTTTATTATTATTATAATTAACATAAAATGTTTATTAAATAATAAATAAAATAATAAAAATGGTATTTATTCTCTCAAAATCATAATATATTATAATTGAGACATCCCCAGGAAGCAAAATAGATGCTTGTGTTGGGGGGGTCTCGCTCTTGTTCCAGTTAAATCTTAGTTTTGAGTAAAATAAACATAATCCAAGTAATTTAATCTAACTTTATACTTCATCTTACATAATAATTTTCTCACAAAAATATGCGCCTGGCCATAAATATATACAAAGAATTAGTGTATGTGAATTGTGTTTGTATGTATGTATGTATGTATGTGTGTGTGTGTGTGTGTGTGTGTGTGTGTGTGTGTGTGTGTGTGTGTGTGTGCATGTGAATGTGTGTGTGTGCAATGTGTGCTTATAAAGATGTGTGTTTGTGTGACTGAGTAAGCATGAACTAAATGTAAATGTGTGCATCAAGTAAGCATCTCTATACCGCTCTATTCATAACAGATTCCACCTCCTCGTAGTTCAGGGTTTGTAGCCAGGTGGAAACCACATTTTTACATTCGTGCAATTTTAAGGGGTATATATTCAACCTCTTGTTTGCCACATTATAGACAAATACAGATTGAGTAGTGTATTGCCGTTTAGAAAAGGCGGTGCGCACAGGCTTCGAAAATGCCACGGAATCTCTTCTTCTTTTTCTTTTTTTTTTGGACTTCGTTAATTTAAAGGACAATGTTCTGTGTTGTTTTAATATAATACTTAAGTAGTATAGTTTTCTTACAGTTAAGAGATTACAAAGCTTGTACAATTTATCAGTAGGGTACAAAATTGGTTTAAAGTACATTATTAGTTTGTAATTTGAGGCATATCCACTTTATTCTTTCGCTGTATGAAATCAGTGCAAGTAAATAAATGACTACCTAATTCCGACCTCTGTTCATAACGCATTCATAGGGCCTGTTTCAACACTTACTGATAAGTGCCCGATATAATTATCTGACAGATATCTCTATTGACATCTCCCTCTTGTTAGTACGAACCGAAAGAGACGGCATCACACATATCTGGCGGATAAGATATCCGGAAGATATCTGCATTTGTTTAATTCAGTAAATCTGGAGGGCGGGCGCCAGGGGGCCCTAAAATTAAAGACCGCCCCGGGCCTCAAAAAGTCTTAGTCCGCCAGTGGGTAAGAGGCCTCATAATTCTACTATACATCCGCTATTTCAGTCTAGTGTCAGAAAAAATATAAAAAATCCCCCAGCAACACTGTCACATAGAGCTATCGCGTCTCTTTTTTGCTCTTCTTTCATGATCCTGACTTGCCATTAGCGGAGAGGAAGCGGGAGCGAGAGGAAACGGAACTTGGCCCGCCGCTTGCGGTGGTAACTAGGTTTTCAATAAAATTTTATTGATGTTCAATTTTTTAAAGTTCTATTTAAAAATCTAAACGGCAGGCTTATTAACTTGCAAACGCGTAAATCTATTATGATTTCGAATCCCGGTAGGTGCAAACATTAATTATGATGATTATCGATGTTTGTTTTCGAGTCATTAATGTTTCTATACTTATTAATTATTAATTATTAATGTACCATTGTTTACCCACGACACAAGACCGTAAGGATATTAGTCTGACGTTAATTCTGTTAATTTTTTTGTTTGTTTAGTTTATCCCGAAGGAAAGGCAAGGGGAACTAAGCCCATACAGCCATTGTCTTTAGTAAATGACTTCCGAATTCATGATGGATGATAATGATGATGATGAATGGAAACGTCGGGAAAATCCTATTGCTTATCAACTTCAACTTTTTAAAATATAAATGTCTCCGTCGACTATCGACGATTCTGCCAACGCCAACGTCAGGGTTTAAACAAGACACTACAGTGCGGTAAAAAAATAATACATACTTGCCGACAAAGGCTCTGCCATTTTAAATTAAATTATTACTTATTAAATTAAATCAAATCAAATTCGCATTTGCTGGAAGTGGAGCAAAATTAATTTTTCTTTTCAAAATTTTTCTACTTCACACAAAAGAGAAAAAAAAAATGTTTTTTAGAGCGAACTGATGTACGTACAAAGGCGTGATTCCTTGTTCAGCCACCGGATAAATAAAAAAACATCGGTATGTTCGATCGCTGTGTGAATGACTAAAATGCTGCATTGCGTGCAGTCCAGTCATGGATATATATATATTCCCTACTAGGGATCCGCCCCGGATTTGCACGGGTGTAATGCCTTTTCACGTGGATAAAGTCGTGGGTGGGCGGCCGCTGTAGAAAATTGTTTTGTTTTCGACTTTACAGGCGTTTTTTTAATTTTTTTTCTTCATAAAAACTATCCTCCGTACTTCAATTTTTAATGCCTATTTCAATATAAAATGGCAGAAGAAGCATATATATTTTATTATTGACAAGAATGACTTTATCTAGCTTTAGTTATGCTTGACATATTACCTTTATAACTTTATAAATTATTGGTCTCACTTTGTTATCTGCCCCGTGTGATGAATTTGGTGAGAGCGAGATGTCTCACTTTTAAACGTCAAATTCACAGAGCTAAGTAATAACTAGATAAACTAAATGCATGTACTTTGCATGTAAAAAATAGACTTAAGAATTAGAATATAGACTTAAGAAAGAAGAGTGTCTTCTCATTCTCGAGCCTGGACTGAAGGAATTAGGGCTGATAGAAGTGGTTTGCAATCCCTTTTTACACACCAAGTAGGAACACTTGCCTTATCTAGTTATTACTTAGCTCCGTGAATTTGACGTATAAAAGTGAGACATCTCGCTCTCACCAAATTCATAATATCTGTACTGATATGCTGGAAGAAATCTCTTGCAGACATGCAAGCCTTTGTGTGCATTTCTTTTGTAATAAATTTCTCTGTATTTATTGAAGTGTACAACGAAGAATAAGGATACAGCTGTTGAATTATATCGGCACTCGGCAGTTTCTCTTCGGAAAAAAAAAACTAGTGTTTTTCGACTTTAATTTCGACATTTCATTTGCAATCACATTGAGATTAACCAATATCATAGATTAACGAGTCCCTAGAAGGAGTCATCAATGTATACAGGGTGTAACAGAAAGGGTATGTTAAGCGAAAAGCTGTATAAATAGTCCACTATAGAGAACCTATTTCCAAAATTTGAAACTCGAAATCACATTTTTATTTTTCAAGATTGTATAAAAATTCCTGAGATAATTAAAAATTCTCCATACTTTCGGGAAAAATAAACATATGATTTCGGATCTCAAATTTTGTGGTTAGGTTCTCTATAGTGGGCTATTTACATAGCTTTTCGCTTAACATACCCTTTTTGTTACACCCTGTATAGGTAGTTAAACAAAAAACGGGACGAAAATCCCGCATCTTCCGCGCTCTTCTAAATCGCGGATTGTTACCAAATCGAGAAATATCACTTTTTGGAGTTTTAATATAACAAATAGGTTGTAAATAAATATAAAACAATAGAGTTGACTATTATTTTAAATTGAATAAGGGCTGATTAGCCCGATTGATTACGACTGGCGTAAAATGTCAAGCCCACTAAAACACGGTATTTTAGTGGGCTTTGGAAGGTGTCATTTTTCGAACGCGTATTGTGTATTTACCTATACAGGATGTAACAAAAAGGGTATGTTAAGCGAAAAGCTGTATAAATAGCCCACTATAGAGAACCTATCCCCAAAATTTGAGATCCGAAATCACATGTTTATTTTTCCCGATTGTATGGAGAATTTTTTAATATCTCAGGACTTTTCATACAATCTTGAAAAATAAAAATGTGATTTCGAGTCTCAAATTTTGGAAATAGGTTCTCTATAGTGGGCTATTTATACAGCTTTTCGCTTAACATACCCCTTCTGTTACACCCTGTAGATCTATGGGCAAATATGTCGAGTCTCATATTAAGTGACGTAATATACTGGGCCGTGGAAGTCTTTGAAAACGTGCTTGCCAGTAGCAAGCGTCTTAAACTTTAACTTTCACCAACTGTGACTGCATTCGCCGCCGGTTGGAGTTCCATTTAAAGTTTTGGAAATCTGCTCCCGGTTGTGTGAAGTCTATACAGGGTGTGGGTGACAGCCAGGCAAATACTGAAATGCTGAATAAGTACCCGAGTTATACGACAGTGTTATTACTCGCAGGAAATGGATTTTTTATTTGAATATCAGTAATCTTTGCTCTCCGCGCCAATTGTATCGCGCGATCCTGTGACTAAATTGGGTTGACTTAAATGGGCTTATTGGTTATTATGTTATTATATTAGTGTGTGACACATTGCGGTTTTTTGGATCACTTGTGACTCTCCGTTAGGGTTGATCAGTTATTTGAACTTTTGTGAGGGCAACTTTTTTTTTATCATATTTTGGTAATTTTTTTATTTTTAAGTAATTACCTAAGGCCAAATTAACGACCTAAATTATTTTGCCTGAAAATATGAAGAAAATGTCTGAAAATTTTGGAATTTTCCTGAAAAAAAATTCAGTGTTTTCCGTCTCAGAATCATGGTCTGAAGTCATGGTATCAATATTTGCCTGGCTATCACAAACACCCTGTATAGAGCTTGAATTTCCAACGATCGCAATCTCGTTCTTACTTCGCTTAGGTACGAGTACCTGTCTAGAAGGAAAGAAAGAAACTTAATTGAATGAATGAAGGAATGAATGAATAAATAAATTAATATTCACTCACGCACTTCACAACACATTAACATGGTTCCACACATTAAGATCCCTTAGGTCTTGTGTCGTGGGTACTACGCAACGGTATATAAATACATAGATAACTTTAGAAACATCCATGACTCGGAAACAAACATCGATATTTATCATATCAATGTTTGCACCTACCAGGATTCGAACCCAGGACTTAAGTCGTCGCAGGCAGTGTCACTACCAACTACACAAATCGGCCGTGAATGATTCTTACTTTATAAATGAAATTGTATTAGGCGTTACAATTCGGAAGTTCAAACATTCAATATGGGTGCTCGGGTCTGGTTTCTCGTGGCGATTGTAGTTAGTGCAAGTGCCTGTTTTCGCAGTTATGAGTTATCAGATCCGAGGGTCAGTAGAGGGTGTAGGGCCCGGTGGTGGGCGCACCCATAGTGAAGATTCTTACTTTGTTCATCAAACATCCTAACTAACCAACTTCCTATCTTTTCAATAAATGAAAAGTATAGGTACGAGTATTGCCAACTTAAATAATATAGTGAAAGGCAGGAAGTTGACTTTTCAGCTCCAACTGGACCGCTCGATCTTTGCAGTTAATAAAACGATAGGGTCGATTCCGGCAGTCACATGAACTTAAACGTAAACCTAATCTTAGTCAGGTCTATCTCTCTCCGTTCTTAACATAAATGGCTGAGAGAGAAAAGGACAGGTAGGACTAATTTTACGTTTAGGTTTAAGTGTGACTGCCGGAATCGACCATGATGTTTATTTTACTGAAATTGATACTTACCCATTTATACCCCTGAAAATTATTACAAAACTTATTTGTTGAGTTAAAATTAGTAAATCAAATTAAAAAAAATATTTATAGGTACATATATACAGCATCCCCCAAAATAGGACGTGGGTCATCCTGGGTGCAAAAATGCGCCCCAGGTTACGGGCCTTGGGGCAACCCCCGTGCCCGGGCAAAATTCTCGGCGCGCAATAATGCGCCGGCAACTTGCGTGGCCCTTAAAGGGGGCCACATGGGTCAGAGAGTCTGACCCATCAGGGAAGGGAAAGATTCGGCTGGCCAGGGAGACGCGGGCCGGGCAAGTCAACCCCTGACATTACCAGGGTGCGCCCGCCCACTTGAGCTGCCACTGAAGATGATGGATGGATAGGAGAAGATAAGGAAGAAAGAAGATGGGAAAGAAGGAAGCGATGGCACTCATTCGGCCCCCCCAAATAGGGAAGCTAGAACTGCCGGATCACCGAGGAGATCCCTCAGCCACGTTTAACAATAAAATGATATTTCATAAACAACTACTTTATGAGATATCACGTTGTTTTTGTAAAGATATGGAAAAGAGAAAAGTGACGAACTAAAATTGCTAGCTCATCCATCGCCTGAGAGTGGGCTTCTGATAGTCGACTCTTACGATATGTACGGAAGGAGATGCAGTTGACACGAGCCTATTCAATACAAACAAAAAGACAAGCAAACAAACAATCAAGTCTCCTCTTTATAATAATACCATGGTTAGATAAAACACAACATTAACTGTGTGGCGGAGCGAGTGCGAAAACCGGGCAAAGCGCCAAGCGTCGACATTCCAAATGTCTAGACGATTCGGTAGTTCAAATAAAAGATAGTTATTGTTAGTTGAACGCATAGCGCGTATGAATTTTCTCTATTTATATCGATATTATAAGAGGCAAAGATTATGCGCTTAGTGACAGATGTATATATAGGTTTATCTTCGAAAGTATGTAAAAGTTAAAGTCTCCGTGTATGTCGTAAGAGTCGACTAAGGAACTTGTACATCTTTTTTATTTATTTTATTTCTTCTATGCTGCTCTGGGGGTGAAAAAAAAGTATAATACTACAGCTGTTTCTCTTATACTGTACAAGTCAGTAGAGGGACAAGAGGGTCTTGGTGTTTTGTAGGCGATGGGCTGACCACCTGTCACTACTAACCGAACTTGTACATCTCAACTATACCCGCAAAATTGGTCAGAAGTGGCACCATGTGGTTCTATCGGCCCTTGGTGCTCTGCCTACCCCGTAAGGGATAAAGGCGTGATTATGTGTATGTATGTATTTTATTTCTCAGGCGATAAGCTTGCTAGCCAGACATGTCATTGAACATTATCATCTGTCCCCGTTATACTCGTAGACATGTCGTGGCTATATCGTAGATCTGATAATTTCATGAAATGCTCGAGTATTTACTATTTGCTACTTTTCATCCCGGGAAAATATTTTTATTCCGGATAATTTTTACATTTTGTTTTTTCTGCAGTCCACGCGGACGAAGTCGCGGGCGTCCACTAGTTTGAAAACAATTAAAATATCGCAAATAAAACTTCTTCCTGCGGTGAATTTAAACTATTATCTTTCTAGATCCGACACGCGTACGGAGTTGCGGTAAAAAGCTAGTATAATATAAATGGTCGTAAGAACAAGAAGACATTAGGCTAGCGACACACGTACGTGTTTTATCTGAACGCAGGAGTTACAGCCCGGTGATTTAGGGGCCGTGTGAATTGACCTTAACATAGAGTAAGAAATACAGATAGGCAAGTTAGTGAAGAAGATAGGCAACTATATTAGAGCTATATTTCACCAGGCGACCATTGCCGCGTGATTAGTCTTCGGACTTACAAAATGTATATAGCTGTATAGTCACCTGGTGTTCGTTTGGTCGGGCGACAGTCGCCCAGTCGACTGGTTGAGTAACCCCTAATTACTAAGTGCTGTATGGTGTGTCAGTGGTGTCTGTTGTGTGTGGTGTCTAGTTTGGTGACTTACGGAGACCTCGGTCGCATGGCTGGTCGTTAAAGTATAGCCCTAATTCCATCATGCGATGTAGGAAATTTCTCTTGCTTTATCTCTATCTATGCCACGCCATTGTACGCTATATTGCAATTGGTTGACTATAAAAACGTGATCGCGATCGAGTGCGAATTGATAATTCACATGCTTTCTGATGAAGGTAATAATCACAGTACCTGAATGAGGTTTAATTAAGTTTATTTAGCTTTGACCAAATTGACTATCTATTTGAATGCACGGAGTATGCCTTCTATTTTTCTTCAATTATTTATTCTTTGACACAACCCTTGTACGAATCAGCTAAATAAGTACAGACATAAACTAAATGAGCGCGGGACAAGGTTTCTAACTGTCTGTAATCTCGTAAGTACTACGTATTACGTATTTACGTAGCTTTTTCTTTAATGCAAGGTGGAAGAGGTAAATACGTACGCCTTGTTACAAAAAGGTGAGTAACATTTTTTTTTAAATGTCATTTAACGAAAAAACGTTTGTTTCTTCTGAAGAATAGATTTGTGTCTTTTTTATTTAGCATAAGCTTTTAATGGATTAAATGAAATTGAAATAATTCTAATAAAGCTTTAATATTAATGAATATGAGTGACAGAATGCGGGGGCGCTACTGTCTATTAAGTGTCCAAATAAAATGACATTTGACAGGATTGCATAATGACATCTTCAGATTTTTATACAGGTGATTTTTGGTCGTCAACGTTCCCGAAAACTACGGAATCTCCTCATCATCACGATCATTTTTCTCCATGGAAGCATATCTGAGAAGTGTCTGGTTTCCAAAATATTAGGGTCCAAAGTTGAGTAAATAGACTGCGTTTTTCTGCATAAATGCACATAGTCACGCGTAGCATGATTTTTTCACGATAAATAATTAATAACTGTATATGTAAAAACTAGCATAAACAATGGACACTATAAATTTCGCCCGATCAAGTAATTAAAATTTTTTTACAACAAATTTACATCATTTCCCAGTATTTTTTGGCATAAACTTAGATGTATAGAGTACGTACCCTTCGTTAAGGGTGGCAACGAAAAAACACCCTGTATAAAGCTCACGTTTGAAAATGTGACCACACAAAATGACCTTTCTTTTTTCAGTTTATGAAAAAAAAGACATGATGAAATTATTTATTTATTACCTACTTAGGAACAAAGTTACTTCAAAACTAATTCACTGATTAGGCACAACTAACAGAATGAAAAATTAAAAATGTAGTTAACTTCATCGAAACAAAACAAACAACAACAAATAAACAAACCCATCAAAATTCAGTTAGACAACTATTTCTAGAACTACCACGTAGGTATATTACCTACAAATATTGACAAACCGTAAACAACACATACAACTCGAGCGACTGAAAATTTTGACATTTTCAACAACCCTATTTTTCCCGACTCTGCAAGTTGCACTGAAAATAAGTTTTATAAAAAGAAAGCTCTTTCCCGAAGTGACATACTGGCGCCCAACTCGAATTTGGCGGGACTACGCACGCTGTGTTTTATACAGGGTGTAACAAAAGCGAAGCTATGAAGATAGCCCACTTATGGAGGACCTAACCACAAAGTTTAAGACTAGAAATCACATGGAGGATACATGTATGTAGCTATACCTACGTATCTATGTTTTTTTTTTAGTATGTTTTCCCTTGAAGGTTTCTCAGATCATAGTATTTTGTATATTTGATATAAAAAATATTTTGCAATAGTTGAATGTATTTGAAGTTTTAAAAAGCGATTTATTATACATCTAGATGCAAGTTTAAAATTCGCTAAAGCCTAAAACTCGACGCTGCCAAAACATTATTTTGTTTCCGATATTTTAATTGTATCGTATTTAGCGAGATCTCTGAGGATTTGCATTAAAATAAATTGCTTTCGCTGGAATCGTTATACTGATAAACTGTTTGGTATTTAAACCATTAATATATGGCGATGATCCCTATAATACCGGGATGCTTATCTAACGAAAGATAATGGAATCGACAGCAATTATGGATGATAACAATACTATATTTGATATAAGAATATATTATGACGACCTCTCGGTGTAGTTGGTAGTGACACTGCCTGCGACGCCATAGGTCCTGAGCAGAGGCGGCTTGTCCTAAGGAGCGCTGATGTAGTGCACTCCCACCTACGAAGATTACATAGGCAATGTATGTTTCTCTATATTTATAATTATCTTCACTATGGGTGCGCCCACCACCGGGCCCTACACCCTCCACTGACCCTCGGATCTGATAACTCATAACTGCGAAAACAGGCACTTGCACTAACTAGAATCGCCACGAGAAACCAGACCCGAGCACCTAGCATGCAATACAATACATTGCACTATTCCGAAATAAAAAACTAGATAAATAATCTACATGTGTTTCGCCAACAACCGTGGCATCCTCAGGATTATAGAAATTAGTAAATTAGTAAACCACTAAGTATTAAGAAACTCTAAAACCCAACACATTACCTACACAGAATTAACTAATCTCTACTAAGTATTAAAAAATATATAAATAATTACCAAATTAAAAAATATGACGTAGATGGGTCGAGTGGCGTGCCGTTAGGTGTGTCCGACATCTTCCAAAATCCGAAATAAAGAATGCGGCGTGTAGTAAACAAGCTTAATTAGGAATCACAAACACTTTCACTGTATCTACGCACAAGATTACTAGGATTCTAGCGGATAACGTAGAAACGTGGTAAGTACAAGACAGAGGCTGATTAGCACCCGTGCTTCGCTCGACAGACGCAACAAAAAGCCAGCATACCCTCCGGCTCAATTCAAACGACCCGGTGGTCGTTGTAAATCTACCGTGGCGCCCTCTCAGTACTCTGTCTTGTCTTTACCCAAGTGACAGCTGTCCTCCAGTCAGTGATAGCTGTCGACTTGACGTTTCTAACTTCAACGATTGAAAATAGATGGCGTTGGAGATCCGACTGTAGGATATGACATCTTGATCTCCGACACGGCCATTTTGACAGACTACCCGTCCTCGGGTAGAACCGATGAATCTGTGAACAAGATAACTCAAGGAAGTATCTGCGCTCGGCCATTCTGCCTTAACTTAAATTTAAAGACTTCTTATTACAATAGTTCATGAAATCACAAAAATCGCTCATCGACCGTCAAGTTCCCAAAATCTTTACGTAAAGACATAAAAAATAAAAGATAAGCAGACTCGCACATACGTTTAAATCAGTCAGACCTTTCCTTCGGTCAACATTACAGTAACAGTTAGTCATATAGCCAGTCCTTCGGCTATCTACTATGGAAACACAGTCCTTCGGTTTCCAACACACACATGTAGCACAGTCCATCGGCTACCTACTACGGAAACACGGTCCTTCGGTTTCCAACACACACATGTAGCACAGTCCATCGGCTACCTACTACGGAAACACGGTCCTTCGGTTTCCCACACACACACATGTAGCACTGTCCATCGGCTACAGCAGAAACTCGGTCCTTCGGTTCTGCCACAAATACATACTACTGTCTGTCAAGGGTTTGTCAAAGTCACAATTTAAAAAAACCGGTCAGTAACTTGTACATCGCATATGAAAATTCATTCATTTAGACTCTGAGGTCACATTAATTTCGATATCAAAATTACTAGGAACTTGATGGTCTGGCACCCTACGGACCCGATCGTGCGAATATTTGTAGGTTCGATTTGAAGACAAAGATTTTAGTCGGTATCTATCACCATCTAACAATTAAATTTTATACGGTCCTTAAAATTTAGGATCTAGTTTAACTTGATTACGTTTTTCATTCTTAATGAACACATCTAAGACACGTCGTAGACGTTCCAACCCCTGCTCTCCTGTAGAATACAATACCAGCAGGTCATCAATGTAAGAAACAATATAACTATGAGCTAATTCACCTAAAGCTTTTGCTATAGCCCGCTGATAAACTGAACTGGCGTTCTTTAAACCAAACGGCATGGCACACACAAGGTAAATAATTCCAAAACAAGGCTACAGTATACACAATCCATATAGAGTAACGTCAGTCAAGTAAGTCTAGTTGCCTCAATCTAGCAACTCTTGGAAACTTCCATCCAGCTTCCGTAAACCAGTCTAGTCACTTCCATCCAGTGACTCTTGGAAACTTCCATCCAGCTTCCGTATACCAGTCTAGTCACTTCCATCCAGTGACTCTTGAATACCTCTATCCGGTATCCGTAAACCACTCTCAATCAGTCAACTCAACATTAATTAGAACATGACGGTCCATCCCCGTCAAGTTCGCACAGATTATCATCACGGTCACATGTCAGCATGTCATTGGTAATGTCATTCGCAGGCATTCGCCTAAGTCTGTCATGTGCGTACTTATAGGTTCTATTGGAATTAAGGGCTTTAAGAACATAACGATTACCTTCAAGTACCTCCGATACCCTAAAAGGACCTCTATACTTCGGATCAATTAATCGAATTTCGAGTTCACCTGTAGTTACACGAGTTTTTGGCAAACCTGTTGTAAAATAACTGGAATATTCACCTAAAATAGTTAAAAGATCTGACTTTTTACAAGAGGGTATATCTGTGTCAACATTACTAAAGTCGTTACTGATACTAGAATCGGTTAAAACGTCACAATTTAAAACTGTCAAATTATTTTGTTTTGAAATGCTAAAATTATTTGTTGACAAGTTAATAACGAAGCCTTGACTCAATATTTCACGACCTAGCATAATATCACTACGCATATACACATCGGGTAAAACATGTAATAAAAGTTCTAAACAATAATCATTAATTTCAACATTACACAGTATTTGCTGGGTGCTGAATACACTGGTTTGACCAATTCCCGTTAGAGAGACAGTTTTAGCAATTCTTTTACCATTGAAACTTGATGCAACGCTTTCTTTTATTAGTGATCACTCAGCACCCGAATCAAAATGAAAATCATAAAATCTACCTTGATTATTAAGAGCGCCGGTCGGTGGTAAAGCGGTAAGTGCAACTATCTTTCGTGGATTCAGACGAATTTGACCTCGGCGCACCTCGAAGCCTAGGTACTCTACTTTTTCTTTCAGGAATGAGCACTTTTTAGGATTTAACGAAAACCCCTTCCCAGAAAGAACTTCTAATACTACCTTTAGTCTATCGAAAGCTTCGTCGATGTTACTGGCCACAACTAGCACGTCATCCATGTACACTACAACGTACTTGTTCACGAGATCGCCTAGAGCATGTATGAGAGCACGTTGAAACACTGCAGGAGCATTTTTCAAACCGAAGGGCATAGTAAGGTACTCATACTGACCTTCAGTTGTCACGAATGCTGTGCGCTCTATGGACTCCGACTCGATAGGGATCTGGTGAAATCCCGATGCTAAATCTAAAATTGTAAAAAAATGTCCTCCATGCAACCTAGCAATCTGTTCAGATATGAGTGGTAAAGGAAAACGGTCAGCAACGGTGTTATCGTTCAACTCCCTATAATCGACACACATTCTATCTGAACCGTCTTTTTTTTTTACCAAAAGTATCGGCTTGCGAACGGTGAGGAACTAGGTCTAATTACCTTAGCATTAAGCAGCTCGTTGATCTTGCCCCTCACAATCTGACGTTCATCTGGGGTCAGCCTGTATGGGCGACGATTTACCGTCTTGTGCGGGTCTACGAGCCGTATCTGCATAGGTTCAGTGTCAGCAGGAGAAGTAGGTGTACCGGTAATGAAACTAAGCTTGAACCGTTCTAAAATCTCAATCAACCTAGGTCTGTATTCATTACTAACGTCAGTATCTACCAAGTCAAGGTCTATACCATTATTTGCAACTACATCACATGATTCGACTATGTTAATTTTCTCGAAACGTACTTTATCTACCGACATATGTACAGTCAAACCGATAGCTAGAATTTCACGTCCGATCATAATGTTGTATCGCAAACAATGGTCAGGTAAAACATGAAGGAGTATCTCAAAGTTAATATTGTCAATGTCAATTGTCGTTAAAATTTGCATGGTCGAGGCTATAGAAGTTTGTCCTATACCAGTCATAGAAACATTGTCATAAACTCGCTTACCACTAAATTTCAAAGCAATCGATTCTTTAACTAAGGAACACTCTGAACCTGAGTCGTAAGTAAATGGGAATGACTCACCAGAGTGACGCAGAGAACCCGAAGGCGCATTCACAATGCACACGTCTACTCGCTTTTCCTTAGCTGGACCAGTTCCAGTGCCGCCGCCGGTACCGTTGTTCCCCTCCTTGATTTTCCTCTTCGGGCAGTCGGATGCATAGTGGCCTTGTTCCCGGCAGTTGAAGCAGGTGATGCGATCGGTTCTCCCTGTAGGTTGATTGGTCGAGTTATGGTCCCCATGAAAGGACCTGTGTTTGGACCGGTCATCTTGCTTCTTCGAATTGGCTTTGTTGCGACATTGAAGAGATTTGTGGCCTAGTTGTCCACAATTAAAGCACTTGATGGTCACAGCAGATCCATTAGGTCGGTTTCTTTTTAGGTCGGGTCCATCACGATAAATACTTGATGAATAACTTCTCTTCAGGAACGAGACAGCCTTCAGTTCCTTTTGTAAATGGTTACGCGTCTTGATGTCAGTCGTTATAGCAATCCTCTGAACACGTGGCTCTTGTTTTGAAATATGAGCTAAGACAGTGGCTATTGCTATCTGTTCTGTAGTCAGTCCATTCCACCTTGCCATTAAGGATGTTATGAGGGTAGCGGCGTATGAGGCCAGGCACTCGTTATCTCTCGGTTTCTTGTCGTGCATACTGATGAGAAAGGAAGCAGCAGTTTCAGGACAGTCATACCTTGCTACGAAAAGCTCCTTAAAATCGGCCCACGTCATATTAGGAAACGATATTGAAGACAGCCAAGATGATGCTTCGCCCTTGAGTGCGAGGCTTAACGCGATCATCAGAGAAGATCCATGGCGATGTCGATCTGTGATACACATGTCCGCGGTCGTTATCCAAGCTCGGGCGTCGATGTCTCTTTTCTCTGGGTCGAAATCAGGAAGGCGAATAGAGTCCGAAGATGCAGGTAGTTTTATTGCTTGCACCAACGCCAGAAAATTTTGATTTTGTTGCTCGAAGAGAAGACGCCATTTTTCTTCGCTCGAGTCACTATTTGAAGCACGTGTTTCATGTGGGTGATCCGGGTTGCATCCCACTTCTGATGACGTAGATGGGTCGAGTGGCGTGCCGTTAGGTGTGTCCGACATCTTCCAAAATCCGAAATAAAGAATGCGGCGTGTAGTAAACAAGCTTAATTAGGAATCACAAACACTTTCACTGTATCTACGCACAAGATTACTAGGATTCTAGCGGATAACGTAGAAACGTGGTAAGTACAAGACAGAGGCTGATTAGCACCCGTGCTTCGCTCGACAGACGCAACAAAAAGCCAGCATACCCTCCGGCTCAATTCAAACGACCCGGTGGTCGTTGTAAATCTACCGTGGCGCCCTCTCAGTACTCTGTCTTGTCTTTACCCAAGTGACAGCTGTCCTCCAGTCAGTGATAGCTGTCGACTTGACGTTTCTAACTTCAACGATTGAAAATAGATGGCGTTGGAGATCCGACTGTAGGATATGACATCTTGATCTCCGACAAATATATAAAATATCACGAGCCGCCCCTGGTCCTGGGTATCATTGACAAGATAAATATCGATGTTTGTTTCCGAGTCAAGGATATTTTTACCTACTTATATTTATTTATAAGTATACCGTTGCTTAGAACCCACGACCCAAGATCTTAAGGATTTTAATGTGTGGGACATTGTCATTTTTTGGTTACATTAATACCCTCAAGAGAGCAATATAGGGTACGAAAAGGCCACCCTTAATGAAGGGTACGTACGAATATTCTATACATCAAATAAAACAAGTTTATGCAAAAAAAATATTGGGATTTTTTTTTATTAATTATTTATCGGGAAAAAATCTTGCTACGCGCGTGTATGATACAGAAAAACGCAGTCTCTTTACTCAACTTTGGACTCTAATATTTTGGAAACCAGATATGCTTCCCAGGTATGCTTCCATGGAAAAAATGATCGTGATGATCAGGAGATTCCGTAGTTTTCGGGAACGTTGACGACCAAAAATCACCCTGTATAGTTAGATAGTTATAACTAAGTTACATTTACATATTGCGGTGAGTCTACCGCCGTCAAAAATACAAGACCCATGGCCATAGATTTCAACTAATGAACTTACAATATAACAATGAAAAAACTACCACGTTTTCCTCAACTAAGAACCCGACTAAGAAGATAAATAATGTTTCTTTCGCCACAATATTTTCACTATTCGGATAACCTTCATAAATCATATTTCAATAGTGATTTCCATAAAGCGGGTTCCCTCTTTTTTCCGAAAAATATTATCTCATTTTCGAGTTAGTGAGAGAATAATATTATTAATGTTTTTCTTTTTTAAATAAGGTACATACATACGGCTTTGTTTCAAAAGTGGGGTAGATAAAACTGCATGATCGTAAAAGAGATTCCGCAGCCACGTTTAGCTAGAACAGACAGAAATTGTCAGTGACTAGTTGCTAGCTTATCGCCTGAGAGATCGCCCCTAAGTTCCTTTGTCGACTCTTACGATATGCACGGGAGGAGATGTAGCTGATGTATTCTAAGTGAATACCCAGCGGGGATTCTATTTTTGTTTAGATTATGGTCGATTCCGGCAGTCACACTTAAACCTAAACGTAAAATTAGTCCTACCTGTCCTTTTCTCTCTCAGCCATTTATGTTAAGAACGGAGAGCTGGACCTGACTAAGATTAGGTTTAGGTTTCTGTGTGACTGCCGGTATCGACCCTATTATTTATTTAGATTTAGATTATTTATTTTGATCATTATGTTTTGATTATTTTATAAATTAATTATGTGATTATGTATTAGAGTAAGTGGCTACTTCTGCCGTTCTGATAATAATAAATAAATATTTTATTATACAATTATAAAAAAGAAACACAGTTTTACCATCCCTTACCCGAGTGTCGTTAAGGGAAAACATACTACTAAGAATACAAAGCTACTTGGATTCCACTCAGTTCAGAAAAATGAGAGTGGAATGTGACGAATTTACTTTTTTCTTTATTTCTTTTTAAATTCATCGCGAGTTTTTTGAAAAGTTGATAAAGTAGTCTTCATTTCTTCTGGCGGAGCTGAGGAGGTTGCAAATCGATATAATTATATTAAGAGGTTTTTCCCGTTTCTTGAAAGGCTGTTTAAGTGAAGAAATTTGGTTCCAGTTAAAAATATATGCGGATAATAATATGAAATGCCCTACAATTCATTCATACGATTTTTTTACAGGTGCTTATCTATTTTTGTTTAGTGTATTAATGCTTCTATGCTGCTCTGGGAGTGAAAAAAAAAACGTATAATACTACAGCTGCTTCTCTTCCCGGGCATACTGTACAAGTCAGTAGAGGGACAAGAGGGTCTTGGTGTTTTGTAGGCGATGAGCTGGCCACCTGTCACTACTAACCGAACTTGTACATCTCAACTATACCCTCAAAATTAGTCAGAAGTGGCACCATGTGGTTCTATCGGCCCTTGATGATCTGCCTACCCCGTAAGGGATAAAGGCGTGATTATATGTATGTATGCTTATCTATTTTTGTTTAGTGTATAAATATTAAAGAAATATAAGTCGCCCCTGAGTTTCTTAGTCGGCTGACGATATGTACATATTCTGTCAAGCAATAAGCTAGCTTAAATCCCGCTATGCTCAACATGACAATCTCCCTTATGATACTGCAGTACCTATAGCCGGCCCCCTTGCAAGTCCATTTCAGGTATGTGGAGCCTTTTTAGACAAGTCTAAAATTGTTCTACCTTGGACAGTTTTTACGCAGGCTAAGTAAGTAATTTGTATTTACGTTGATTATTTAATCATAATGATATAATGATTATGATGAAGTACATATTTGCTTATGTACTTACAGGACAGGTTTAGACACGCCCCCTTATTACCTAACTAGCAAAAGCAAAGCGATAGCGAAAATTGTACAAAAATCGCTGATTGCTTGTCGAATTCGTATTACGTGAAATGAATTTCAAAGGAACTTTGAACATTTCAATGGCGAATATTATACAATTTTCGCTATCGCTTTGCTTCGACTTTGCTATTGTAAATTAGGTAATCAGGGGGCCGGCTATAGGTATGATTTAAGAAACATAGCCATGTGTATATGTTTGTATGATAAGATGTATGAGGGATTCAGTTTTGTTTTCCGAGATTTGGCTAGTGTATAGCTATCGGGATGAAAAAATAACGTTGCCTAAAATGTAATGTAAAAAGAGATGGTAAAATTCGTCATCCGAGTTAATTGACCCGATAGCTCAGTTGGTTAGAGCGAAAGCACGGTTTGCGAGAGGTCGTGAGTTCAAATCTCATTCGGGTAATTTTTTTTTTCATTTCTTTATTAATAATTTTTATGATAAGATTTGATTGCACATGTTACCTTGTATATTATGTTAAAGAAATCTCACTTTTTGCTTGGCTTGCTGGCAGAGATCTTTTGTAGAGATAAGCTTACCATCGTACATGCATCTCTTCTTTTTTCCTAGTATTTATATTTTGTGTATGTTTGCAATAAAAAATAAGAAACATAGATATAAGACTCCATGTTACATGTGTGTGTGTCATTCAAAAACACAAGCAGCGTCCATACACTTTTGTATTAAAGGTCATTCAGCCAGTGTTCTGGCTGTTTGCCATTAAGATAAACGGTCAAGAGCGAACATGTCATAAGACGAATTATTCGCTCCAATTAGAAATTAGTTTTAGGCCTCGACTGGTGTTTAATAGAAGACTAAAATCTAAGTTTTCAGCCTGAAAATTCAAGCATGTGTGCTTTCTTTGACGTTTGGCATTCGATAAGATTTTCTGAAATTTCCATTGGAATGGAAAAAAAAACCGCTAATTTCAAATTTTCATGTATCCTGTTCTGATGTGGGGCTTCACTAGAATACATCAGCTGCATATCCTTGTGCATGTTGTAAGAGCCGATTAAGGAACCTGGGTATTCTCTCAGGTTATAACCTAGCAACGTGTTACTGAACATTTACATCTATTCGCGCTATGTTAAACGTGACTCGGGATGTTAAACGGGATCACCCTTATGATCCTGCATTTCTTACTACCCCATTTCTAATTTACGAAAGTCGCGGGTGGACACTAGAAATGAATGAGACACATCCTTCATTGCGTACAACTAATATTTAGTTTTGTTTTTAATAAAAAAAAATAAGTAAGATAGGTAAAAAAAAACCATTAGTTTATTCGACATGAAAGCTTAATATACAAACTTGTTTGTCGATTATCATTTTTTTATATGTTACTAAAGATTACATCAGGGATTCCCAAACTTTTTCCTCATAGACCCCTTTTAAAAGTTAACTGGTTCCGGTGGACCCAATATAGGCCTACATCACATACAAATTAATTGTGAACCCCCATTTTTTGCACGCCAACGTAGACTCCCATCGAGTCTCCTGTGGACCAATTTGGGAACCACTGGATTAGATGATTGATCATACACTAGGGCCATACATAATACTAAAATAATTCTACACACTTGTATATTACTTGTATATTACAACGTACATGATACCTTAACTTTCATGTAAAGTTCTAATCTTAGTTACTGAGAATCCGTAAAACTTTTCGATGTAATACATCGAAGTTGAACGAAAGGTTCTACAGCAAATACCTACAAGAATAATGAAGATTAGGTACTCTACTAGAATGTAATCAAAGATACTATTCACGCTACGTACCTCTACTTACCCTTGTCATAGAGGAATAAGATGTCATAGACTGCTAATGTCAACTGTTTCACCATTAGACTTTACGGTGCCACACAATTCTAGTTTTTGACACTTAGATTGCATTACTATACGTTACATACATTAGTAATGTAGTACATTACTATATATTACACTAATAGAATCTTAGTGTCAAGGACTAGAATTGTGAGGCACCTAAAAGTCTAATGGTGCATCGACACTGTTAGTATGACATTAATAATTCTTTATTTTCTCACCACAAAATTTATAAAATAAACAGAGATCTATCTACTACAGAGGTTTGCAACAAAACTGGCTTTGTGGGAGACTGAACATAAACTAGGCATAGTAATGCCTGTACATCAGGACATCAAGATCCCACCTCTCAAACACATTATGTGTAAAATCTGCTCTGTCACTATACACACTATATTATAATTAGAAATTTATTAAATATCATGCAAACAATTTTAAGATTAAATCATTACGTTAACCAAAATTCGAATTAGAAGATACATAGAACGTCAACTTCGAAACTAGCACTCTGTGATATCTTATTCCTCTATGCCCTCGTCGTTGCAAAGGTAGCCTTTGTCATAGATGTAAACAGAGGGGTCACTCACATACATATACCCGGCTGTATTTCCGAAATAGGAAAGTCAAAACTGGCAGGACCACAAAGGAGACCTAACAACCTCGTTTAGCAAAGTGAGGGTAGATGTAACTGATCGGGCACAAGTTGCTAGCTTATCGCCAGAGAGACTGCCCGAGTTCCTTAGTCGACTCTTACGACATGCCCGGAAGAAGATGCAGCTAAATATTCCAGTGAAGCCCCGCATCAGCACTTACAAATACGAAGGGAAAAATGGAAAAAGAAATAAAAAAGAGTGGCACTGTGAAAAAATCATTCAATAGAATATGGCTTCTTCGGGAAAATCCTCACGCAGATATTCAGATGAGCAGTAAGCAACGGCTCTTACGGTCAGTTACACCCTTCCAGAGACCTTTCTGCACTCACTCTGTAGCCCTTCACTTATTCATGCAGTCAGAAAGGGCTGCGACAAAAGGGGCACTTTGTAAACATGGACCCGTGCCCTTAAGGACATATTGACTGTATTTTTATCTTCCCTTCTCTATGTATGCATATGTTTTTTCTTTTTTAAAATGGGACATTTGATTCAAATCCTCACAGATGTTTTATATGTTATTCGGAATGAGGTTTATGATGCTTATGTGATTTGCTTTTGATGTTTTTATTGAGAATTCCGATGAATAAATCCTGTGTCTATGGGTGGCTTTAATTGTATTAAATTCCGCTGCATCTCCTTCTTTGTATGACTTTTAGTCAGCTAAGAAACCCAGGTGAACGAGAGAATTCCTTCTTACAGGCAATTAGCTAGTTTATCACTGATCTTTTACCTCTAGTCCTGTTCTATGCGTGACTATTGGATCACCTTTGTGATTCTGCTGATCTAGCTACTCCATTTTAGGAACTAGGAAATAGAGGCTACAGTATGGCTTGAGTGTACAGGGTGATTTTTGGTCGTCAACGTTCCCGAAAACTACGGAATCTCCCCATCATCACGATCATTTTTCTCCATGGAAGCATACCTGGGAAGTATATGGTTCCCAAGATATAAGTCCAAAGTTGCGTAAATAGACTGCGTTTTTCGCACATTGACGCATGTAGCGAGATTTTTCCACGAGAAATAATTAATATCTGTCTATGAAAAAACTAGCATAAACACTGGACACTATAAATTTCTTAAAAAACTTAAAATTTAATTAAAATATTTTTTTATATAAAATTATTAATAAAGAAATGGAAAAAATTCTTCACCCGAGTGGGAATCGAACCCACGACCACTGCAAACCGTGCCAGCCGCTCTAACCCCTGAGCTTACCGGGTCATATTTTTTTAATTTACATCGAATCCCAGCATTTTTTTTGGCATAAACTTACTTTATTTGATGTATGGAGTACGTACCCTTCGTTAAGAGTGGCAACGAAAAAACAGCCTGTATATATAGGTAGGTATATGCCTCTTTGGTCCAAATCATCCCACTATTTTCATCCAGCAGGATGAGTTGATCAGCTAATATTGTATGCACCATAGTCAATTACTGTCAATTTCCCATAATAATATTAATAATTAGCATAAAATGTCAAGTTACAAAGTTCCAAACCTAATTGCAACTGTTGACAGTTCCAAAATAATTTCATAATATCAACTAAAAACAAACGCCGAGCAGTTATTTCGAAACGTCTAAACTTGCGCATATAACTCATTAAAATTCATTAGTTAAAGCCAAAGAACAATCAAATTGCAGTATATGAAGTGAATCATAAAGGGCTTGGTATAATAGGCCATAGAGGAATAAGATGTAGACATAGAGTGCTAATGTCATACTAACTGTTCCGATGCACCATTAGACTTTTAGATGCCTCACAATTCCAGTCCTTGACACTTAGATTCTATTAGTGTAATGTATAGTAATGTACTATACGTTACTAATGTATTGTAACGTATAGTAATACAATCTAAGTGTCAAGGACTGTAATTGTGAGGCACCGAAAAGTCTAATGGTGCATCGAAACTGTTAGTATGATATTAGCACTCTATGTCTACATCTTATTACTCTATGAATAGGCATAAAATATTCGTAAATAGTGGATAACTAAGTATAGGACGGACGTTTTGTTACGTTGACATTTGAACTAGATAGATACTCAATATTAAGCTTAGATGAATTATTACTAGATTCAGTGACAGCGCTCCTAAAATGGCACGACAAATAGCTGCCCAAATGTATGGCTGGGCGTCTATTATCATAAATTGATACAAGCAAAGTCGAGTCTTAGGGTGACTACGTACATAAGATTCAAGTTTAAAAATCTGGTCTAATGCAGTTATTACGTTTATGTAGATTCACTCGTGCCAATTTTTATAAAGATTTTATTATGAGACCCCGCGTCTACCTATAATCACGTCACTGATATTAAGTGTGGAAAGGTGTAGAAGTTTTAGGATAACTAGTTCACTTTTAAAAAATGCGAAAGTTGTCTAATTCTTAGGGACCCCAAGAGGCCCAACCCTAACAATTTCATTCTTATTCTAAGAAATATTATGTTCAGCGCAGCTCTTTATATATATATCTGAAGATGTCATTATGCAATACTGTGAAATGTCATTTTATTTGGATACTTAATAGACAGTGGCGCCCCCGCATGGTGTCACTCATGTTCATTAATATTCTTGTCGCGCTGTAATTGGTTTATTTTGGTAAGTAGCATTGAACACGAGCTAGACAACATTATATAGCTACCTACAGATTTTTTACTGTTGCTGAAATTTTTTTAATTCAGTCAGAATGGGTACAATTTTATAAAATACAGACTGCTGGCCTGCGACTTTGCCCGTGTGCTCTACAGAATAATATTGTAAACTTGGTTTTAGTTTCATAAAAGTGAGCTTCCACTTCTTTCAGCATTTGAAATAAGAAGTGAAGGTCTGCTTTTTTTTTAAAAAATTCTAACCAACGTATACCTATATCTGTTCCCGATAGAATCCGAACGCTTATATCAGTTCAGTGGTTTAAGCCTGAAGACGATATAGACTCTACAGTCAATTAAATAAATATTCACACTAAGATCCAAACTGAAGTCTTCGTGGGTACAGTATTACAAAAGTCATTTCTACCAGTCTAGCTATTTTAGTTAATTCCTAGTGGTCCTTTTATAATCGTGAGGGTCACAGGTTCAATCCCTGACTGCTAACAGATAATAAAAGGATGACCCTCGTTTTACTCAGTCCAAAGTCATGACACTTTCCGCTGATTTCTCGAATGCTTGTCAATGTGAATTCACCATAACAATCTGTCAACCCCTGTTAGATAACAGTTAAATCGACGATCAACAGGTGATTAGGGTTTGGGAAACTGACTTATCTACGTGACTGCAGAATATAGGTACAGGATTTAACAGATAGGTAGGTGTAACAGCGTGTATGTTGACCGAAATGCTATGGAAATAGCCTACTACAGTACTGTTGTAAAGCCTGCAGTACATGTTGGCCCAGCCATATTGGAATAGGTATGTGGATTAGGTATTTTTCAATACTAGTCAGTACCTAATACAACGTATTAGGTATCGCATAAAATATCATCTCATTAAGAGAAATCAACCGTAACGTAAGGCTTAGACTATAAGTTTCAATTTTATTATTTATCAAAAATACTACAATATCATTAGAATACTACTATATTAGGTACCGACTAGTATTGAAAAATACCTAATACACATACCTATTCCAATATTTACTCTCACCTCTAGCGTTCACTCGGCTAGGCTGGGCCAACATGTATTGCAGGCTTAAAATTAAAAAATCCAAAAACCCGACTGCGTTAAAAGAACCAAACTATGTATCTAATAATAAAAAAAACTGGAGAGATGAAAACAAGCACTTAGATGTCCAGTGGTCTAGAATTCTATAATATTATTATGGAATGAATAACTAATTGCAGATAATAAATGAATAATAATTATCTGCGAATGAATACTAATTACATACATAGGCCGTTAAACACAATACCACTCCTTTGCGTCGCGCAGTCGGGTAAAAAACACATGCACAAAGTAGCTCATATCTAACCACATTAGATATATTACGATATTTGGATTATTTTGTAATTTTAATAGCACTTAGGCGTGAAGTTAGCTAGCTTTTGTTGGTATTTACAATAGATAATATTTACCTACTTATCAGAATATCACACAGATTGTATAGTTTTCGTGACCAAAATAGCGGGTGTTCGCTAGTCATGGAAGACTGTGAGATAACACGTGTGTCCTAACCGGAATTCAAACCTAGGACCTAGCATGTATCATCCGTCACCATGTTATCAACTAGTCACTGATTAAACATCTGTCCCCACTACGTGGCGTTAGAATCCCCTTTACGATCCTTGCAGTATCTTCTGGCTACCCCATTTCGGGACAACCAGAACTGCAGCTAAGGCAGGCATGTATGTACCTATACAGGGTGTGTGTGACAGCCAGGCAAATACTAAAATGCTAAACAAGTACCATTGTGTTGAGTTATACGACAGTGTTATTACTCGCAGGAAATATATTTTTGATTTGATTATCAGTAATCTTTGCTCTCCGCGCCAATTGTATCGGGCGATCCTGTGACTAATTAAATGGGCTTATTGGTTACTGTGTGACACATTGCTATTTTTTGAATCACCTGTGACTCTCCATTAGGGTTGATCAGTTAAACTTTTTTAAAGACAACTTTTTTAAAATGATTTTTGGTAAAAAAAATATTTTTAAGACATTATCTAAGGTCTAATTAAACGAACTAAACTTTTTTTCCTAATGATATAATATATGACATTCCGGAAAATTTTGGAATTTTCCTGCGAAAATTTTCCGTGTTTTCTGCCTCAGAATCATGGTCTGAAGTCATGGTATCAATATTTGCCTGGCTGCCACAGACATCGTGTAGTTATATATTATATTATGTATCTATGTAGGCACCTATGTACTTATTAATCTACCGCATCACAAATGTGTAGAGACAGAACCTGAACCTAAAGTTTAATGTTTGGGACAAATGCGAATAAAACTTTGGTTATTTAAGGCACCCCGGCACGATTACAAGTTACGCACTTTACGTAACTTAGATGATTTGACAAGGGTGGCGAGGAGATGAAATATTTCGTAATGAAATGCACGTCAAAGCGAATGCGGGGTTCTCACGTTCGAAATCAAAATGGCGGATATTTAAGCAGCTGAGATTGAGATTTCAATATTCACACTACTACATTTAGAGTCCGCCCACCTTATTACCCATCTAGCAAAAGCAAAGCGATGGCGAAAATTTACAAAATTTTCTGATTGCTTGTCAAGTTCTGTATTATGTAAAATGAACCTCAAAAGAATTTTAACATTTCAACGCGAATATTGTACAATATTCGCTATCGCGCTGCTTTAGTTTTGCTATTGCAAATTAGGTAATCAGAGCATTCATAGAATACTCCTAACTCCTATGCCTGATTTCGGAACTAAGATGTTTTGTATACAGTGACAAGAGATTGCAAACCGGGCCCGGCCGGACCGGACCCGGACCCGGTAGGTACGAAAACTGCGGCACGGAAGCCCCAACTTGTAGAAAATTGGCATGGCAAGCGATGTGAACTGCGATGTTTTGATGCTCTCCGTTCCTACTTCTTAAATAATCTGACTACTTTCCAAACTTTTTCTTAAAATCCTCTAGATTCAGGCATTTTATCAGTGCGTGGAAGACATTTCTATCCTAAACTTAATTACTGAATACTAAGGCTTGCTTGAAGTTAATTAGTAACACTAATGTTACTATTCCGTTCATAAGTGAAACTAAAAGATTCTGTATTAAAACTCGTGATTTTGAGACTGATTAAAGGATGATTCACGCTACACCATGTCGCGAACGGGCCGTGGTACTTAACATTATGGTATACTTTTTGTATGAAGTAATTCATGCCTGACCGTGGCTCGGCTGTGCCCCGGGACTCTTCTATGCTGCTCTGGAAGTGAAAAAATAACGTATAATACTACAGCTGCTTCTCTTCCCGGGCATACTGTACAAGTCAGTAGAGGGACAAGAGGGTCTTAGTGTTTTGTAGGCGATGGGCTGACCACCTGTCACTACTAACCGAACTTATACATCTCAACTACACCCTCAAAATTGGTCAGAAGTGGCACCATGTGGTTCTGTCGGCCCTTGGTGCTCTGCCTACCTCATAAGGGATAAAGGCGTGATTATATGTATGTATGTAAATAATACACCCAAACAACCCGGTGTAACATGAATGAGTGTCCCGGCCGAGTCCCGGACCGGTCGCGACACGGTGTAGCGTAAATCATCCTTAAGACTGTTTCATTGTATTTTTCCTCCATTTACTTAAATTAACGCAAATTTTCATAAAAAACTTTAAAAGTTTCATCCAAACACATCAACCCGCCGGGCCCGGACGGGTTGAAAAACATACCGGGTTGCAATCTCTAACAGTGACACAGAAATTGTGGTCATACGTAGGTATAGTAACTAGCGCCATCTTTCAAAGAAACTATATGGTGAAAAGCATTCTAGTAATATAAATAGGTCATAGAAATCAGGGTAAGGTATAGCTAGGAAAATATTGATATGCTGACTTTAAATTATTATTCTGAAGTGAAAACGACAAAAAAATTTACCTGGATATTCTGCAGTTTTCGATTTTTTTAAAAAATAATTTACTTACTTCTGTGCTATAAAAATAATGTTATTTGTTTAAGTATGTCATGGCGAATAATAACTAGACTTGAAAAATAAATAATCCAAATAATAATGGTTAGCAAGAAAATACGTTCAAATTTTGAATTACCTACTGAGAAAATAACTAATTAAACCATAGGAAGAGAGATAAATAATCAAACCATGAAATCTCATGGCGGGAACCAATAGATTAATGGGACCACGCGAGGATAATTGTATATATTGTGCGTGTTGAGTCCAGACACCCAATGCTTCCATGCAAGTATCGGTTTACAATATAAGTTTCTGTACTGTTTTGGATAGAGTCAGCCACCGTCAATGTATGATCATGTCGCTGTCAATAAACTATTTCATTACATATTTGAAAACAAAGTCGCTTTCCACCTGCATCCCCCTGTCTGTCCCTGTGTATGCTAAGCAATCTTTAATACTACGTAACGGATTTTGATGTGTTTTTTTATAGATAGTGTGATTCAAGAGAAAGGTTTAAATGTATATCTAGGGACCCGCCCCGGCTCCGCACGTGTTTAATGCTCTCTCACGCGGACGAAGTCGTAGTTAATATAAATTATAAATAAATTAATATTTTATTTCCTCCACAATACACAACCTTCCGTCATCCTATCAGTGCACTAGCAGTTTGTGTTCGCCATTTGTATACTTCCAATCAGGTTCCCTTAAAAGAGCCTCTACATCTTGGCTACGGTCCCCGGAGGACCGGGACTCTCCAGTCCCGTGAATTTGCAAAACTATAACAATAAGATAGGTAGTCAGTAGTTAATGATTTAACTGCTACATTTCCAACTGCAACTCCACTTTCGCGTAACTTTCCGCCTCCGTGTGAGCGGCAAAGCCTCTAATGGCCTCTTCACACGACATGTCAAGGGGCTGAGTGGGAGCAGATCCTTAGAAACAAGACGCTCGGGTGGTTTAGAAGTTTTTCGCCGACTTTAAAATAGAGGGGGTTAAGTTTTCGACTGTATGCAGGTAGTTACTATTTTATTATATGACTACAGTGGAGATAAAAGGAATTTCAGCAGTTAATAGATGTGATACATGAGATACATCACTAGTGGTAGGGGGGGGGGTGTATAATATACAAGATTTATATAGTATACTTATCTATCTATTTCTCTCTATTAGCATAGAGGAATAAGATGTAGACATAGAGTGCTAATGTCATACTAACAGTTTCGATGCACCATTAGACTTTTCGGTGCCTCACAATTCCAGTCCTTGACACTTAGATTGCATTACTATACGTTACAATACATTAGTAATGTAGTACATTATTATACATTACACTAGTAGAATCTAAGTGTCAAGGACTGGAATTGTGAGGCGCCGAAAAGTCTAATGGTGCATCGAAAATGTTAGTATGACATTAGCACTCTATGACATCTTATTCCTCTATGCTATTAGTTTCTCATTTTGATGATTAAGTTGACAACAACAACGAATGGACCACAAGGTCCCATCACATTCTACAGAGCATCTTCCGTCCATGTACACATATTTTACCTCCACTTTTCTTATAAAAAACAAACGCCATCTTTGACAATAAACTATTTTCGCGCTGACACCATAAATAATGGGATAACGGCAGGAAAAAGGAAAATAATAATAATCTCCAGTTTTCTATGAAAATACAATAACGAAATTATTTTTGTTTCACAGGTAAATCGCTAAAACTCCGAGAATCAAGTGTGAAGTGAAGTGAAAACGAAGGTGAAGTGCAAAAAACAAGTTTAAAGAAATCTGTAGTAGTGGTCAAAAGTGCAAGTGTTCTACAAGCATCAAAGAGCTGCGTAAGAGGTGTGCTTAAAAGTGAACGAATGAAATTAACCAAGTGAAAGCTCGATGCAAAAGTACTAGCACCTCATACATAAGCTAGTAGCAGGTGTTATTGTAATCAGTAGGAGGTGTTATCAGTTTGAAGTAGGAAATACGTGCAAAGTACTAGCATAGCAGAACAAAGCAAGAGTCGACGTCGGCTGCGACACCCATGCGCCGCTAGTGCAGTATTGATGGTGTTTTTAGTGACGTCACGAATGCGGCCGGCCGGCCCCACAGGCCCCGAGGTCAATGACATCTGTATATGTGCTGATTTTGGCACTAGGTAAGTTTCTTTTTAATAAAAACCATTATAGTTTTACTCTAGTTTTCGTAGCGACATCTGGAATTTATTCTGGAAATGCTTTAACAATATTTTTTTTAAAACAAAAACCGACTTCCTCCCAAAACTCGAGCTTACAAAAGTAAAATTTTACTAAAGTACAATATATATCGCGTTAAGCCGTGTACGAAGTTTAGAAGGCATAATATTGTCAGATTTATATGCCAGCAAATGATTAAATAGGCCACATGACAAAAGAGAGAAATGACTAGGCTTCGAAACTTTACGTCTGACAATATAAGCAACATATAATTACACTCCTTCTTCCTGCCCTGTTCCCAATCATTTGGGGTCGGTGCAATATGTAGGTAGGTACTCTTCTTTCATTCATCCCTATTATCCGTCATCTCGTTATTCTCATTTCTACCTCTTCCTGTATTACCATCTTACTTCGGACACGGCTTAACGCAACATATAATTTCACGATTTAACACAATTATCTTCATCTTCATAAGCCTATTGCAGTCCACTACTGGACGTAGGCCTCCCCCTGCCATAGGGGGATTTTGTTACTAAAAAGTTCCACTATCTGTTTTTTCGGCGGCTCCATCATCAGACCCTCGTTTCCTTTATATAATGACCTGACCAAAATTCTCTATAAAAATCTAAAAATGAACTACTCGTGCCTTTTATATTTGAAGATATCCCTAGATTCCTTAGAGATTCCATCATCAGATGTTATGTTTTATATGTAGGTGATCAAAACGCTCAATAAAAGTATAAAAACAGACTACATGTGCCTACAATATTTGAGGATTGCCCTCGATTTCTCCAAGATCCCATCATCAGATCCTGATGTGGTGAATATGGGACAAACTTGGAAGCATACCATGACAAACTATTTAAAAAAATTGAAATCGGTTCATAAATGACGGAGTTCTGAGGTAACACACATTAAAAAAAAACTTCAAAAAAGAGAGGTTATCAATTCGTCTGTATGTTTTTTATACAGTTAAAAATACGAATTTATTTGATGACCAGTCGTGTTTCATAAGTCATTTATACTTTCTTATAAGTATACGCCATTTTGTTTTTAAAATATGGAAGGACGCAAAAACCGTTTACTATCATCGATCACGATTAATTTGCTCGTTGTCGGCCATCAAAATCACGTCGTCTATTTTCCGACTAAAACACGCTTCACCTGTATAGAATACATTGGTATCGCCACCGATAAATAATGCAGCAAAAAATACTAAATTTAGCGACTATCGATTATACGTACCTACATTACTAGAAAAATCGTATGTTGATGCGAACCTTCACTAGAATACATCAGCTGCATCTCCTTCCGGGAGGTGGTCTGAGCCCCTATCTATGAAGCGCTTACTGATTCCACAATGAAAAATAAACAAATCAATGCTCTAAATAATATGCCGAAGTTAATACACAAGTTTACAAATATGGTGTATTTAAAACGAAAAATAAACAAACAGTGGACCATATACCTACAGTATGTTTTTTCGTTGCCACCCTTAACGAAGGGTACGTACTCTATACATAAAATAAAGTAAGTTTATGCCAAAAAGAATGCTGGGAAACGATGTAATTTTTTTTTATTTTATTTCTTGATCGGGCGAAATTTATAGTGTCCAGTGTTTATGCTAGTTTTTTCATGGACCGATATTAATTATTTGTGCAGAAAAACGCAGTCTATTTACTCGACTTTGGACCCTAATATTTTGGAAATCAGATACTTTCCAGGTATGCTTCCATGGAGAAAAATGATCGTGATGATGAGGAGATTCCGTAGTTTTCGGGAACGTTGGCGACCAAAAATCATCCTGTATAGTATTAAATGCAAAGGTAACTGACCGAGTGATCTAAGAACGCACAGCCTAAACTACTGAACAGATCTGGATATAATTTGCCATACAGATAGCTGTGATTATAGCCATCCGCAAAGAAAAGAAAATTCAACGGGAATGGAAAATAATGGGAATTTTACGTTTTGAGAGTAGTAAAAAGGATTACTAAGTTTACGCGGATCTAGTTGTGGACGTCCACTAGTAGTACCTGCATACTACACCTTGGTGACGCGTCTGGCTGCGCAACCAGTCATTACGAGTATATGCAAATAAGCTAGAGTCGTCTGGGAGGCAATCTATTATAAACCTGCCAAATTCAATAGGATTATCAGTTAATTTATTGAATCAGAACTGAGAAACAATAGATCATCGTCGTCTGACAAGCTTTTCTTTGGTCTTACTGACTAATTACTGGTTTGTCTAAATTGGTTAATAGATTCCTGAAAGGGCGTTATTAAGGTGTTATAATCTGAAATTAAGCAAATTATTTCAGGATCAAGGGATGATTTTGATTTTCTCTAGTTATTATAATAAGTATAGCTCTATTTGTTTGTTGCTAATATGTGAGATAATTTCTCTCCTAACCATATTTCATGCTACCTACATACATACCTGAAACTCAGCTAGCGTCCTTAAGGCGAATATTATATATACTATACAGAATTTCTACTACTACATATATTATTTACTAATTTTTACTATACTATTCTTCTATGCTGCTCTGGGAGTGAAAAAAAAACGTATAATACTACAGCTGCTTCTCTTCCCGGGCATACTGTACAAGTCAGTAGAGGGACAAGAGGGTCTTGGTGTTTTGTAGGCGATGGGCTGACCACCTGTCACTACTAACCGAATTTGTACATCTCAACTATACTCTCAAAATTGGTCAGAAGTGGCACCATGTGGTTCTATCGGCCCTTGGTGCTCTGCCTACCCCGTAAGGGATTATATGTATGTATGTATATAGAATTCCAGCCCGTAGTTTTACTAGCAAATCATAGTATTGGGTGGGCCTGTGCTGATGCAGGGCTTCACTAGAATACATCAGCTGCATCTCCTTCCGTGCATGTCGTAATAGTCGACTGGGGAACTCAGGAGCGTTTTCTCAGGCGATGAGCTAGCAACTTGTCACTGACCTTTTGCGTTCCCGACGTTTCCATTCACCAACATTATAATCCATCACAAATTAAGGATAAATTTATATAAATAGGTGTGCTACTTCTAAATATTTAGGCACTACTTTATTACTATTGATTTTAATACTTTATCATATCTGATACTTATATTATTTTTTTAAACTTTACGATATATTTTGTGTGACATTTATATTGCATAGCTTCGCTTATCAAAGTAATTTTTGATCTGTAGACGACTTTCACTTATTTTTATGAGCCAAAAAAGCATCCAACGCTTACCCGATTTCCTTCATATAGTATCGTAAAAATAGGCTTTTATAACCTAATAAGATTATCCCAATGTGATAAGAAAACTTCGGAGAATTTTCTGTCTCTCGGTTATCTTCGGACGACTTCGGAAACTACAGGATAATCTGCTACCCTCATGGAGGGAAATATAAGAGGATATGCGAGAACTTAATGTTGTGATACGGCCACCAATGCGCGGCATGGACCAATGGACTGGATGGCATTTGTCTGGAATCACTTAAGGGCTCAAAATATGGCATAACAATTCAAAATGGTGGGCATTATCTTTAGTTCCTTAATATAATAAATGCGAAAGTAACTGTCTGTCTGTTTGGTTGGATTTTCCGAAATTCCCACAGGAATGGCAATTATAAGGCTAACGCGGACGAAGTAAGGCGTCCACTAGTATCTCATATAATAATTAAATATGTTATGAAACAGTTTAATAAGGTGTTTTCAAAATTAGTGATTTACTTTTGACACTAAACTAGGTAGGTAAAAAGAAACAACTTTCACTATGGGACCAACTACGAAATATTGATTAGGGAATATGTAGCGGAGCCATCTATCGGATGCAGGAGAGAACCACAATCGAATGCGAAATCCTAGAATGCGGTATCGAAGTTTCTCACAATGATTGGAATATATATGTCGTGGCCATATCGTTGAATTATTTATATCATGAAATGGTCAAAATGCCCTTGACCATATCATGATAATGAATTGATCATTTCATGATACTAACCTAACCTAACCGACCATTTCATGAAATTACTATTAAAGTGATTTGGCCACGACATATACATGGGCCGAACAACAACTAGCGGCCCGGTGGGGCCGGAAGCGTTTCCCTTTTCACCACCCCCACAAATAGGCGTCTGACATGAAAACAGATTTTTTATATTTTATTCGAAAGATATTACAAATATAAACAGAATAGTGCAAAAATAACATCAATCGGTTAGTAAATACCAAAGTTACAGGAGTTTGAAAGTTTGAAAAATTTAAAGAAAAAAATTTACAACATAAAAGGAGTCAAAACATCCAATTTAACCCATATTTTGAATTATCTCATTGATTTAATAAATACTCTATTAATATCTGCACCTATTAATATACAATTTTTATTGACAATAATACACAAAATATAAAATATTACGTTTATAAAATAAGATTGCATTTTTTTCCCATACTAATTTGAGATGGTTGTCTATTATGACGTCAGTCTTTGCCATTTTAGTATGAAGCAAACGGAGCGTTTCAAAAATATTTTGCCGGCTCGTATATTTGAATTGCTGTAAATCCAAAACGGTTAAAGTTAGATATGCCATTCCAAGGGCAAACTTTATTAATTTTTTACGTAGAATATAAAAATATAATAAAAAAATTCATGCATATATCCTATACTGTACATCTGTGTTTGCTTGTTTCCAAATAAATAAATAAATACAAAGACTGGTGATGTTTTTTTCACTATTTCGGAGTTGGTCCCATAGTGAAAGTTGTTTCTTTTTACCTACCTAGTTTTGTGTCAAAAGCAAATCATTAATTTTGAAAACACCCTAGGTATATAGGTTCATTGCCGCATTATTTTAAATATTTTATACGCGACACTTCTACCTATAATCTTGTTACTGCCTTCATGGCTAACCTATTTTATGTGGTATGGTACTTCCGGAAAACGGGATCTTGTCGTTGTTTCCGGGTGATATTGGTCATGTATAACATAAATCAGGAAAGTTTAGGGTGGCTCTTTTTTGTTATCCCCTCTTCTCTATTAAAGATTAAATACTTTGCTTACATTACGTAGATATTATATTATGGTCATTCCTAAAATGGGATATCCGAAACTGCATAATCATATTGGAAATCCTACATTTGGGCACTGAAGAACAACTTTAATTTTTAACAACTCATTATTTATAAAATTATTAATAAAGAAATGGAAAAAATTCCTCACCCGAGTGGGAATCAAACCCACAACCTCTGCATACCATGCTAGCGCTCTAACCGCTGAGATACCGGGTCAATTACTCGGATGACGAATTTTACCATCTCTTTGCTAAATTACATATTGGCAACGTTATTTTTCATCCCGATAGCTATACACTAGCCAAATCTCGGCAAACAAAGCTGAATCCCTCAGCACAATGTTTAAAGATGAAACGATCAACCATATCCTAACGGATTATATTAATGGAGAAGTGTTTTTTTTAATAAATTTATCTTAGTCAAGATATATAGATAGTATATTATAAAATTATTAATAAAGAAATGGAAAAAATTCCTCACTCATTATTTGTATTCTGTCACATAAATGGTTATAATATAGGTAGGTATAATAGTTTACAATTAGTTCAGTAACTTCCAGAACAAGGATTATTTCAGGAACTCTACGATACATTCATAATATAAAAAGCGAAAATCATTTGTCATTAACTATAACCCAAAATATCACACTAAAACTCAAATCACAATCCATCCTCATAATTTCACTAGATCTAACATAATATATTTCGCGAAATATGAAACGAAGCAATTTAACACCCCCGAGATATAATGGTCATGAAAATTTACAGAGACGAATGTCATCATTTATCAGCAAAAAGAAGCTAAAAGCCCTTTTGGGCTCGTTTATAAGGGTCGACAGGGAACGCATGCGGTGTAGAGAAGAGATTTAAATACCTATGCCTACTTATTGTAATAGAAAACAATAATTTTATAATAGAAAACTTGTCTAATTAGCAGCTTGTCAAATATTTAACATCTGGCACCGCATAATATACTTAGTAAACGTGCCGGTGGGATCTCTAGATCGCGAAGTTTTATCTACTTTCAATCAATATATTGGCTTCTATCAGGCTACGTAGTCTACCCTCGCTCCCTCATTATTTTTTGTATCTCTCTTGAAATTCTCGGGACTACACAGTCCCGGTTCTTTGAGAGGCATGCCTCGGGCCGTAGCGTAGCAATGGTCTCAAAGAACTGGAACTCTGTTGTCCATAGAATTTCGAAAGAGATACAAATTTAATAATGATAATGGTGATCTCCGACCGTATTTCGGCCGAGGCGACTAATCTCTACGGAGATTGGCTAGGTACGCTGGAGATATTCAAAATCATTTATTCGACATGAAAGCATTAACAACTTGTTTGTCGATTGTCTTTTTATATGTTACTTTCTATGTTCGCACCCCAAAATGAAACCGCTACCAAACAAAAAAGGAGGTGAATTTAAACAACCCAAAAAAATAAATCGCAAAGCTTTTGCTTTGGCAACGGTCACCACCCCAAGGTACGATTTGTTACGGTCTGTCAGGCATAAGTTGGCGATTCGGGGTTTAATAGCCACCAACGTGGAGCTAATAAGAGTTAAGGTCGCCTAAAGACGAAATCCAGAAGAGCTGCTAGGTAGTTCTCCTGTATGGCAAAACCAACATTAGGTCTGACACACCGCATGATTCTACTATTACTGTTACACCATTTCAGTGAAGTGTCATTGCTTGGAAGAAGAAATAGCAAGAAAGCTCCCAGCGACACAGTCAAAACTAAGTAACATATTAGCAAAAGAATCTTACATTGGATTAGATATCAGATAATCATAGTAACACTTAACTCACTTAGTGTGTATAATATCAATTATCATAATACAATTAATTAAATTCATATAAATTACATACCCACTTACACAAAGTAGTAAGTACAGGTCCATGTCAAATTCAAACTGTATAAATAAAAATAAAAATGTGTACACAGAGTACAAGTCAATGTCAAACTAAACTAAACTATAAAATATAAAAAATATATATTTGTGTACAATAGTATAATATATAATATAATACAAGTCGACGGTAAAATGTGAACAGAAGAGCAAACGTGGCATTCAGAGCTAAATATATAATACCTATAGCTGATAATAACATTAGAATGAAGAATTCACGCATGATACACTATAGCGCTTCTGGTCACATTCACCAACACATATTAACTACGAGTATACCTACTAAGCTAAATATAAAAGTAAAACATAGATTGCGTAACTTGGGGATGCTAGAATAATTCACTTCCATGGCTCGCTATTATTTAAATATACTAATACTGTATAATATTCTTTCACGCAAAGTTTTTTCTTTACACTGTTTTTAAATTTACAGATAGGTAGCCCTTTGAGTGTATCTGGAAGCTTGTTGTAGAAAAGTATACATTGACCCATGAATGATTTACTGACTTTGCGGAGACGGGACACATAAGCAACAAGTCTGTTCTTACCTCTTGTATTTATTTTGTGCACATGAGACATTTTATTAAATTTATCTAAATTCCTATGAACATAACATAACATAATAAATTTTCATAAATATAATTCGAAGCTAAAGTTATATTCAATTCTTTAAATTTCTCACGTAATGTGACCCTGGACCCTAAGTTTAGAATTGCACGGACAGCTCTTTTTTGCAAGATAAATACTGATTCCCAATCAGCTGCGCTTCCCCATAATAAAATACCATATGTCATTATACTATGGAAATAGCTAAAATAAATAATTCTAGTAGTCTCGACATCTGTCAGTAGACGAATTCTCTTAACTGCATAGGCTGCAGAACTAAGTTTCTTACTTAGTTTTTCAATGTGAGGACCCCATTGTAATTTGGCATCCCAAGTTATGCTCAAGAAAACAGTCTAATCCAGTTGATCCAGTCTCTCGTCGCCTATTTTATTAATTTCGTTTTCCTACTATTTAGGACAAGATTATTATCACTAAACCAATATAACACTTTAGAGAGAGCACTGTTCACCACGTCATATACGATGAGCTGCCTCTTTACTTTAAATAGTAAGGAGGTGTCATCTGCAAACAATACTATTTCATGCTTATTACCTACAAAGTATGGCAAATCATTTATATAAATACGGAAAAGAAACGGACCAAGGATTGAACCTTGTGGGACACCCGATCCCGCGTTTGTGACGCATTGTGACGCGCGATCCCGATGATCGTTTTCCGTTCACATCTACCTTCTGGATCCTATCGTTCGAATAGGAGATCAGAAGACAGAGGGCCCCACCCCGTATACCATAATGTACTAATTTTCGAATTAATATTTCATGGTGGACACAATCAAACGCTTTTGACAAGTCACAGAACACTCCCAGTGCGTCATGTGACTCCTCCCAAGCGCCGACAACGTGTCTTAGCAACTCAACTCCCGCGTCGATAGTAGACCGCCCCTTGGTGAAGCCATACTGCTCACTCTCGTAGTCCGATGGGACGGAAGGCCGACACGACCGGACCAACGGTTTTACTACGTGCTTTCCGAGGCACGAGCTAAGTGACAATTTTATTAAAATCTGTACATTACATAAATTCATTGGTACAGGCCCGTGACTGGGATCGAACTTACGCCTTCCGCTTGGAAAGCTATATATAATAATATGCCTAATGCTAATGATATAGAATATACAGGATGTTTTTTGGTGGCCAACCTTAACGAAGGGTACGTACTCTATACATCAAATAAAGTAAGTTTATGACAAAAAATGCTGGGAAACGATGTAATTTTTTTTGAAAAAAAAAGAATTACTTGTTTGAATTTATAGTGTCCAGTGTTTATGCTAGTTTTTTCATAGACAGATAATAATTATTTCTCGTGAAAAAATCTTGCTACGCGCATCAATGTGCATTTATGCAGAAAAACGCAGTCTATTTACTCAACTTTGGACTCTAATATCTTGGAAACCAGAAACTTCCCAGGTATGCTTCCATGGAGAAAAATGATCGTGATGATGAGGAGATGCCATAGTTTTCGGGAACGTTGACGACTAAAAATCACCCTGTATAGAACATATAATAATATCAGACTGTAAAATTATTCAATATAATACTAATACATATATGAATATAATAATACTACAGCTGCTTCTCTTCCCGGGCATACTGTACAAGTCAGTAGAGGGACAAGAGGGTCTTGGTGTTTTGTAGGCGATAGGCTGACCACCTGTCACTACTAACCGAACTTATACATCTCAACTATACCCTCAAAATTGGTCAGAAGTGGCACCATGTGGTTCTATCGGCCCTTGGTGCTCTGCCTACCCCGTAAGGGATAGAGGCGTGATTATATGTATGTATGTATGTATGTAAAATTATTTTTAACCAGTGTTACTCTCACAATTAAAACGAATCTAATGATACTAATCAAGCTCAAAAGCGACAAGCTGTTTAGGCTCTAGCTAGAGCAGTGGTTCCCAAAGTGGTCCAGGTGGCCCCCAGGGGTCCATAGGAGACTCGATGGGGGTCTACGTTGCCGCGTTGGCGTGAACAAATGGGGGTTCACAGTTAATTTGTATGTGGTGTAGGCCTGTAGGGTGTCCACCAGAACCAGTTAACTTTCAAAAGGGGTTTATGAAAAAAAAAGTTTGGAAATCCTGAGCTAGAGCGTGCCGAATAAATAAATACATAGATACACTCATAAAATTTTGTTTTTATTTAAAAAACATAGTCTTTCTTCTGGCGCAGTCGTATAATAAAAAATAAATACAACGACCCTTTTATTATAAACATAGCTTAAACTTAAAATTTACTAAACCTGATACCTCTAATAAAACTTAGTGTATGAAAATTATGTTTTTTTCTTTGCAAAAAGGCTCCGAGCTACGTGCTCCGGGCTAAATGAGAGCTGAATAAGTTATGGCTGACCCGGGGAGTTCCCGCGGGGGACAGTGTTGCCACATGTAGGAATTTAAATACGGTTATTAATGGAAAAGTCGAAAAAATTGATTAAATTTGCATGCAGTTAGATAAATCTCTGTCCTGAGTGGATGTAACTCTCAGTAACCTCTGTCGACGGGTAATTATGTTACTTTGTCTAAACCATCTAGATTGACATAATTACCTTCACACTAACAATAAATTTCTTCAAAAACGATAGAGCTATCTTCAATACATATTTAGAGGAACCACGAACATTAACTTCATGTATTGAAGTGAAGGAGAAATATGTCGACACAAAACTTTAACAATATTCAATTTGATATCAGACCGAACAGAATTTATAGTAGGTAGGCCTAAAACTTTTCTATAGACAAAGATATTAATAGAAATCCCAAGAATTGAAAATGTACAAATGAAATATGTTCGAATAAAATTTACATTAAGCTCAGAATTTTACATTGAAATTGCTTTTATGTCAGATAGCGCTAATTAGTGTTTTGGAGCAATAATCAAGTTATCATAATAATATAATAATAATAATAAGCCCGCAGGGCAGCTTGTGGCGAGCTGTTGGGAGGTAGCGTTCCCACGGACCTGAAGTACTCCCGGGGGAAGACCCTGTTCCTCATCTCCGGCGTCGGAGTGAAGTCTGACTAAAGTATATTTAATATAGAGGAACAGTTCCAAAGGAAGGACCCGCCTCTGCCTTGCCTTCGCCGGCCGGGCAGAGTGGAGTCGCGAGAGCTATGACAGCTCGAGGGTGGACGTGCCCGTCAGTAAGTGGCAAGTTGGCTTCGGTTTAAAGTCCAGGGGCACCACTCCACCCTAGCCACTCACCAAATGTTGCCCCCTTTGTCGCTCCGTGCGTGCGGCCGTTTCAGGGGGCCCATGAAATGAGTCGGCGAGTCACCGCCTGCAGAAAAAGAAGACACCAAACAATTATGAGACTTGGTTGTAATGGCAGGCGTGTTATTTAATATATTTTTTAATGTTAGTCTTAGGGGTTTTCCAGTGAATTTGTAATGTTGAATATTTTTTTTCTATTTTATAAATGAAAATAGCCCAGTTCAAACATTTACTATTACCCAACCCCACCCAACATTCAGCCCCATAGCCCATGACCTTTGTTTCCATCGCATGACATAGATCAGGATTATAGAAATTAGTGCTAATTATTATGAAACTCCAATAGTCTTGCAGGTGCTCGGGTCTGGTTTTTCGTGGAGATTGTAGGTAGTGTAAATGGCGGGGACCAGTGGAGGGTGTAGGGCCCGGTGGTCGCCGGGTGTATCATATTGTGCGGTCAACTTCAATCAGATTATAATATACGAAATTCTTTTATATGGTATCTTTTTTTAAATAAAAACGCCATGCACTAAATCTATTTGTATCCCACACCATATTAAAGTTCTCTAAAAAGGGCAAATATGAAGTTAAGACTCTACATCTTGGCCACGGCTTATGTTGTTTACCGATGCACGCCTCTCAAAGGACCGGGACTCTGTAGTCCCGAGAATTTAAACATTTCCGGCGCTGAGATACAAATAATAATAATATATTCACACACTACACAACACATTAACCTAGTCCCACACTAAGATCTTGTGTCGTGGGTACTAAGTAACGGTATATGAATACATAGATAAGTATAGAAACATCCATGACTCGGAAACAAACATCAATATTCATCATATCAATGTTTGTACCTACCGGGATTCGAACCCAGGACCTATGGCGTCGTAGGCAGGGTCACTATCTACTAGACCAATCGGCTGTCTCAATCAATAATGAAACGGGACCTTTTTAAACGACTTTCAGTTTATATTTCTGCCATTTCAGAAACTAACTATTACTGACGATTGAACAGTCCTTCCCCGTCCCACTTTTCAGTAACTGAAAACGCGTGAGATATGTATTTTCAGGAAGTGGTTTGCTTTTTTCTCTCTGTTGGTTCTCAGTGCTTACACCTGCATACACAGTGTTTCCATAATGTGCCACGTATAGCACAGCGTTTCCACCCGTAAAAGATCAGAGACACGTTGCTTGACAGAACCTTTATTTCTACCCATATTACAGTCTACTCAATTCTAAGTCTATATACCTAAAGTATATTTAATATAGAATTTTGGAACTTAGCCAAAGAAAGGACGCAGATGCAGCGACGTAGGTAGGTACCTAAACAAATATTAATAAAACCTGGCCTGTTTGCTATAACTTAGGCAGGTCTTAAGATATATGAAGTAGGTATGAAATGGAGATGCTTAAAATGGGTTACCCTTATAAATGAGGAGAAAGGCGGGAGACAGAAAAAAATATTTTATTACAATAACAAAAATATATGTATTTGAGATCCTCGTAACGAGCCCTTTCATTTCATAAGTAACAGGTATTACGTGCAGAGGTTAAGGTAGAGTCAAACAGTAACACAATGCTCTATGTACTTTCAGGGATCGTGGTTTGAAATTTAACCAGTACCTATACATATAGGGTGTGAAAAAGGAGCACTAATACTTTATAGTCTTATAGACATAGTGATGTGTAATCTGTCGACAAAAATGAGACTCGAAATTACATATTTATTTTTCAAGATTGTACGAACATTCCTGAGTTGTTTAGAAATCCTGCACTATCTGGAAAAATAAACATGTGATTTCAGGTCTAAAATTTTGTGGTTAGATTACCCATGACTAGGTCTTTAAGACCCTTAAGTGTTAGTGCTCCTTTTTTTTGCACTGTGTATAAGTCTTGCAAAAACAGCTCTCAATATAAAACCAATAAAAGTTATGTCGAATGTTTGTTTCTCAATACAGTTTACGTGAGATCGGCCGTGTGCGAGCGATCTTAAATAATTAAGAACAAAATGATCCCACGTACAGAATTTCGGTGTAGGTGGTTTAAGAAGACTTTAGGACGCAAAAGTTACGAATCTAACAAAATAACATTGTATTTATTTTCTGCGAGAAAACGATCTTTGTAAGTCGTTTCGTTTCGTAATTACGTTTCACCGAAGTTTGCGAAGGAATTTATAGTTGATGTTGTTATTTAATATATTTTTTAATGATTATGTCGGTCTTAAGGGTTTTACCAGTGAATTTGTAATGTTGAATATTTTTTTATGAACCCAAGCTATTTTATAAATGAAATTGTATTAGGCGTTACAATTCGGAAGTTCAAACATTTACTATGGGTGCGCCCACCACCGGGCCCTACACCCTGCACTGACCTTCGGATCTGATAACTCATAACTGCGAAAACAAGCACTTGCACTAACTACGAGTACAATCGCCACGAGAAACTAGACCCGATCACCTAGCATGCAAAATAATACATCACACTATTTCTGAAATCAAAAACTTGATTAATAATCTACATATGTTTCGCCAACAACCGCGGCATCTTCAGGATTATAGAAATTAGTAAACGACTAATTATTATGAAACTCTAAAGCCCAATACATTACCAGATGCGATGTAATTATCTTGCATGCTAGGTGCTCGGGTCTGGTTTCTCGTGGAGATTGTAGGTAGTGTAAATGCTTGCAAAGGTTTTCGCAGTTATGAGTTATCAGATCCGAGGGTCAGTGGAGGGTGTAGGGCCCGGTGGTGGGCGCACCCATAGTGAACCCAAGTTAGGTAAATAACTCTTATATCTACTTGTCAGTTTTCAACGTTTCAATATAATATACTAGAGATTCTTTTATAAAGGATCTTGGCTTTTTTTTAATAAAAACAATTGAACATTTATTGTGCATCTTAATTTGAATTTGCCTTTTCTTTTATATGCATGTGGTAATGACAGGGTAAATCTGAAACCCAAAATGTCCTACTAGACTAATATTCTTTTATTATAATTTAAAAACACTCCAGATATGGTCGTTGATATTATCAACTTGAACCAATACAACAAAAATCACAAACAAATTCCAGCAGAACGAATTATTATTTATTCTAAAAACGAATGGCGCTGTGCACAGGATAAAGTAGAGAGTATTAAATTCGAGTGATCTCCATCTGAACCTTAACTTTTTATCAATATCATTTCTAAGAAAAGCAAATTAGCAAGCAAATATGAAGTTAAGACCATACCCATTATTTACCTTGTTTACCAGTACTTATGTTGTTTACCGAATGCCATCACAAACAGGTCAGCTATCTAAAAGTATATCGTGCTTTAGTCATTGCAGTGTTTATATTTAAATGCAATTTCCGGCGCTGAAGAAACTCATAAGCAGCTTTTGTTATAAATAAATATTCACACACTACAGGAAATAATACAAGCTCTGCGTGCACAGTCCTCCTCCCCCGATAACCTAGTCCCACATTAAGATCCCTAAGGTCTTGTGTCGTGGGTATGCGTGCGGCGCCCCCCTCTAAGCAACGGTATATAAATACATAGGCTTCGGTCGATAAGTATAGAAATGTCGGTCATCCATGACTCGGAAACAAACATCGATATTCATCATATCAATGTTTGCACCTACCGGGATTCGAACAAATAAAAAATCCAGTATTTTTTATGGTGTCCCTTGTTTCTTTATTTATGGCGTCGCAGGCAGGGTCACTTACTAGACCAAACGGCCTTCATTATAATACAGGGTGTAACAAAAGGAGTATGTTAAGCGGAAAGCTATAAAAATAGCCCACTATGGAGAACTTTTTATTATGTGATTTCTGTAAGAGAGCTTCATTTCTCAATTTAGGAGCCCTCAATGGACAATTTGGGCAAATATAATAGGTTCTCTTTTCTTTATAATGGGCTATGTTCATAGACGCAAGTCTTTATTTTTCGCTGAGGCAGTAACATACCAGGATTTAATTCTTTTTGTTACATCTGAATATGGCTGTATAATGATGAAACAATTTTTTTTTTTTTTTTTTTTTTTTAAAATTTTGGATATACTATATGCTCAATAAAAGATATATCAAATATGTTATTATTTCATTCAACACGGTACGTGGAGTAAAATAAATGTAATATATTTATCTTGTGCTGATGGGTACAGTTATTACATACATACATACATACATACATACATACAATATGTTCCCGAAATAGGGTAGCATTAAATATCAGAACTAGAAGGCGCAAGATGACGAAGGTAGGCGACAATTGGCGCCTGTTCACGGCTACGTTTACCACTAGATATAAATGTACTTTTAGCACTATAACTCACCGTTATACACCAGCCTGATGTAAAATAGGCGAATCTGATTTACATTCTTGTGGAAATTTTGCATAAACACTACTGTTATTATACAATTTTACCTCCCATTTAACTGTTGAATATTACATGACACACCTGTCGGACGACACCCACTCGTTGGGTTGGAAGGGGAAGACCTCGCTGGACCTTCACCGATCAAATTGGTGAAATTATAAAGAGAGGTCAGGTCAAGAGTACGCTATTTTTATATATGTATGTACTCACTCTTGGTGTTATTTTAAGATTTCTTTTGTTGAATAAATAACTTGATTCTTGAATTGATAAAGCCTTTATATCTGAAACTAAACGACAAACCAAACTAAAGGATTAGATTATATACGAAGTAAAACCAAAAGTGTCTATTCAGAAAAGAACGTATATTTCAGCAGAATCTGCCCACTTCGGGAACAAAAGGTGACTAAGTATATTACAAGGCGGAGAGTAAAGGAGCGTACATACTGTTGTTACGGCGAGTAAGGCAAAGGCAACAGGAAAATAAGTTTAGTATGAGGGTTTTTATGTTGTTTCTTTTTTTAAGTTTGGTCCATCATACAGTAAAAGAGGGCCACCGCGCTAAATGACAACGTATTTATTTTAATTATTGTACAGCTATGGCTTGGCCGTATCCACTTGACAGCGTTTCAGACATTTTCAACATCTTTCTTTTGCTTTGAACGTTTTTAAAAGTTTGGCGCGATACGAATAATTTTTGCGGTTTTGATTTAGTTTTGGTAAATACGTGGAACAATTAGCGCGATTTCACTTCAGGTGATGCTATATTATTATGGTTGCCTACGTACCTACAACAGACTGGGTATACAACATAGATAGGTAATATAATTAATACCAAAATACTTACCAAATGATATATAATTACATAACCAACCAACCAATTAAAATCGGAATTGTTCTCACCACAGTCGTTAAAATTTTTTTTTTTTTTTAAATTTTGGTCACTATATATTTTAATCATTTAATTATGGAAATTCTTTTGAACAACGAAATAACCGATATTTTGTTGATTTTATAGTATCAACCCCAACGTAGAAAACAAACAATGTTATAAGTTTGACAGAGAAAGCTGTATACACTTCACATACACATCAGACTACTGCAGTCCTCTGCTGGACGTGGGCCTCCCCCAAGACACGCCGTAAAGCGACCGCCATTGGGGGGTTTTGCCCATAACCACAACTCTGGGCACGCGGGGATGGTGACCGCAGTATAATTTCTGGACTAGGTATGCTTTCTATTTGTGGGCGCTGCTGCCCACCTCCCACAAATCACGTTTTACGATACCCACGGGTAGATATGGGATGGTGCTGTCCTACTCTGCCGACACCACACGGCCACTGCGGTCGATTTTGACCGTCACATCCTTATACCTAAACTTAAAATGAGTCATGTCTGTCCCTCTACATTCTTAACATAAATGGCTAAGACAGAAAGGGGTAGGTAGGATTAACTTTAACTTAAGGTTTAAGATTGATGGTCAGAATCGACCACACCACTGCACTGTTATGGTTTCAATCCTGTGTTTAAATACGTAACCATGGTACATCTTTAGTAGGTTAAATGGGTCAGACTCTACAGATGGAGTTCAAGGCCGACAGATTATAAATAAACAAGATGACCTAAAACCGTTAAAATCTAATGGCAGTTGATGAGCGAGGTGACCGCCATGGATAACGTTTATTATTATTGGCATCAAATATATACCTGTTTTTACATGTACTCGTACATAGATAGATAAATGAAATTTGTTCTGTAACACAGTACACCAATAACATTCACACATAGAAAAATATACAAAGTGTTTTTTCGTTGCCACCCTTAACGAAGGGACTCTATAGATCAAATAAAGTAAGTTTATGCGAAAAAAATGTTGGGAAATGATGTAATAAAAAAAAAACTTGATCGGACGAAATTTTTAGTGTCCAGTGTTTATGCTAGTTTTTTCATAGACGTATATTAATTATTTCTTGTGAAAAAATCTTGCTTCGCGCGACTATGTGCATTTATGCAGAAAAACGCAGTCTATTTACTCAACTTTGGACCCTAATATCTTGGGAACCAGACACTTCCCAGGCATGCTTCCATGGAGAAAAATGATCGTGATGGTGAGGAGATTCCGCAGTTTTCGGGAACGTTGACGACCAAAAATATACACCTGTATAAAAACTTAGTATCATGAAAAGTGTAGATACATGTGACACACGGTTGTGTTTCCAAAATATCGTAGGAAATCTAACAGCCACGTTTAGGATATCGACTACATAAATGATCATTAACCAGGTGTTAACAAGGTGTTAACTGATGGTAAACACCGCTGCAGTCTAAGATGGAGCGCGCTTGCCTAAAAGATACCGGTTCACTCTTGCGCCTTGAAGACCGCAAGATTATTAGTTAATGGGGAACAGGGATTCAGGCAGGGAGTTCCACAGCTTGGCCGTACGCACTATGAATGTAGAAGCAAAACGCTCAGTACGAGTTTTCGGCACTTCAACTGTGAACCGGTGTCGCCTTGACTTGAGTTGGGGGGATTAGGTCGTGAAGTTCCAACGCACACAACTTATCGCTTGAGAGAAAGCTCTATCGACTCTTACGACAGGCACGGAAGGATATGCAGCTGATGTATTCTTGTGAAACCCGTAAATTCTTTTACGTCATTTTAGTGGTAACTTTGCTTTTGAGGGCATATTACTTTACTTTATTTGTCCTATGATTTGTTTAGTGATTGGGTGTGATTAAAGTTAAAAACTAATGATCCCATATTATATAGACCTTACACTCACAGTGAATAGGGTCCTTAAAGGGGCAGATCTACTTTGCGTAAAGAATGGTATCTAGGCGTGGTGAAGGTCGCCTTACATATATTAGGTCGTAAGTAAAAAGAACTGGCGATTTTACTAGTGTTCCTATAGATAAAGCTATGTTATCAAACCCCCTTACCTCAGTGGCGCCAACTAATGAGCGCAAAAATCATTAACCTTAACTGCAGATTAATTTATTATAAATGAAATAATAGTCGCTTGAAATCGATAGAAGTTTTGATATATAATAATCGAATTCAATCTTGATCTCTAGTGTTATACTCGTAATTCTTTCTTTCTTTCTTTCTTTATTCTTTATTGCACATACACAAAAAGAAATATGGCATACAACATTAAAGAAGAGATGCATGTACAATGGCAAGCTTATCTCTACCAGAGATCTCTTCTGTAATCTTTATACGAACATAACACATGAAAAATAAATATGTAGTAAATCATAACACACGGCTGTTTGTGTTACCAAAATAAGCTTATCATCATTATTATCATCATAATTAGCATTATTATCATCATCATCATTATCATCACAGATGTATAGCATAGAGGGGCCGGACAGATGTATAAGATCAGGGGGCCAATTCTTGAAAAGTCTCGAGTTGGAACGAAGCCGAAACGGGACCGTTGTAGACGCTCAGAACAAAGCAATAATTACTTTATGGTAACGTAATTAGACACATTTCAGCAAAAGACCCAGAGTTATCCCAGAACAAATGTAGGTAGATTCTCCCCACTATAATACCGTATGCAAGATGGTTTTAACAAGTGCGAAAGACCTTTAGGTTTGGATATCTTCAATGACGCGGCTAGGTCTTGGAGAGGTGTGCTTCTGCGGTTCGGGTAGTGTAAGTGCGAAGTACAAAGAGATAGTATATTTAATTATTGTTGTATTTTATTTTAAATGTTTTAATATGTACTTATAGGTAATATAATTTGATTTAATTAATTTTAATTTGATTTGTTGCAATTTAATTTATTTGGATTTTGATTTTGCCCATTTAATTTTAAATTTTGATTGTGCCTAATTTAATTTCAATGATGATGCATATTTATTGTAATTTGCGTGTAGATAAGTACAGTTAAAGTTCAAAGTTTTAATAGAATGCATTATTTATGTCCTGTAAATATGTCAAATAAATAAATAAAAAAAAAGACAAATATTTGATTTTAATCTGTCATACTCGTGACCACTGCATGCTAAAATATACCTTAATACTCCGGGGTAAGTAAATATTGCTTCGCACCGCGTTTCGTTAACGGTTCGTTAGTGTTGTAAAAATGTTTTAAAAATAAAATAAAAATTCACCCGAGTGTGACTCGAATCTACGACCTCGGTTCGTTAGTGGTTGTGTTTCGTTTTTTTAGGGAATTGCACCCCAGTGCTAGCTCATCACCAAAGATGATGCTCCTGAGTTCCTCAGTCGGCTCTTACGACATGCACAGAAGGAGATACAGCTGATGTATTCTAGTGTATTTTTTTTGCGAAACACAAGTAGGTAAATAATTACGTAATTCGCCAAAATTTACAACTTGGGCCACACCAAAAAGTACTTTTACCAAAAATACAAGATTAATGAAATCTCCTTCTGCGGGTAGATTTATATGAAAGCAACCTTTAGTTAGTTACATATTATGTTCTGATAACACACTTTGCTTCTTAGTGCTTTATTTTGTTCAAATTCTATTGTTATATACCGATGAAAAATATTATTTTTTTCTACTACAGAGCAATATAATAAATAGAAAATAAAAGTAGGAGAAAACGAGTTTGTAGTCAGTGTTTTTCCAGAAATGTATTGAATTAGATCACTCCGCAATGTCACAATTTCGGCATTAATTGTATGTTGCAGTGCTCATAACTCGGACGCTGTCGTGGTTGTTATTATTTATTTTGCGTTGGGTATTGAACATGAATATAGGTCCGAAAAACATTATTTAAACATCTGAATATATAAAAATCCCTTAACTCACAGTTGCAGGAAACACTTACTCGTATACTCGGTGTGTGTGACAGCAGGCAGATCTGCAAGTAAGATACAATATGAACAATTTTTTTTGTGTTATAGAAAAAAAAGACATAGTAAATAAAAAAAAATATTCTTATTTATTATCAGTCATACAGTTGCGCTTAAATTATTGACAGGCTTGTTTTACATATATTAATTTAAAACATAAAATTTACACAAAAACAAAATCAACATAAAGGTAGCCAAATATGGACTACTATAAAACTATAAATAATAAACCTTTACTTTTATGAGATACTACCTACAGTAACTTTGATCAATTTTAAAAAGTTACTTATACTTGAAAAAAAATCCAGACATTGCACCTGCGAATTCAATGGGCCAGAGCCCGCACCAAATTGAACCGTTTTTCGAATGTCTTGAGAAAACAGACTTTTACAACATACACTTATCTTTATCAGAAGCTCCCTGTCATGACGGCACAGTCACTGCTGTGCAAAGTGTATTTAAATCCATATTGGACCCCACGAGACATTCGGAAATTTCAAACTAATCAAAACGCTTGTTTTTTTAACTAAACACATGAGACAAAAAGAAACCTCTAAGACAACGAAAAAAACATCTAATTAAGTATTAATTTGAGAAAACTTACGTTTTTGGTACTTTAAAACTTTTTCACAGCGCTAAAACAAAACAGTCTCACCGTGGCCAAAGCGTCGCCCGACTGTCAACCTGGAATCAGTGACGATAAATGAAGTCAGCCGAAATCGAGGTTTCCTACTAGAACTTCCATCGGAAGTCGCGCCGTTTTTTTTTTTATGGTCCCATCGAGCTCTATTTGATAGGTATAAGGCTAAATAATAGAAAGCTTATAATATTAGTCAATGTGAATTATTCTCTATGATTCAGAATGAACTCAGTGAATGTGAACAATTTCGTAGTAGGGTCGAGGCTGTTAAAGGCTTCGATTCGGTCGAGCTTTGGTCGGACCGAAAGATTCAAAAGCGGCATTTCATAGTAGACCCCCTGTACGCGAGTATAGATAATGATGGAAAGAAACAGAAGATCACTGTCTTTAGCAAGTATTTGTTTCCGAGAAATGGCGGTATTCCATTTTACGGATACTATTCCATATTTGATTACTTTCCTCTACCATTGTTTTGAGTTATACGACAGTGTTATTACTTGCAGGAAATTAATTTTTGATTTGCTTTTCGCGCCAGTTGTATCAGGCGATCCTGTGACTAGTTAAATGAGCTTATTGGTTATTGTGTGATATATTGCTGTTTTTGGATTACTTGTGACTCTCCTTTGGGGTTAATCAGTTTTTTGAACTTCTTTGAGAGCAACCTTTTTAAAAATCATCCATAGGTTAAAATTGTGTTTTTAAGACCTACTTAAATGAACCACACTATTTTTTTCCTGAATTTTTTTTTAATGTCGGAAAATTCCGGAATTTTCCTGCGAAAATTTTCACTGGTTTTCATATCAGAATCATAGTCTGAAGTCAACATATAAATATTTGCCTGGCTGTCACAAACACCCTGTAGGTATAGACACGACTGTGTTTTCAAAAATGAAATATTCAAATCTGTCACTCTTTTTGTATAACAACACTGTTTTATGTTTAATTAGACTCATTTAAGATACCAGCTGATTCAATGAAAAGTATCAGCTCATCTGGGTTCTCACTACCCATTCGCTCCTTATTTTCCTTGTTCCTAATGAACTCGTTTTGCCTTGTTACAGTTTGTTCCACACCTGGCACCATCATGGAACGAACAGCTGATCATAACCACAACAGCAGTATGGCGAACCACGTAGAAAACTTAACAATACCTAGAAAAATACATGCTAACGCAATGGAAACTAGTAGGACCAATATTAATTATAGTACAGTAGACAACATTTGATAATAATAACCATAAGGTACACAGAACAGAACCAAAATACGTTCGAGTTTGATGAAATTTATACAGAAAACAACATTGTAGAAAGTAAAACTTTAGATAAGGAAGATTTTAAAGAATATTTTTTAAATGGTACAGGAATGGAATTTGTTAGAAGTAAACGACAAGTCGACGATTCGGATCCGTGTGAACCATTTATGTATACCAATAAGGACCAAACTCTTATATCACATCCACATGGAAAATTCGGGAGTAATTTTTATACACCGTCAATGGACTGCGTTACAGAAATAAATGGTAAGTTACGTAGCGAATTTCGTTATGTACTTTATGTACATTTTGATTGATTGTAATTTCTTTGGCAATGTAAGTTTCGAAAGAAATCATATTGCGCCGAGACCCCATAAATAATGTGATAAGGGCAGGTAGATGTTGTGTAAAAAAGGTGATATGGTAGAGAATAGAAATTTGTTCTCGAATCAGGACTTAATGAATTTGCGCTGAAAGAAATACTTTGCAAGTTATAATATTAAATTAACTTGGTTAGATAATATATTATAGTTATAGATATGAGATATATCGTACTATCCAACTTATGCTATGCTGGTTATTAGAAATGTAATATTTCATTACTTTAGCTAATTTGTAAGTAAGATAAGTATGAAACTTTTTTAGCGCCAAACGCTAGCGACTCACAAGCTAAATCTATGAGATATGACAGTTGAACGATAGCGTTACAGACTATCGAGAGGTTCTTGCTTACCCCACTGATTCTGAAGGGTAAGCACGAACCTCTCGATAGTCCGTAACGCTATCGTCAAACTGTTAAATCACATAGATTTTGCTAGCGACTACCTAGCTAGCGTTACGCCGCGTAAAAAGGTTCGTGCTTACCCCACTGACTATATTGTTAGCCGGTTCTGCATAATGATCACGAGGGTTCGAATCCCGGTAGGTGCAAACATTGATGTGACGACTATCGATGCATGTTTCCGAGTCATGGATGTTTCTATACTCATCTATGTATTTGTAAACCGGTGCTTAGCACCCACGATACAAGACCTTAGGGATCTTAGTGTGAGACTAAGTGTGTTAAAAAGGTATTACCGTAGACAATGAGGGATTTTCTGACAAGTTATAATAACTGGCAAAAATAGATGGCGTTGCCAGTGGACCTACATCTCCTACCTAGCTCCCCCTCACCTCTCCATACAGAATTCCGGGTAGGAGATTCGCTCGCGCTATCTATTCAGACGATTTGTAGCATTTTTATTTATAAAAATTAATAGTTGTCAGAAAATCCCTAATTCAACGCACTTGTTTCAGCTGATCCCGGTCAGGTGATACAGCTGACGTTCATAGATTTTTTCCACATCGAGGAGCACGCTGACTGCGCTTACGATTATTTAGAGGTATGTATCCAGATTTTCGTGGTGATAATTATCTGTATATCGGCTGATATGCCGCGTGTTACCGGCAGAGTAGAGTTTGTACCACCCCATACCTGCCCGTGGGTATCGTACGAGGCGATTAAGGGTTTCCGGGATGTGGGCAGCAGCGCTTCCCGTGTTGACAACATAGTCGAAAAATCACACTGCGGTCAATAACCCCATGTGGAAGTAGTCATGTGGCGTGCCCTGGTGGAGGCCTACGTCCAGCTATGTCCAGTGGACTACAATAGGCTGAATAAGAAGATTAAGTGCTGATATTGGCACTCTGTTTTAGTTATATTTTGTTTTGTTAATTGTGGTGTGAGGTGAGGTGAGATGCTTTATTAAATGCATTAATTAAACAGGTTTCCTCACTATTATGTTATTACTCTATGATATGATATAATTAATTAGTGGTTTACTAATTTACTAATTTCTATAATTGACGATGCCACGTTGATTGGCGAAACCTAGTTTTTGATTTCGGAATAGTGCAACCCTGTATCGTCTTGCGACGCCATAGGTCGGGTCTGGGTTCGAATCTCGTGGCGATTGTAGTTAGTGCAAACAGTGCCTGTTTTCGCAGTTATGAGTTATCAGATCCGAGGGTCAGTGGAGGGTGTATGGCGCACCCATAGTGAATGTTTGAACTTCCGAGTCATGTAACGATCTCTAATACAATTTCATCTATGATATTTATATACCGTTGCTTAGTACCCGACGACACAATTGTTTATAACCTTAGGGATAACTTAATGAATTTCCTGGGACAAAATTTATGTATTTTGATATATGTAAATTAGCAGTGCCGGTGATTAGGGAAAGTGTGTATTTGGTCGTCAACGTTCCTGTAAAATAATAAACGGAATCTCCTCATCATCACGATCATTTTTCTCCATGGAAGCATACCTGGGAAGTGTCTGGTTTCCAAAATATTAGGGTCCAAAGTTGAGTAAATAGACTGCGTTTTTCTGCATAAATGCACATAGACGCGCGTAGCAGGATTTTATCACGAAATAATTAAGTCTTAATAATCTAGGTGCTATAATTATTTAGTTTAGCACAAATCATACGTAACATAATTTATCACTAGTACCACAGGTATTCCAAATTTGACGCACGATCAAGGCAATTTAAACGCAACGTTCCTAATTTTTCAAAAACCCGAACTTGGAAAGTCGAAACAAAATGACCGTTACTCAGCAATATTTTTTTGGCGGTGAAACTTAAAACTACTTGGAATTTCATGTATAGAATACGTACCCTTCGTTAAAGGTGGCCACAACAAAATATGTTGTCATTAACCTGTAAAAATATCCTTGTGTTGTAGCTGATTTATTATGCGACAAAAATTGTAACAAAATTACGAACATAAATTGTTATAACATTAGTAACTTATTACAGTCGTACTTTTGCGGGCATATTAAGGGCTGGCAAGCGCATCAGCTTAGATGTGTGCGGGCGATGTAGTGCCGATATCAACTGTTCTCAATTACCCACCGACCTTCCCCTAAATTAAACCTAAGTTTCAACACATTTTTCTATTTCCTAGTTACAGCAATTATTATTTAGATTAGGTTGGATACTGCTGAGCTTTGCTTACCTTTCTTCGAGGAAAGATGGATTGTGTTTTCCGTTCTGAGAATGGAGTGCATTAAATTAAAAGCGTCAAAATCTTAACAAAAAATAAACCTCTCGGTGCACCAGGCCCTTTGGCGATGGACTCAGTTACGGCGCCCTTTGGTAACGACGGCTATCTTTTGATTTATCAGTTTATCAGTTAGTCAGGAAGTTAAACATATACTATAAATATTTATACCAAAATAAATAAATAACCAACGTAGGATTCAGTCATAGAGTAATTCGTTATATAGGAAACTGAATAGCGAGACCATAAAAGTGAGTTGCGCTCGTTATGGAAATTTCGATTGTTTCGTTGAAACGTTGTGTACCTACAGACAATTTGATTTTTATTTTTTAAATTTCAACATATTTTGCGAGAAATTCATGAACACCGATTGTTATTGCGTATTTCTGCTCTCACTAAGAGTATACATGGTATTTTTTCGTTGCCACCATTAACGAAGGGTATGTACTCTATACATCAAATAAAGTAAGTTTATACCAAAAAAAAAATGGTAGGAAACGTACCTGGTAAATTTTTTTGATTTTTTAAAAATTACTTGATTGTACGAAATTTATAGTGTCCAGTGTTTATGCTAGTTTTTTCATAGATAGATATTAATTATTTCTCGTGAAAAAATCTTGCTACAGGCGTCAATGTGCATTTATGCAGAAAAACGCAGTCTATTTACTCAACTTTGGAGCCTAATATTTTGGAAACCAGGCACTTCCCATGTATGCTTCCATGGAGAAAAATGATCGTGATGATGAGCAGATTCCGTAGTTTTCGGGAACATTGACGACCAAAAATCGTCCTGTATTTATTTTTGCATTTGGGCTTGAGTGAATCATTACATTTCTCTTAATCGTGAGAGTAACACTCACTGGGTCAATTGTTATACGTAGTCGGACTTTTTTCTATAAATAAATGAGGTTATTATGTTTAATTCTGTTCATCCAGGTCCGCGACGGTCAGCGAGGTTATGCCAAATTGATAGACAAAGTGTGCGGGAAGGCGTTCCCTCCTCAGATGGTGACCTCTGGCCCTAACGCCTGGCTGAAGTTTCACTCGGATGATACCATCGAGTACGAGGGCTTCCACATCAATGTGAAGATCCTGGAGAGTTCCACTAGTCGTAAGTCCTATTAAATACCCGTTTAGGATCCAAATGAGGTAGCATTCCCCTACTTAAGCCTTTTAAGTTGGATTGGCAAGTCCATCTAGGTATGTAGAGCCTTTTTGGACGTCTAAAATTGTTCTGTCTTGGACAGTTTTTACGCAGGCGAAGTAAGTAAATACAAATAATCATAATGATATAATGATTATGATGTAGTACATATTTGCTTATGTACCTACAGGACAGGTTTAGACACGCCCATATTACCCAAATAGCAAAAGCAAAGCAATAGCGAATATTGTACAAAAATCGCTGATTGCTTGTCAAATTCGTATTAGTATTCGTAACGAATTTCAAAGGAACTTTGACATACCAAGGCGAATATTGTACAATTTTCGCTATCGCTTTGCTTCAGCTTTGCTATTGCTTTTACGTAATCAGGGGGTTTTGTTAAAAAGTTTACAACGTTGCTATGTATTCTTCTTTGGACCTCTGTAATGACACAACTATAATTTCAAACCTGCTTAATTGGAAACTGGATTAATTGAAAACCTCAATAATTGTTACAAAATTCTTGGTCCTTTGAGATCACAATTTACCAGCCCCCTGATTACCTAATTTGCAAAGGCGAAACAACGCCATAGCGAAAATGCTGTACAATATTCGCGTTGAAATGTCAAAATTCCTTTGAACTTCATTGTACCCAATGCGAATTTGACAAGCAATCAGCGAATTTTTTTAAATTTTCGCTATAGCTTTGCTTTTGTTTACTAGATAGGTTAAAGGGGACAGGTTTCACTGTAATTAATGGATTTTGTACAGATAATATTCCTAAACCGTGTTACGAGAAGCTGGGGGGCACGCATGGAGTCATTGACTCTGAGAAGATCACCGCCTGTAAGGAGCAGAGTCAGAACCAGGCGCTGGACATGCTTTGGGAAATTGAAGTCGAGAAGGATATGAAGGTATTCCTTATTTTCAAAGTGATTTTTGATTGCTTTACCTACCCACTAACAAACTGGGCAGCAGCATCTTAGTCCAAAAATCACACTGCGGTACTACCTGCCTGCCGAGCGTGATGACTAAGGGCAAAAACTCCCCCTATGACAGTAGCCTTGTGGCGTGCCCTGGGGGAGGCCTACGTCTAGCAGTGGACTGCTTATATGAATAGGTCCACAGCGAAGTTATAAGTCCTGAACTTCTTTGAGAGAGAGAATTGGGAAGAGCAATGATTGGTGTTTTCAGAACTGCACACTTCACGCTGTATGACCATTGAAAAATACATGAAAATCACTCCTGATTCGAGATTACCTTTGAAAAAACTTCACTATCGCGTTATTATTTCTTCTTTACCTACTAGGTTCTTTGAATGCCACCATGTTTCTGCGTATGGATATTTCCCCTTATTTCATACAACCTTTATTTACATAATTACAGCCTTGAAGGCAAAATTACAAGACAATGTGCTCTATAAGTACTTTACGAACTTATGAACCGCACTTTATTCTAGGATTCGCTATTTATACCTACATAGGTGTTACATAGATGACGTCAATCAAACAATATGTATGAAAACTATGTTCAACATTCGAAATACTTTTTATGTTGTATCTTACTCAAAATTACTACAAAGTAGAGTACAACCTAACTCTTTTAGCTCCTCAGCTATGTAAAATGATACAATAATATTATTACTTACTGTTAGGCATGACGATGTATCTTTCATCGGATGGACGGGCTGTTAGGTTAATAATCCCTTAATTGATTTTACTTTTAATAGTTCCTCGCTCAGTTTAATATCAGATGAATTATATTATTGTGTTGCAGAATAATAAGCTTTAGTTTGAATAGTTTATGCAAGACTTAATTTATTTAAAATGTCGAAATTATCCGGAAAAATATATTCCCGGAATAAATTGTAGCCTACGTATGTGTTATTCTGATGCATAAGCTAATTATAAGTTTTATCAAAATCTATTCAGTCGTTTTTGCGTGAAAGAGCAACAAACATCCTTACATACATCCTCACAAATTATAAGCGTTTATAATATTAGTAAGATTTGCCTGGTTTTATCATATTCGTATGTTAGAAGATGTATTTGTTAAACGGAGTGAAATCTGTGCAATCTAATGTCGATATTAGGTATGTCAGATCTTTGAAATGGATAATTGTTGAAAACCGATGAAAACGAAGATGAATAATGTTTTGTTTAATGAATAAAATAATGATTGTTACGAGTATTGTTAAAAACCATGCAAATTAGGTAGTCAGATCTGCGGGATCATAAAGGAGATCCTTCAGCCACCTTTAGCATTGCGTTAGTTTAGGTTTGCATATATTATTATACAGGGTGATTTTTGGTCGTCAACGTTCCTGAAAACTACGGAATCTCCTCACCATCACGATCATTTTTCTCCATAGAAGCATACCTGGGAAGTGTCTGGTTTCCAAAATATTAGTATCCAAAGTTGAGTAAATAGACTGCGTTTTTCTGCATAAATGCACATAGACGCGCGTAGCAAGATTTTTTCACTATAAATAATTAATATCTGTCTATAATAAAACTAACATAAACACCAGACACTATAAATTACGCCCGATCAAGTAATTTAAAAAAATAAATTCAAAAAAATAATTTTTTTCCCAGCATTTTTTTTGGCATATACTTACTTTATTTGATGTATAGAAAAGTACCCTTAATTAATGGTGGACACAAAAAAACACCCTGTATTGATAAGCTATAAAGATGAATTAAAAATACCGAGCAAAAGCCTATGATTTATACTACTTATAGTAGATAGCATCATCTATTTATACCTATGCCTGTCGCTGCCCGAATGGTTGCCTGCTTAAGTCCGGTAACCCGGCATTAATGGGGTGTCAAAGGGAAGAGCCTACTTGATAGCAATAACCTCTTCGCTCGGTCTCACGCAGACGAACGACTAATACCGGTCAGCAACACTATACAAGTAGGACTTTCTTTTTATCCAACTATGCAACGCGAAAGTGAGTCCAGCTATTAATGGTTCATCATCAGCCTATTGCAGTCCACTGCTGGACGTACGCCTCCTCCAGGGCACGCCACAAGACTGCAATGGGGGTATTTGCCCATAGTCACCACGCTGGGCAGGCGGGTTGGTGACCGCAGTTTGTATTTTTGGATTATGTTGTCAACACGGGAGGCGCTGCTGCCCACCTCCCGAAAACCCTTAATCGCCTCGTACGATACCCACGGGCAGACATGGGATGGTACGAATTCTACCACGCGGCCAATTTCAATTAATTTTGACACTCCCGATTGGTTTGCAGGACGAAATCACTGTCGGAAATAATTACGCATTTGTGTCATGTGTACAGTTAATTTATTTCTTATTAATGGTTATCAATACAATATACCACAGACAAAGTCTCATTCGGCAAGCGTACCGTTGAATCTATGGGACCGATGACTTGAAGAGGATGGCTGGCAGTAACTGAATGGGGAAAACGGGAGATCGAGCCTTGTGGCGTACTTGTAATTTCTTCTTGCAAACCAATCGAGTGTAAAAATTAAATGAAATTTATTATATGTACTTAGCAGTATTATAAGTGATAAACCAAAAAAAAAACTTAAATAATTCACAAACGAATACTATAAATTATAACATTTATAAAAGTATTAAAAAATCTCTCCGTTTTTAGTAGCTCGTCTGTATACGCCATAAGACCTTCATTACACCCTGACACGCTGGCTTAAGTTGTAATGCCCAAAGTAATGCCCTAAATTACAACCCAATTGTAGACCGAGAGGCGATCGCTATTTATAGACTAAGCGATATAGGTGCACTTTTAATAAACGCCCCTAGTGTAATAACTAATAACTATGAATAATATAATAATGTAGTAACTGCGGGCATAGAGGAATAAGATGTAGACATAGAGTGCTAATGTCATACTAACAAAATTATTAATAAAGGAATGGAAAAAATTCCTCACCCGGGTGGGAATAGAACCCACGACCTCTGCATTCCGCGTGTCAGCGCTCTCACCACTGAGCCACCGGGTCAATTACTCGGATGACGTATTTCACCATCTCTTTTCTAAATTACATATTGGCAACGTTATTTTTCATCCCGATAGCTATACACTAGCCAAATCTCGGCAAACAAAGCTGAATCCCTCAGCACAATGTTTAAAGATGAAACGATCAACCATATCCTAACGGATTATATTAATGGAGAAGTGTTTTTTTTTATAAATTTATCTTAGTCAAGATATTATATATTATAAAATTATTAATAAAGAAATGGAAAAAATTCCTCACCCGGGTGGGAATCGAACCCACGACCTCTGCATTCCGCGTGTCAGCGCTCTCACCACTGAGCCACCGGGTCAATTACTCGGATGACGAATTTCACCATCTCTTTTCTAAATTACATATTGGCAACGTTATTTTTCATCCCGATAGCTATACACTAGCCAAATCTCATACTAACAGTTTCGATGCACCATTAGAATTTTCGGTGCCTCACAATTCCAATCCTTGACACTTAGATTGCATAACTATACGTTACAATACATTAGTAATGTAGTACATTATTATATATTACACGGATAGAATCTAAGTGTCAAGGACTGGAATTGTGAGGCACCGAAAAGTCTAATGGTGCATCGAAATTGTTAGTATGACATTAGAATTCTATGTCTACATCTTATTCCTCTATGTTGCGGGAGATTGAGATGGAGTGCCCTGGGGTGGTCTACGTCTAGGAGTGGACTGCAATAGGCTGATGTAATTAACTGTAAGGGTAGGTACTTGGTATTCGCTGATGTCGTCGCATAGGCCGCCAGGCTAAAGTGGAACTGGGGCGGTCACGTTAGTCGTATGCACACAGACAGGTGGACGAAAGTCGCCACCGACTGGGTTCCGCAGGGCTGCTTCCAGCGTAGAGTCAGGCCAAGACGGAAATGATGACCTCGACAAGTTTCTGCCAGGGTGGACGGAGTAGCTAAGAACCGAGACGTGTGAGTCTGAGAGAAAATGGGAAAGACCTTTGCCCAGCAGTAGGATAGAATGTGGAGAAGCTGTACCTGTACCGAGTACCAGGGACAAGTGTGCATTTAGTAAGCTGACGGCAGACCTCCAGTAATGGAGTGCCACTACAAGAAGAAGAAGAAGGATAGAATGACGAGCTACATAAATAAAAGAGTGAAAAAGGTCATTAATTAAATATCCCATTTCGCATTATTTTGATTACAACGCTGTTCGGATTTTCTTAATGATGTACTTAATACCGCCAAAGTTTCCAATAAACAGAGCCGTAAAGAAGTCGTATAAACTGAAAACCGTATTTCAATTCTGTTCCGTAACGGAATCGGGTGAAATTTGCATATTTATTACTTACTTACCAATTTATACCTATATAAATATGGATGAAGTAAAATAAGTATACAGGGTGTGTGTGACACAGAATCATGGTCTGAAGTGTATGTAATTGACATTGACATTTTTTACAGATCTACCTGAATTTCACGTCGTACAATCTGGCAACACCGAACGAGTGCGAGGAGAATGTAATCCAAGTGTTTGGTGACGTCCTGGAGTTTCAGGCAAAGTAAGATATATGACCATTACTATTAGATATACCTACAGGACTAAAAAGTAGCCTATATGTTAATCCAGGGTGTCAGCTAACTCCTTACCAAATTTTATTAAAATCGCTTCAGACTTTCGCGTTTATAACATTAGTAGGATTATGATGGTGATGATGATGATTGCTTCCAGACTGGCCCACTACTGCGGGTCCATGGCCAATGCGGTGACCACCAAAGGACCGAAGGGCCACATCATGTACGTGCGCCTCTTCACATCACAGGCGGGAAAAAAATCAACGTTTAGTGCTACATATACCGCCTTTAGGACCTTGGACCCTAGTAAAGATGGTAAGAAAGAATTTTCTTAATATCACACACACATTATTTTTGGGGTCGGCACAATATGGTTTCTTTCGAAACTCATTTGTGTTTTACAGCCGGTTGCCCATTTAACGCGTACACACACACACACACACTCACACATCGGCCTATTGCAGTCCTCCGCTGGACGTAGGCTTCCCCCAGGGCACGTAATAAGGCTACTGCCATAGGGGGGTTTTTACATGTAGTCACCACGCTTAACAGGCGTTTGTTTTGTTACTTTTACTTTAATATTTTTAAATGTGGAGTGAACTTTGCAACCGTCAATACTTCTTGAGGTCCTTGTTATAAATAGTCATTTCGATATTTTTAAATCTTCTTTAAAATAGTATTTTCACAAAGCAAATTCTTAAATGAAAAACTTTTTTGTGGTTGCGACAAAAGACCAATAAACGTCGAAAATTAACCGAATTTCATTCCGTTCGGTCTTTCGTTCATTCAATCATTTAAAATGGCTGCTACAATAAATTGTGGTCGCATTTAAGTAAATGTTGCTTCATTTGGAATGTTTTCTTCGTATTTGTAGCTATTTTGGTTTATTATGAGATATGTTCATTGTGTATTCAAATTCAATTTGTAATGTTTTTGTAGATTGGTGTGGGTTTGAAGGTTATACCGTAAAATATATGCCTATACTTTGTTCCTAAAATGTGGTAGCCAGGACTGCGGGGTCACGAAGGAGATCCCACAATCACGTTAAGAATAGCAGGGCTAGATGTAAAAGATTAGTGACAAGTTGCTAGGTCATCGCCTGAGAGAACGTACGTTACCTACTGCAAAATTCAAGTGACTAGATAAATCTTTATTTATTGTTTTAACCACCAGTCCATTAATCTTATTAAATATTTAAAACGTTTAAATAAAACCAATACAACCACAATTCGCTTCAGCAAGACAACTAACATTAATTAAATTTTATGATGTACAGATTGTATTCAAACCAATTTTTTTTTTTTTTTAGAAAAATGTTCAGAAACTGAGTTTGATTGCGAGGACAATACCTGTATAGATGGGAGTTTGAAGTGCGACAGATACGCGCACTGTCGGCTTAAGGCAGACGAAGATTATGACTTATGCAAGGTAAGTAAAGTTAATCACATTATCATCATTTATACTAAGGAGAATCATATAGAGCCAGGAGGTTCACTGCTGAACGAGACCTCCCTCAATAACCTCCACTGCGACCGGGCCCCTTATTACCAAACTAGCAAAAGATTCGCTGATTACTTGTCTGATTTGTTTTACGTAAAATAAATTTTAAAGGAATTTTGACATTTCAAGGCGAATATTGTACGATTTTCGCTATCGAATTGCTTCTGCTTTACTTTTGCAAGTTACATAATCAGCCTGCGGTTCGATAACCTATTCGCTATCCTGGATCATCCGTCCATGGCTTAGAAAGGGAAGAAAATGAAGTATTCCTATTGGAGGAAACGTGCCAGTGACGAACCTTTATCGATCGAAAAATAATGCTAGGAAAATGTCGCAAAAGTCACGTCTTATTATTTCATATTTATAGGAGAGAATAAATGATGAGTGAATAGAATTTGTAACTACAAGTATATATAAAATGTTTACCGTTTTTGCTGACAGACAGTTTGTACACTTTCTTGATAGGCAGCTATTACTAGTCATGTAGTACATAATAGGAGGGATTTCTACATCTCGTATGTGGTTAGTTTCAGTTTCAAGTTTTATTGTTTTATGCATTAAAAGCATGAAGGAAGTACACGAAGTTTGTGCCCGCCCTAATGTTTGTCCATAGAAATAGTACACCGTATGACAACGTATTATAAGCGGTAATAGACCAGTGGTTACGACGTGCACCTTCCAAGCGGGAGGCGTAAGTTCGATCCAGTCACGGGCCTGTACCAATGAATTTATTTCGTGTACAGATTTTAATGTTGTTAAACTGTCACTTAGCTCGTGCCTCGGAAAGCACGTAAAACCATTGGTCCTGCGCCTGATCTCTCTCCGGTCGTGTCGGCTTTCCGTACCATCGGACTATGAGAGTAACGGAATAGAGAGTGCATCTGTGTTTGCGCACACACTTGTGCACTATAATATCTCCTGCGTACCTGACCAATCTCCGTAGAGATTGGTCGCCTTGGCCGAAATACTGTAGAAGATCATCATCATCATGACAAATTACATTAAAACGTGCTTATCGCAACTCCTGTTTAATCTTGCTTCATAGCTAAAAGTGTTGCTAAAAGCTTCTTTCCTGCTCCGAATTTTAAGACTTTACCTATCTAGGTCATGGAGAGAAACCAGCGAAATGGTAAAACTTAGAATTTATTGAACTGGTCTAGGTATTTTTGGTTAGAAGTAGGATCGAGTTGAGCTATTTTATATTGATATACGAGTATGTTGTTATTGTCAAATGAATGTGCAGACGCGTTCGGCTTATTATACAACTTTGGTCTTTTAATACCTCGTATTCTTTGTAACATCCCGATCATTTTTTTCTATGGAAGCACCCCTGGGAAACCACGGGTTTCCAAGATATTGAGGTCCAAAGTTACATTAATATTATCATTTTTTTTACATAAATCCATCTGAAATCGGTTACCAAACATTTTTTTACAAAGATACCATGTCAAAATGTTACAATGTTAGTTTTGTAGATACATTTGTACTTTGAGCATCAAACGAATACATTGCTTGCAATAAAATGACAGTATTTTTTCATAATTTTTTTGTCATTTCCCAGGGTTGGTTCCATAGAAGAAAATAATCGTAACATTACAAAGAATACGAGGTATTAAAAAACATCGTTGTCTTTTCACACCCTGTATAAAGTCTGTCGAAAATTTCTTTCAATATTTCGGAGTTAGTCCCATAGCGAAAGTTGTTTCTTTTTACCTTATTGCTCATTGATCTTATGTTATTTGTAATGTTGTTTCTTGATGTACATTTGTTTACTAAATGTCGTCGTGTACAAATGTAGTAAGCGAATGTCATTTGCCTCCACAAACCTATACATACAGGTTTAGAGGTAACCGAATATTGAAATGTGTGATACACTGTAATTACCCTAAGAAATCTATACATATAATAAAAATGTAACGGATCGCTGTACATTGTCTGTACATGGAAGATATATAAGAAAAAATATTATAGAATACCTTTATCAAAACAATATTGCGTCCACAATAAATAAATAAAGCTATTATACTTAGGCTAAAACATTACTCTCGCGTAGTTAATCAAACTACCGGTTTTTAAATAAAAAATAAACATAACACGATTGAAATTGAAAATTAGACCCAACTTTGGGATGAATTTCTATCGAGAAAATATTTGAATTTAATGTTTTCGCTTCATTCAGTTTCTTGCAAATATAATGTTATATATGTATATTTAAAAAATCAAATGATTTGTGCCTTTCTATCAAGTGTAAAAATAAAACCTTCTATGCTGCTCTGGGAGTAAAAAAAAGTATAATATTACAGCTGTTTCTCTTCCCGGGCATACTGTACAAGTCAGTAGAGGGACAAGAGGGTCTTGGTGTTTTGTAGGCGATGGGTTGACCACCTGTCACTACTAACCGAACTTGTACATCTCAACTATACCCTCAAAATCGGTCAGAAGTGGCACCATGTGGTTCTATCGGCCCTTGGTGCTCTGCCTACCCCGTAAGGCATAAAGTCGTGATTATATGTATGTATGTATGTAAAAATGAAATCGAAAATCAACAATTTGCCTTGGTAACTCGCTCTTAACGGGATAACCTGAATTGCAGGCTGCTATTAGAAGTTATATACAGGGTGTTTTTTTGTGGCCACCTTTAACGAAGGGTACGTATTCTATACATGAAATAAAGTAAGTTTATGCCAAAAAAAATGCTGGGAAAAAAAAATATTTTTTTTGAAAAAAAATTTTAAATTCCTTGATCGTGCGAAATTTATAGTGTCTAGTGTTTATGTTAGTTTTTTTATAGACAGATATTAATTATTTTTCGTGAAAAAATCCTGCTACGCGCGTCTATGTGCATTTATGCAGAAAAACGCAGTCTATTTACTCAACTTTGGACCCTAATATTTTGGAAACCAGACACTTCCCAGGTATGCTTCCATGGAGAAAAATGATCGTGATGATGAGGAGATTCCGTAGTTTTCGGGAACGTTGACGACCAAAAATCATCCTGTATACTCGTATATCTGTATTTTTGTAGTCAAGTCACTAACGCGTGTCTATTCTTAGTTTATCTATGGAATATGAAAAAAACTAACACAAGTTTAAAATAGAAAACGTTGAATAAATAATTTGATCCTTATAAGTCTTATAACTCTTTGCGCCGCTAAGTCTACATTTGGTAGCATTTTCCGCGATTTTTCCTTTTGCGAGGATTATATTTTGCGACAGTTTCATTCCCGCTTATAATTGGATGAACATTTTTTACAGCTACAAGGCTAGGGGTATACTGAATACCTACAATTACATACATACATATTCAGAGTCATTCTAAATATTATGTATGTGCTTTTAGGGTCAGGGCCTCATCGGTTAAATAGCAGGGTGCACCACGGGCAGCACAATGTTTAATGATGAAACGATCAACCATATTCTAACGGATTATATTATGGAGAAGTGTTTTATAAATTTATCTTACTTATTAATGCCTAATATTAATTTATGAATTATACTAGCTATTGCCCGCGACTTTGTCTGTACAGATTATAGCCTATTTCTTTCTACGTAGGTATTCCCAACTAGCATTTTACCAACTAAAAATTTTATGAAGATTGGTTAGGTAAAAAAACGTGATAAACAAACAAACTTACGAATCTGCAATATTAGGTTGGGACTAGTTGATTCTCACTATTTTGTCGTTGGGCTTTATGTAGAAAAAGCATTAAGGCATTAGAAATAATTTTATAAATATCGAATCAATCTACTATTATAATCAATTAGCCGACAACTTCAGAAAAGCACGCCCATTTTATACGCACACTACTCAGCTTCGAATGCAGTAAACAGTTCTCAGTGTGCACTCAACCTCATGCAAATCCATTTAATTCTTAATCTTATATGAAACGTGTAAAGCTCTCTGTTGCATGCGAATCTGCTTTTTCCGACCTTTCCTTACATAAGCAGTTTAGCTTGATGATTAAATAAACGGAGTTTTAAATTTGCCTCTCAAATGTTTTTCCTCATGACTTTGTTCACGTACTTTTCGGAATATCATTTTTTCTGTTTTCGTGGGAATGAGAGAAATCTTCTATTCACTCCCCTGCATGTCCCAAAAAAAACATGTCTAACTTCATCTTCGTACCGTAGTTTCGACTCGGCGTCGTCTGTCAGCCAGTCACTTAATAATAAAAGAGTTTTATGTTTTGAGATTGTATTTTACATACATTATATACACATAGCTGTATTCCATGTACTGCAGGATCACGAATAACATCCTATATGTAGCATAGGGGGATCCAGACGTAAAATATCAAGCACACGTTGCTAGCTTAACGTCTGAGAGAATGCCCCTAACTTAGTCGACTCTTACGGCATGCACGAAAGGAGATGCAGCTGATGTATTCTAGTGAAGCCCTGCATCAGCACAGATTTTTTTAGGTACATATATATAATATGTAGAAGCGTAGATAAAACTGGATGGATCCATGATTAAAACACGTTAAATATTGTTCTGCAGTGATGTTTATTCCACCGTGGTCACAAGCAGAATGAATCGTAAGGTACAGTGAGCGGGTATTTATACAGACCTCAAAACAAGTGCACGTTGTGTTATTGTGACGTGATATTTAGATCTACACACAATTATAATAGTTTACATCCTTTTTTTATTTTAAAATATAATAACAAATACTTTTAATTTAGAAATGTAATTATTTAACATATTAGTGATAATTTAACTGTAATTGATTATTTTAAATCAATTAGAACACTTAAATGATCATCTTACAAAACTATTCATTCTGATTTTAATCATTCAATCGTATTTTTCAATATTAAATTATTAAGGCGCTATCATATATAACCTCACGCCTATGTCCGATTGGGGTGGCCAGAGACTACAGATCTCCATTAAGTACGCTTCAAACTTACCCCATTCATTAGATAAATTTAAGTAGGTACATGAATTTCAATATTTCCTATTTTGTTTCAGGGTGAAACAGAATCGATGATCAGTCAGCCCCACATCATGGTAATCCTCGTCATCTTCTCCCTGATCCTCTCGGGGATGAGCTTCGTCTTCCTCTTCAAGTGCATCAGGAAATTGTACCAGGACCATAAGATAATAAAGGTAAGCGTCCAGAAAGACCTAGACCTCTACCCAAAATACTGTGTGTGATCTTTCAATATAAATACAAATAAAACTACTTTCATTATCCATTTCTACAGGAGCATATCAAGCAGTCCTGCGAAGACCGGCTGGACAGACTCGACAGCCTCATGGCCAGCCGCATGACCCTGGACGCCAACAAGCTCCAGAGAGACAGCGAGCCAAGAGCCAGTCTGGAGAGGGAGAACCAGACCAACGAGATGTTCAAGAAGCAGAGGAGCTTCTCTTATAGGAAGGTAATGATGAATCTCCTATTAAAGCATCAGTGATATTACGGGTCTTTTATTTTGTAACGTGTTACTGATCGCCTGATCATAGTCACTGTGAAACATGATATTAGGTATGATAAATCTAATCCTACTAGAGTAAAAAGTCAGTGCTCCACAACGATTGATGGCAAAATTGGATTCTTTAAATCGGTTGCGTGTTTGCTAGTTGGTAGTGCACCTAGCACGCACTACCAACTAGCAAACACTTGTGCACTATAATTTTACTTCGTGGCTGATAAATCTCCGTTGAATTTCGTGCCTCGGAAAGCACGTAAAACCGTTGGTCCTGCGCCTGATCTCTCTCCGGTCGTGTCGGCTTTCCGTCCCATTGGACTATGAGAGTGACGGAATAGAGAGTGCATCTGTGTTTGCGCACACACTTGTGCACTATAATATATACTGCGTACCTAGCTAAACTCCGTAGAGATTGGTCGCCTTGGCTGAAATACGGTCGGAGAGATCTTATATATACCTACCTTATAGTTAATTGCGCCCTTTGTGGATATACAGGTAGATAATTAATAACACAATTTTTTATTTTACCCAACAGCCAACAAGCATAGACTCAGACTTTATCCAAGAAACGCATCTCGACCTCGACGAACCCTGGCAACGTCAGGACAGCATACCAGTTCTTCCGGAGAACGTCCGAATAGAACGCAACGGTCGCAAACGAAGCGACATCAGTAAAAGGGAGGAGTCAATCAAGAGTAAGCAGGAGAAAGAAGTAGTTGAGAAGAAGGAGATAAGAGATGTAGCTGTTGGTGCTCCTGATACCAAGGAATCTGGATGTCAGACTAGGGAGAGTCTGTTTCAGGCCGAGACTGCTCCTTCTTCTGATGGTGAGATTGATGATAATGATTGTGTTTTGCTTAGTTTAGAGAATAAATCTAGTATTGGTCTTTCAAGGATTGCTGATATGGTTGGATGTTTTACCTACGTTCTTCTATAATACGCTAACATTTTGAAAATCTCCGATAATATTCATAATATTAGTTATCTCTATTTAAGACCGTTAACATTCAACTGACTTGTACAAAACTAATTGTAAATGAAATTGTATTAGGCGTTACAATTCGGAAGTTCAAACATTCACTATGGGTGCGCCCACCACCGGGCCCTACACCCTCCACTGACTCTCGGATCTGATAACTCATAATTGCGACCACAGGCACTTGCACTAACTACAATCGCCACGAGAAACCAGACCCGAGCACCTAGCATGCAAGACGATACATTGCACTATTCCGAAATCAAAAACTAGATAAATAATCTACATATGTTTCGCCAACAACCGCGGCATCCTCAGGATTATAGAAATTAGTAAATTAGTAAACCACTAATTATTATGAAACTCTAAAACCCAACACATTACTAGTTATTAGAAGTATTGTAAGACACATTATTAGAAGTAATGTGTTGGGTTTTAGAGGTTCATAATAATTAGTGGTTTACTAATTTACTAATTTCTATAATCCTGAGGATGCCACGGTTGTTGGCGAAACATATGTAGATTATTTATCTAGTTTTTGATTTCGGAATAGTGCAATGTATCGTCTTGCATGCTAGGTGCTCGGGTCTGGTTTCTCGTGGCGATTGTAGTTAGTGCAAGTGCCTGTGGTCGCAATTATGAGTTATCAGATCCGAGAGTCAGTGGAGGGTGTAGGGCCCGGTGGTGGGCGCACCCATAGTGAATATTAATTGTATTAACAAACTTGCCTCTGATCATTAAGCATCTGTCCCCGCAATGCTCTGAGTGGTTATGGAATCTTTCTTATGGTCCTGCAGTTTTGGCTACCCCTTTCCAGGAACACAGCCAAGAAGAAGTTACTGTCTACTGGGAATTGTCTAAAAGAAGAAGTTATTCATTTCAATACCATTCATAACAATAGCATCATTACTTAGACAAACTGCCTGTTATAAGGATGATTTTATCATGATCTTACTTATGTAACATTTGTGGTCATCCTCTGTAAACCAGGCTCTGGCAGCAACAGCCGAGGGTTCTCCACTTTCGGTTACTCCGGCGGCACAATCGCCCGACCCTCGCCGGTTCCCGCCAACACCTCCGAAATCACCATCGAGCTGACGAAACAGCCTTCGCAAGATTCCTACAAGTCCAGTAAGTTCTTCTATTCTTGTATTATTTTATTGTACACACAAACATTAGACAATATAGTGACTTAGCAAAGTTACACAGAGAGTGTACAAAGGCGAGCTTATCTCTTTAAGAGATTTCTTCCAGCAAACCTAAGCAAACTATTTGTTATACAATTCTAGAGGGCATGTGCACTCAAAGAAACGGAACATTATAAAACTATGTTTACAAAATATTACACATTTAACAGCAAATGAATACTAATAAACTACTTAAATATATACAATATATACAATAAATATAGGTACATATACTTATGTGGTAAGTATCTACACAAAACATAGTTATAATTTACATTGGATATTATGGAATTCTTCTTCAAGATGTTTTACTAGTTGTTCGCGTGGACTTCAGAATGTAGTCCTTCTCCGAGCTCCTAACTATAGTGTACTAAAATGTATGCGTAATTTCAAAAAGATTACCTTATTTTGGGGCGATGTAATGCATCGTCATGACATCATTTTTCGTCGTCAACGTTCATCACAAATATTTTTTTCTCCATGAAAGCATACCTAGGAAGTGCCTGGTTTCCAAGATATTAAGTGTCAAAGTTAAGGTATCAAATTGCATTTTTTGCAGAAATACACGTATACACATTGTAACAAACATTTTCCCCTTAAGCAATATTTTTGACATGAACTTCAGGTTCTTTAATTGATGTATAGAGTACGACCTCTCGTTGACGGGGCAACAAAAAAACGCCTGCATGTAGGTATGCAAAATTTCAAGAAGATTACCCACCAAATTTGCATGAAGCTGCATCATTATGATGTAACAGGGGGATACTTTTTACCCCCTCCCCAATCGAATGGTAATCCCACCCTAACTAACTGCAACTAAAATCAATCAATTCACAACTCGGAGAGCGGCAAACATCACCGATACACATACATCAATGGGGGCCGTCGGAGATATTCAGTACCTATCTAATGGACGACAAATGGAGCGTGTACATATAGCACATACATTGTATAGTAGACACAATGTACAACATGTACAGTGGACGTGCAATCCGTGTACAATGCTTGTACACTTTTAAGGCTCGAGCACACCGGATGCGTGTGCGTGCACGTAAGCGTAGACATATACGTACCTCTGACTTGTAATGTATGGAACTATAAAGGCACGGGCAGACCGGATGCGTATGCGTAGACGTGGGCATAGACGTCAAGCAGTGACAGATACATTAAACTCAGAGGTACGTGTACGTCTACGCTTACGTGCACGCATACGCATCCGGTGTGCTCGAGCCTTTATAGAGGGTTTAACAGAAGGCGAAATGCTATTAAACATGCTATGAGCCTACAAATAAAGAACCCGTCTCTATAATTCGAGATTCAAAATCACGTTTTTACCCGAGTGCGCCAGAAGAAAGGTTATATGTATTTCTATATATATTTCTTTGGCATGCTCTAGAGAGAGCCTAATCGGATAGTCGCATTTGAACTTGAGGGGTAGATAACATCTTACGGCCCATTTCAATACGTGAGATCAAACAGAATCTCAAATTTTTTATTCTTATTTGAAATTTTGTATGAAAACAATTGAAGATTATATCTGAGATATGCAAATAATCTCTCAAGATCAGTTATAGAAATTGGCTGCTAGTCGTGACAGTGAAAAATGAGAGGGTTAAAATTTTTATGCAGTCTGGTGTTTTTAAATGATTACTTTTCAAGTATGAAAATTCCAATAGTTTGTCGTCATGTGATGTTTAAGACGAATCTCATAATACCCCTCATTCTGAAATGCGACGAGCAGTTTAGGCTCTATAGTGTGCCAAAGAAATATACTCGTATATACATACATATAAGCATACACTCGAAAACATAACCCTCTTACTGACGCAATTGGATTAAAATACGTAAGCAAAGACACGGGTCGGTTCATATCTGACGGAACGTGCGTCGCGTATTATCGAGCGCGTAACGCCAGAACAGCCAAAATGTATAGAAAAACACCTCGACCGTTCACACTCAACCGATGATACGTTAGTGCGTCGAGCCATAAGAGGAATAAGATGTCATAGAGTGCTAATGTCATACTAACTGTTTCGATGCACCATTAGACTTTTCGGCGCCTCACAATTCCAGTCATTGACACTTAGATTCTATTAGTTTAATGTATAGTAATGTAATACATTACTAATGTATTGTAACGTATAGTAATGCAGTCTATGTGTCAAGAACTGGAATTGTGAGGCACCGAAAAGTCTAATGGTGCATCGAAACTGTTAGTATGACATTAGCACTCTATGTCTACATCTTATTCCTCTGTGATCCAGCGTATGTTTGCCTGTATCTGAAGATACGCTCGACGCATCTTCCGTCAGATATGAACCGACCCTCAAACTACACGATTAACTGTCGCTACTACATAGGGGGGCCACGCTCTAAAGCGTCACATGACGACACAATAATTCATTTAACAACCCACCTGTAATAATGACACAGCTACGGCAAAGCTATGACAACCGGCACGTTAAGTTGTTGATAGCTCGTCACACAAGTTTGAAACGGGGGTGTATAACAATTTTAATGTCATTTTAATACGAAGGTACTTTTGCGTCACAAATGAGTAACAATGACTTGACTGACGCATGTGTGCGCAACGCATTTTTATAAAATCTCATAAGAATAAAACATGTATCTCCTTATTAAAATATGACAAGAAATTGATTTTTATACTTTGAATGTGGGTTTAGTGGGTCTTGAGTTTGGCTAGATAAATACCTGGATATTTTGACAGAAAAAGATCACAGGATATATATTTTGTTAAGCGATATATAATATTGATGTAGTAAGCAAAGAGGCTTTTGATTTACTATTTACTGTGACGTCCATTTTTCTCTGTGACCAAATTACACTAAATACTACATGGATTAACTTGGAATGAATTTTACATTTGGCAACTAGCAGAATATCAAAATCGCTTACCTACATATACTCGTAAGAAATTGATAGGTAACTAAAAATAATAATTAGTTTTGAAATAAGAATAATCATAAAAGTAGGTAAAGCGAAATAGGTATGTCTGGACCGTAGCAAGTGGAGATCCGTGATCTTTCGCTACCCCTTTGGAACAGGGACATGATTTATTCTTTTAACGTTGTTCTTTTAACGCCTCGTATTCTTTGTAACATTACGATAATTTTTTTTTATGGAAGCTACCCTGGGAAACCACGGGTTTCTAAGGTATTGAGGTCCAAAGTTACATTAATATTAATCATTTTTTTTACATAAATCCATCTGAAATCGGTTATCAAACTTTTTTTCAAAGATGCCATGTTGAACTGTTATGTTAGTTTTGTAGGTACATTTGTACATTGCGCATCAAACGAATACATTGCTTGCAATAAAATGTCAGTATTTTTTCATATTTTTTTTTATCGTTTCCCAGGGTTGGTTCCATAGAATAAGATGATCCTAACATTACAAAGAATACGAGGTATTAAAAAAATATCGTTGTCTTTTTAAACCCTGTATATTTAAAAATAACTTTTTGTCAACAGAAAAGAAAATTCCAGACCGCCGACCAATGAGCACTGAAACCACCAGATCGGCCCCTGACGTCATAATCGTATCTAAACCGATTCGCTGAGGCTGACCTTCGGGGCCCCCGCCGTGGGCCCCCAAGCCTCCGGACTCCTGGGCCCTGCCTCCCGAGCCCAGAACACGACCGGAAGGCCACTGCTTCCACGACATTGGACTCCCAAAATCGCTATCTATCGAAGATTGTGATGGATACTACAGTCGTTATTTCAACGAAGGACCAAGACAAATCTACGATTTCTGTCTCAAAAGTGATTTTTATAATAAAGCTAGGACTTTGCCGCGGAATTTGGGCTCTTCAGCCGATTGTAATAGGGTTTACCCGCAGAGAAGTGTGTGTTTTGTCGACGAATCGCCTTGTAGACATAATAAGTTTGAGGTGACGGTGGACATCGAGGCACCTAGATAACGAATGTGAATTGGTAGCTTCGCTTTGTGATGTTAGAATATAGTGAATTGTAGTGAGGCCCCATTTTGAACTCGATAAAGGTTATCCATATCAATTGACGGTTTTAGATTGGAAATCTAAAGGTGTAGAAGGTTTGATCCCGGCTTCGATTTTGACAAAGATTAGATTAACCTACTCGTATTCACGTAAATGTCAACATGTTTTTGGTACACTTGCATTTTTTATTTCTGAGAGGTCCGTGCCTTCGCGGTTTAGAAGAGTGGAAGGTGCTGGATTATCATCTCATTTTTTCTTCACTGCCCAGCATACATTTGTCATTGCTGACTACTTTTGGGGACTCATAATTTTATGTACAAATATAATGCCAATAAACTCAAATGACTGGGGCTCCCAATAATTGGGGCCCTATAGATGGAATCAATTGGCTCTATGTTCACTTTGTTCCCTCTACGTTACTCTATTCTTTTGTTTATATACCTACTTACGCTCTAGTTTCCTAGGATATCGCCAATACATAACGTACGTACAAAAGCACGCGGTGCCAGCAAGTAAAATGTTCCTTCAAGGCATCTACAGGGAGTTTTTTGGTTGCCACCCTTAACGAAGGGTACGTACTCTATACATCAAACAAAGTAAGTTTATGCCAAAAAAAATGTTGGGAAAAGATGTAATTTTTTTTTTGAAAAAAAAAAATTTGATCGGGCGAAATTTATAGTGTCCAGTGTTTTTGCTAGTTTTTTCATATAGACATATATTAATTACTAGTGGACGCCCGCGACTCCGTCCGCGTGGACTGCAGAAAAAACAAAATGTCGAAATTGTCCGGGATAAAAACATTGTCCCAGGATAAAAAGTAGCCTATATGTTAAGTGGGACCTGTCACAATATATTTCTGAAAACTGCATCGAAATCGGTTTAGCCGTTTCTAAGATTAGCGTGCACAAACATCGATCTATTACAATTTTATTATATGTAGAGATTTCTAGTTAAAAAATCTTACTACACGCGTCAATGTGCATTTATGCAGAAAAACACAGTCTATTTACTCAACTTTGGACCCTAATATCTTGGGAACCAGACACTTCCCAGGTATACTTCCATGGAGAAAAATGATCGTGATGATGAGGAGATTTCGTAGTATTCGGGAACGTTGACGACCAAAAAACATCCTGTATATGACGGTGCCGCAATCCTATACCACCAGGATACCAAGCTTTACAGGACTAACTGTTACGTACCTACGTATTGTCTAGTATTTTAATACTTTTATTGTATCTACAGAGATTATAAAATATTAATTAATAAATATAAAATTAAAAAATTCTTCACCCGAGTGCGATTTGAACTCACGACCAGTCGCAAACCGTGCTTTCGCTCTAACCAACTGAGCTATCGGGTCAATTAACTCGGATGACGAATTTTACCATCTCTTTTTTAAATTACATTATTGGCAACGTTATTTTTTCATCCAGATAGCCATACACTAACCAAATCTCGGTAAACAAAGCTGAATCCCTCAGCACATTGTTTAATGATGAAACGATCAACCATATCCTAGCGAATTATATTATGGAGAAGTATCTTATAAATTTATTTAGAGATGTCTTTGTCAATGTATAAGAGAAGCTTGTGGATTTTAACCCGTTGAACTTGAAAATGAAAATTGTTTTAATAAATAAATATTTGGATAAGTAGCTAGACAATATCACATTATTATAAACATAAACATAAACATAATTTGAAAGTTAAAGTTTATGTCTCATAGAAAATTTAAATTACATTGGAACAAAAATTGTTTATTTACCTACTTAAGTATTACATATTTTGTATGTTTGTGATTATTTATTACGATGAAAATAGAAAGCTTTTATTAACATAATTTGTAAAAAATCTATTTAATATTTATTGTGTGTTAAACTCTGGCAAAGATATTTGTACAGTAAATAGTTTAATGAATTTATAATTAAATATTATTAATATTCAATTTCACTCGGTTTTATATTTATTTTCATGTTGATGTACTGCACATTAGCTTTCCTTATACCTAATTTAGAGAGTTTACCGATTTTTTCCAGTGGTCAGATAGTCTGTACCTAAAGAAAAAAGCTTAAACCTAAACTTAAGATTAGCCCTACGTGTCCCTTTCTGTCGTAGCCATTTATGTTAAGAATGGAGAGGGACAGACCTATCTAATTTTAAGTAAACGTTTAAGTGTGTCGAAATGCTTTTACGAATACCCACCGGCGAGAGGCCCGCGCGGTGGGTTACGTGGGACTCGGCGCCGGGGAAAATTGGCATTTTTTATAGATGATGGTACGGAACCCTACATGCGTGAGTCCGACTCGCACATTGCCGTTTTTTTTTTAACCAACTGCGCCAAAAGATGTGTTATTTTACGTTCACATTGAGAATGGCGGTATAAATTTTCTCACGTCAAATTAAAACCTTTAATACTGATATCATTAAATTACTTAGCATAAAAATTAATTAAACTGAAAGTTTGGCTTTCAATTAAAATTGGTAAATCAAAGCCATCCTTCGCCCTGACGTTAATTGGTTGAGTACAGAAAGTTTCCTTCTTGTTAATTGTTACAATTTTATTAGGACTTCCAAGTGATTGCATTAAAAAAGTTTCACCCATTATTACTGTAAACCGTTTGATAAGTAATAACTTTTGGATTAAAATTTGGTTTTTCACCAGAAGTTTGGGACAAGAATCGCACGAACTGAATGTAATTTAAAAGTATCTGGAGGCTTTATATAGGTAGTAGACTGCGTTTCTTAGAATAATTTCTATACCTGATTTGGGAACAATTTTTTTATGCACTGACATAGATAATGACAATGTAATCGTGCACATAGTACCTAGTGCCCATTATCCATAGGAACCATTTGGTAAAAATATAGAGAAAAGAGAACTATGTCTATGGGTAAAACGCACTCTAACGTTCAGTGGGGTAAGCATGAACCTTTTTACGCGGCGTAACGCTAGCAAAATCTATGTGAATTGACTGTTTGACGATAGCGTTACGGACTATCGATAGGTTCCTGCTTACCCCTCTGACGTAATAATAGATACGTTACGATTACGTGTCAAAATAGCACGTTTCTAATTTTTCAAAATAACCTACAGAAAGTTATACTTACCTGCTCGTTCCGAGAATTGTTCTTGAAATAGAACATTTCTATTTTACCTTCAAATTGCCTTTCAATAAATGCTCAAAGTTGTAAGTTAAATAAGTTTTTAGATTTTATTAACTTTATCCGGTTTCTTTTGCTACCAAATTTAATTTATTGCAAGAAATTATCGTAAAATTTATTAATATTTCTGACACATTAAAACATTTAATAACATTAATGAAAATTGTATGTGTTTTTGTTGTCTTGTTCGATTTCGATGGAATTTGCAAATTAAATAGCGTAGGTCATTCATTAAGTATGGTTCCTACCACTGAAAACTACTGTAACGTAAATATATCTATACGTGTCGATAAATACTAAAACTGAGTAGTAAACCAACAAAGCTAAGTGGTGCATACGTTTTTTTTAAAGTAAAATTGGTAGGTACACAGGGTGTTTGTGACAGCCAGGCAAATACTGAAATGCTGAACAAGTACCATTGTGTTGAGTTATACGTCAGTGTTATTACTTGCAGGAAATGCATTTTTGATTTGATTATCCGCAATGTTTGCTTTCCGCGTCAATTGTATTGCGCGATCCTGTGACAAATTAAATGGGTTAATTGGTTATTGTGTAATACATTTCTATTTTTTGGATCATCTATGACTCTCCATTAGGGTTTATTAGTTATTTGAACTTTTTTGAGGGCAATTTTTTTTATAATCATCTTTTGGTTAAAATTTTATTTTAAAGTCATTATCTAAGGCGTTTAAGGTCATTAAACGAACTAAACAATGTTTTTCCTGAAAATATGAAGAAAATTTCGATTTTTTATTTTATTTTATTTTCCTGCGAAAATTTTCAGTATTTTCCGCCTCATGGTCTGAAGTCATGGTATCAACATTTGCCTGGCTGTCACAAATACCCTGTATAAAGAATATTTTGAGTTGTTCAAATAAAATGTACTGACCCTTTGTAAGTCTTAAATTTTTAATATCAATAATTTGAATTGTAAATGATGTTTTGTTCTTCCAACTCATTGATTTTGCTTTCTGATTCAATTTAGATACCGTCAAAAGTTTAGCCATAGGCAGGCACTGGACTTGTACAGGCTAAGAGGCCATTTTCCTTAACCACACTTCCTTAAAAACCTACCAGGAATTAGTAAAAAAGAGAGTACTGAAATCATTTATTAATAGGCGTGATCAATTGGAAGTTAAAATTTATTTAGTGTTCGCATACACTTGCCGTGTGTGTCAGTAGAGTAAAATAGCACCATTCTTTGTAAGCCCGTGGGCTGTGTTCCCCTGTAGACCCATAGAGATAATAGAGGAGATTCAACTGTCGTGCTTAGAATAGCGAACAAATTTAAACGATCAGTCTGAAAGAATGCCCAAGACCCTTCATCAACTCTTACAACATGCACGGATGCAAATGCTGCTGATGTATTCTAGTGAAGCCCCGCGCATCTGCACAGGACTTAGCTTAAAAAAATTAATTTGTATAATGAGGTGACTAGATAAGTTAGAATTTACCGACAGGTCCCTCTTGATCTAGAATGTCTTTTAAGATTTGTTATCAAAATTTTAAGGGGAAACTCCACACCCTTTGAATAAAGTTTGCGAGAGAAATTAAAACTTAACCGTTTTAGCTTTTGATTTAAATTCCTCTGGGGGTCTTAATGAGTCGCCGACGGTAATACGAATCGAATTACGGTGTTAGATTACAAGGTGTTGAATCCATTGAATGAATACCCTCAAAGAATTAAACGTTGTTACAATTTTAAAGTAAATAGGTACATTTATGTACATAAATAGAATTTCCAAGACTGCAGGATCATGAAAATGCCAATACCTGCCATTAAGTATTGCAGGTACAGATGTAGGTATATGAATTGTGACAAATTGCTACATAGTTCATCACCAGAGGGCTTAGTGCGAGTTTTCACTTCGAGCTCGATTGCGTAAACCTAAACTTATCGACCAATCACGGCGGGCGGTTTATCTCACTTTCATTACATTACGTCATCATGCCAAAATATAATGTGACCTGTCTGTGTATCACAAATAAACTATGTATTTAATTTGAAATGAAGTCTATAAGATGAAAGAGCGTTGCCAAAGATACATTATAATTTTACCCTTTCCTGTTTACCTGTTAACTTTAATTACCTATACATATATGACAAAATTAATGTGTAAATAGTGTGTATATAGCTTGTCTAATAACAATAATTTATATCTGTTATGATTATTAGGTATTTAATAAATTTTAAGGGATTTTTGAAATGTGTTTTAATTATATTGTTTGCCAATTTATGTCCATACACTCATTAATTTAAATTCATGATGATTGCTTTCATATACAGGCTGTAAAGAGAGAGCCAGGTAAATATCTGGAATCCTCATTCCAGACCATAAACAGATACATAAAGACAACAGTAAAACAGTTTCCCATTGACGTTAGTCATATTTAAAGCCTTATTTGCGTGATACTTAGATTTTCTTGCCTGTTATTTTATCAAAGCAACAAATAGGTAACTAGCATAGTCTACCTGTATTTTTTACAAAATAAGGAGATCGACAAACACTAACTTAGCACACAAAGTACGAATAGTTTGGAACCTTGAAAAAAAGATACGTACTTACCTACGTCCCTACAAATAAGTTAAAAATTGTGCTGATGGACGGCTTTCTGGAATACGTCCGCTGCATCTCCTTTCATGCATATCGTAAGCGTCGACTGAGGAACTCGGGGGTGCTCTCACAGGCGATGAGCTAGCAACTTATCACTGACTTTTACGCTAAACGTGGCTAAAGAAGATCAGCGATTCCGCAGTTCTGTCTACCCCGGTTCTGGAGCACCGCCCCCGTGTGTTAATTAAATGCTTTGCGACAAGTAAAATCATTGACTACGTAGAAATGTATGATTTTGACCATTTGAACTTGGGTTCTCATTTACGCCTTGTATAGATAAAAAGATGATAACCAAGTGGTTAAGACATGTACCCTCCAAACGGGAGGCGTAAGTTCGATCCCAGTCACGCGTCTGTACCAATGAATTTATTTCATATACAGATTTTAATGTTGCAAAATTGTCACTTAGCTCGTGCCTCGAAAAGCACGTAAAACCGTTGGTCCTGCGCCTGATCTCTCTCCGGTCGTGTCGGCTTTCCGTACCATCGGACTATGAGAGTAAAGGAATAGAGAGTGCATCTGTGTTTGCGCACACACTTGTGCACTATAATATCTCCTGCGTACCTGGCCAATCTCCGGTAGAGATTGGTCGCCTTGGCCGAAATACGGTCGGAGATCATCATCATCAGTTAAAAAGATACCACGTATCGGCAATGGCAGCGTGGGAAGGCCACCCACGAGGTGGACGGATGACCTGGCCAAGGTCGCGGGCGTCGGTTGGATGCAGGCTGCTTCCGACCGGTCGGAGTGGAGGTTGTTAAAGTAGAGGGAAGTAAACAATTTGGAAGAGCAAATAGGTACCCCTGGTATATTTAAATAATATGATGTAAAAGTATAACGATATCAGATATAAAAGATATTTAAGTTTCTCATTTCAAAGCGAGACCTTACGAGATTATTATCTAGTCAAGGATTTAAGCTGAAGAATATTAATATACAGGATGTAATGGACAACTTAAGGGTTGGTTTATACTAGATTCCATATAATATTTACACGGTCTGAGAAACAGTAATGTAGCTCACAAGAACTGACCAAATAGTAAAACGAGTCACATAAACGCCCGAAATAAATTGCGGCAAACACCTCATACATTACGGGATAATCAAAATTATGAGTATGTATTTCTGACTAGCAGAAATACTACTTTCTAACTTAACATAATGGTACTAGTTTAGCATTATGGTGCTGTATACATATTTGGTTGTCACTAACACCCTGTATATCATGTCTGTCAAACCATCATTCTGCAGTTTCGAGAAAAATCCGCAATTTTGTAAAACTTAACCCTAGCATTAAGCATTAAAGTCCAATTTAGTGTGGCACTGACAGCTAAAAAGGAAGCCATGATCTAGTAAGTACAATTATTCTAATGCAAACTCTATTTCCAAGGCATAAAGTAGAAAATATGTTGCGCCAAGTATATTAAGAAGCAAATTCAATATTGGCTTTGAAGAATCTGTGAGAGTAAATATTTTATTAGAAAACCTAACTTTTTACGGTTTCAGGACATATTGCATGAAGGGGCGGTAATACTGAAGCTGAAACTCGGGATGGGTAAAGCTGGAAGGTAACGGGTATTTTTATTTTTTTTAAATCTTAATTTGCAAATGGCCAAAGAAATACAGGGTGTAACAGAAAGGGTATGTTAAGCGAAAAGCTATGTAAATAGCCCACTATAGAGAACCTATTTCCAAAATTTGAGACTCGAAATCACATTTTTATTTTTCATGATTGTATGAAAATTCCTGAGATATTTAAAAATTCTCCATACTATCGGGAAAAATAAACATGTGATTTCGGGTCTAAAATTTTGTGGATAGGTTCTCTACAGTGGGCTATTTACATAGCTTTTCGCTTAACATAACCTTTTTGTTACACCCTGTATACATACATACAGCCGACTGTAAAACAAATGCCCAATCTTCGGTAATGTCGTAAGTTTGGTAAGTTTGGAAAGAAACCATAATGCGTCGACCCCGGCAGAAAGATGATGATAGATAAGGAAATGTACATACAAACATACAGGATGATATTTTGGTCGTCAACGTTCCCGAAAACTACGGAATCTCCTCATCATCACGATCATTTTTCTCCATGGAAGCATACCTGGGAAGTGTCTGGTTTCCAAAATATTAGGGTCCAAAGTTGAGTAAATAGACTGCGTTTTTCTGCATAAATGCACATAGACGCGCGTAGCAGGATTTTTTCACGAAAAATAATTAATATCTGTCTATAAAAAAACTAACATAAACACTAGACACTATAAATTTCGCACGATCAAGGAATTTAATTTTTTTTTTTTTTAAGTTTTTTTTTCCCAGCATTTTTTTTGGCATAAACTTACTTTATTTCATGTATAGAATACGTACCTATCGTTAAAGGTGGCCACAAAAAAACACCTGTATATACATACAATGTTTCATACACTTGAAAAATATAAGGGTTAAGACACACATCCGACGCGATAAGACGCCGAAAATCCGAAAATGTATTGAGAGTGGGGATAGCGAGTTATCGCGTGGGGTGCTAACAGTGTGTCATGGGCCATAAAATGTATGTGGTTAATGCACTGACACGCGTGTCGTCACGTCGGGTGTTAACAGTGTGTCTTGACCCTAACCCTCTTTCGGGCGCAGTCGAGTAAAAACTCAGCAAAAATTCAGATTCAATTTAAAAGTAAGCAAAATTACATTGCATTTAACCGGCTAAAAACCAGTGTTGCAGAAAGAGATAGTCTTAATATCCGCAAACGGAGTTTTAAAATGGCTCCTAAAAAGTATTTATATTTACGACGTGCTCAATCGTAATGACTTATCTACTTAGGCGAATCGTTTTTAGTACATTTCCTTTTAATAATAAAGCCATCCTTGCTAATACTGCTAAATAAACTAGCTGTTGCCCATGACTACGTCCGCGTGGACAAATTGTTGCTTATTTCCTTCTCTGTACCTAAATATATATGTATGCAAAATTTCAAGAAGATTAATTGAGGAAATAAATCGTGAAACAAAAAATAAACAAATAAATTTACTTCTGCATTGTTGTTGTGTTATACAGGATGTAACAGAAAGGGTATGTTAAGCGAAAAGCTATGTAAATAGCCCACTATAAAGAACCTATTTCTAAAATTTGAGACTAGAAATCACATGTTTATTTTTCAAGTTTGTATGAACATTCCTGAGTTGTTTAGGAATTCTTCATACTATCTGGAAAAATAAACATGTGATTTCGAGCCTGAAATTTTGTGAGTAAGTTCCTTTTAGTAGGCTATTTACATAGCTTTTCGCTTAACATACCCCTTTTGTTACATCCTGTATACAGAGTGTTTGTGACAGCCAGGCAAATATTGATATGGTGATGATTTCAGACCATGATTCTGAGGCGGAAAACACAGGAAAATTCCAAAATATTCTGTCATTTTTTGAAAAATTGTTTAGTTCATTTTAGTAGGCCTTAGATAATGACTTAAAATAAAATTTAACCAAAAAAATATTTTAAAAAAAAGTGGCCCTCAAAAAAGTCTAAATAACTGATCAAACCTAATGGAGAATCACAGGTGATCCAAAAAACAGCAATGTGTCACATAATATATATATATATATGCGTCTGACACGAAAACAGATTTTTTTATACTTTATTAGAAAGATATTACAAATACAAACCGAATAGTCCAAAAATAACATCAATCGGTTAGTAAATACCAAAGTTACCACTGCTGGACGTAGGCCTCCCCCAGGGCACGCCACAAGACTGCCATGAGGGGGTATTTGCCCATAGTCACCACGCTGGGCAGGCAGGTTGGTGACCAATTAGGTAGGTAGAAACATTAACATAGGTAATTTAAATTGTTGAAAAACATTTTTTTTATAAAATGTTTTAAACGAACGCCTCGTGTAGATTGGGTTGGTGTAAAGTAAGAAAATCTCAAGTATACCGTTAAAAAGACGCTGTGGAAAAGTATTTTATAAAGTTTTTTTTTGTAATTTTTTTGGGTCGGGGGTTTTTCAAATTTAAAATTACAAATTGGAGTATTCCTAAACAACTTAGGAATATTCATACAATCTTGAAAATATAAACATCGTTTCTCAAATGGTATAGTCGCTTTCTCAAATTGTCCCTACTTGGTTTAACTACGTTCTGAAACACAAAAAGACAAAGATAATGTCGTCCCAGATCTGTTTCTCAAATTTTGTAGATAGTTTCTTTAGTTCCTTTATAGCAGGCTATTTTATAGCATTACGCTTACCCCTTTTTACCCCTTACACCCTATATATACAGCCTACAGAAAAATACATCTTGTATAGTGTACGGAAGAAGTCGCAGGCGGCCGCTAGTATGGTATAATTTCTTGCAATGTGCCACCCATCACATTAGCTGCAGGTGCAAATTAAGCAATCAGACTTAAGTTGTTTGAACGCTCGCTTGGTAAGCGTAGGGTGACTATAAGATAAATGACAATCGGCTGTTTAGGTAAAGGCTTAAGCGGTAGCTTAAAGTTAGTTATGGCTGTTTTCATTACTAGAAATCAAGCTCAAACTCATATTTGTCTGATTTGTTTATTTTCATACAAAAATCTTAATTGGAAATAAAAATAATCTGCGGACCTATTTCATTCTTTAGTATTACAATTGGCTGTTAAATGTGCCTTCAATGACAACTAAAACTAAGTTCAAATAGTTTTATTACGAGAAGATATTTCTTTCTAACTAACTAATATCTTACTATTATTACGTAGAGTACATAATGCTCCTATTCCTATATTTTTTACTTTGGATAGTTTAAAAAAATATATATATATAAACGTATTTTTATGCATCATTACTCTAGGATGTTAAAGACCGAAAATATATCATGTTTCATAGATATTATACCATAAAAATACTGAATCAACTCCATCGGGATCGACGTTTCAATTTAATTTACATTATATGTGAACGAATCAAATAAATCTAATTTTTCCCTAAACCATGGTCACCGTATTGTAGGTCTCTAATTAGACGAGTGTCTCCGACAAGTGTCGTTGCAGCTACACTACTGTACGACACTAATTGCTGGAATGTACACTCTATTGTTTGCTCGTTGTATGCTATATGGACTGTACTGTACACGTATTAACAAAGGTTTCCTGCGGCTTTGTCCGTGTATTACAAGTTTGTCTAATCGTAGTTAAATTATTATTTTCTGCTGTGAACCCAATGGTTAAGACACTTCCAGAATCCCTGTTCCCCATGAACTATAATCTTGCGGTCTTCAAGTCGAGAGTGAACCGGTTTCTTTTAGGCAAGCGCGCTCCATCTTAGACTGCAACGGTGCTTACCATCAGGCGCGTTGTGGTCAAGCGTAAGCCTATTTAATATAAAAAAATAAAATAAAAAAATCTTCTCTTCCTTCTAGAATCACTCTTCAAGATTCTTCTAGACAGAAGGCGTAGGTTCGATCCCAGTCACGTGCCTGTCACCACTGAATTTATTTTATGTACAGGATTTTCATATAGTTAAATTATCATTTAGCTATAACCGAGGAGGGTTGGCGTCAGGCAGGCAGTCGGTCGTAAAAAAAAAGCCAAATCCTTATAAGTTTTCGTCAACCCATGAATTTTGAAACCATACTCGTAAATAATGGGACAAGGTCAGGAAGATGATAATAAAATCAAATCCAAGATCCAATACGGCATCACTGCTACAAACTCCCCAATTTAATTCTGGGGCTTTTGGGTATTCTTTCTCGGTTCGGGCGGTTAAGCTCTGGAATGAGTTACCCCATACGGTTAGAGATTGTCGCACTGTTGGCATATTTAGGGAAAAGCTGAAAAATCACTACCTGTCCATTATTTGAATATGCTGTCATTTATTTCTCTCCTTTTTTTCTCAATGTAGTTATGTTGTTTCTTAAAATTTGTTTAATTGCACATGTTACCCTGTTGTTAACAATATCTCTTTACTTGCTTGGCTTGCTGGAAGAGATCTCCGGTAAAGATAAGCTTGCCATTGTACATGCATCTCTTCTTTTATGTTGTATGCCATATTTCTTTTCGAGTACGTGCAATAAAGAATAAGAATGAAATAATGAACGTACCCGAGTTCCTTAGTCGACTCCTACGACATGCATGGAAGTAGCTGCAGCTGATGTATTCTTATAGGTACTTTTAAAAGACATACAGACAAAAGTCACAAGCAAATGAAAGCCGACGCGAAGGTTCAACAGTACAGATGTAAAATAAAATAAATACACTTGTAAATATGTAAATTTTGCAGATATAATTTTGCACCATCTCAAAATACTTTGTCTTGTAAAGCCGAAAATTCCCGTATAATATAATTTTGAGGCGAAACGTCTAATGGACAGCGGAGGGTGCTTCACTCTAAACGTGTTTTGAGCTCAGGCCATTGCGGAGCAGTCCTCGAGCAAAACGTGTTAAATTCGTATTTAAATATACTCGTATTCTGGCTAGGCTATAAGTACATATTTTACGTTATTGTCTTTTTAATGATATTTTTTTCAAAAGTAAATTTCACGAAGTTCGCCAAGCCGTTTCGGAGGAGTTAGATTGAAGAAAGAAAATAAATGAATTAAATCAGGTCTATTTTATAATCTCAGCTAATATTATAAAGCCTCGAGCACACCGGATGCGCATGTGTACACGTAAGCGTAGACGTACACGTACCTCTGAGTTGTAATGTATGGAACTGTATATGCACGGGCAGACCGGATGCGTATGCGTAGACGTAAGCATAGACGTCAAACAGTGACAGTTCCATACATTAAACTCAGAGATACATGTACGTCTACGCTTACGTGCACGCATACGCATCCGGTCTGCTCAAGCTTAAATGCAAAAGTATGTTTGTTTCTTTGCTTTATTTACTCAACAAATCTTCTTGATTTTTCACACACCTACTTACATATAAGTATACCTAGTAATTGGGAGTATGGATGAGAAGACAGGGTACATTCTGTAGTCCAAACGGATTAAGTCGCGGGCAGCTAGTAGGTACATACAGGATGTAACAAATGGAGCATGTTAAGCGAAAAGCTATGTAAAAGAAACCTATCTACAAAATTTCAGACTCGAACTCACATGTTAATTTTTTAGATTGTATGGAAAATTCCTAAACAACTTAGGAATGTTCATATAATTATGAAAATAAACATGTGACTTCGAGTCTCAAATTTTGGAAATAGGTTTTTTTTACAACCTGTATAATAATTTGATAGAGTATTAATAATTTCACATTCCAGTAATTCTGCAGCGATATCACACCCTTAATATACTTGTATTTTGAAGTTAAACAAAGTAAAATTTTGGTTAATTTAACGGTAAATATATTTACCTATTTCATTACAAATTATTTTCGCTTTACTTGGTAACCTAAATGGTCCAATGTCAGTACCTACTCTCTCTCGAATTCTACCTAAGAGATTTTATAATTAATCCTCGAGCACACCGCATGCGTATGCGTGCACGTAAGTATAGACGTACATGTATCTCTGAGTTTGATGTATGGAACTCTATAAGATAGGACAAACCGCTTGACGTCTATGCTTACGTCTACGCATAACCTCTGAGTTGGAATGTATGGAACTGTATAGGCACGGGCAGACCGGATGCGTATGCGTAGACGTCAAGCGGTGACAGTTCCACACATTAAACTCAGAGGTACGTGTACGCATACGCATCCGGTGTGCTCGAGGCTTTATTCAAACACACGAATACATATTATATTATTTTCCAATACCTTCATAACTTAGGAAATTATTTGTCCATAATTATATATAAATATAAATTATAATCTATACTAATATTTATGAACGCGAAAGTAACTCAGTCTGTCTGCCTGTCTAACTTTCACGCCAAAATTACTGAACTGATTTGAATGAAATTTGGTACACAGATAGTTTAGAGCCTGAGAAAGGACATAGGCTACTTTTTATCCCGGAAAAATATATTCATCCCGGATAATTTCGACATCTTATTTTTCATGCAGTCCACGCAGACGAGTCGCGGGCGTCAACTAGTATAAAATAAAACTCACACAATGTAACCCAATAGAAAACTTACAGCAAAGATGGATTTAATTTAATTCAACTTAATTTAACATACCTTCTACATTAAAGTAAAGTCAAAAGTTACTTTGTACAGAGTAAATTTCTCGTAGCTGCTTCGTAGTCCTGCTACGTAGTTCGTAGCGTAGCGTCGTAACGTTCTACTATATTTTGCTACTACGAGTATTATCTACTAGACATCTGCCCACGAATATTTAGAATTCCCGTTCCCGTGGGAATATCAGGAAATCCTTTCAAGGCTTACGTCTTATAAGGAACACCGCCGCGCCGCAGGTCCTGGGTTCGAATACCGTAGGTAGAAGCAAACATTGATTTTACGAAAAGTATCCACGACACAAAATCTTAGGGATCTTAGTGTAGATCTACTTTAATCCTTGATTAGAAGAATGAGATCCATCTCCACTTCACCTTTACTTCTAACAATAATTTAGAATGAATCGGGATCCAAAACATTTTGAAATCTAAATTGAAATCCACACATAAAGCTCTCAAAATAAATCCGCCACATATTTCCCGAGTAGGCCGGCACGGTGGGGAGTCCCCGGGGAAATCGCTCAGTGTGCCACTGGCATTACACCACCAATAGGCAGTGTTGCCGTAAATAATGAAAATCATTGCTGGGTAATAGTTTGGTGCTACGAACAAGTTGCTTTTATATCTGTAAAGTTGTTTTATGTTTTATATTTAAATGGTAAAAACTGGACTGCGTAAAATTATATCTCGATCATCATGAGCCTATTGCAGTCCACTGCTGGATGTAGACCTCCCCCAGAGTACGCCACATGGCTCGATCTCCCGTTTTCAACATCTAGTCACTAGCAGCCACCCCCTTTAAGTCAACGGTCCATCTGGTCGGAGGGCGTCCAATGCCACGCTTGCTTCTCGATTATATCTCCATAGAAGCTAAAGAAAAAAGTATATTTCAACAGGAAGCCTTCAATCACTATGTATGTGATGTAAGAGACCCCCCACACTAGCGTCTTATGAGCGTCTTTTGAACGTCGGCATCGGGCGAGCTTTGCGCGGCTTCGACGCAGCGTGGACGCGACGTCGGCGCCGAGTGGAATCCGAACGCACAGAACGCTGTAATTACGCAGCATAAACGTCGCGTCGTTTTATTATATGGCAGAAAACGCGGCGTAGCGTAATTACAACGTCGCGTAGACGCTGCGTCGACGCCGACGTTCAAAACACGCTCATAGGACGCTAGTGTCCCCACACTCTCTAACCGTAATTGGTGGAAGTGTTGTTACAACGAACGTCGGTGCTAAACGATGTTACATTGTCTAAACAACCTTATTACTAAGACTCCGCTGTCCGTCTGTCTGTCACAGTGCGATAGTTCAAATTCTCATAGATAATATATTTCTTTTCATGCCATAACAAATACGAATGAAATAAAACAAAATAAGATTAACATTATCTATACATATTACCTATACAGGATGATTTTTGGTCGTCAACGTTCTCGAAAACTACGGAATCTCCTCATCATCACGATCATTTTTCTCCATGGAAGCATACCTGGGAAGTGTCTGGTTCCCAAGATATTAGGGTCCAAAGTTGAGTAAATAGACAGCGTTTTTCTGCATAAATATATAGACGCGCATAGCAAAATTTTTTCACGAGAAATAATTAATATCTGTCTATGAAAATACTAGCATAAACACTGGACACTTAGAGTAATGATTCGCTCCGCGGAGCGAAGACCTATTAGAAATTAAAAAAAAAAATATCAAAAAAATTTACATCGTTGCCCAGCATTTTTTTTTTGGCATAAACTTACTTTATTTGATGTATAGAGTACGCACCCTTCGTTAAGGGTGGCAACGAAAAAACATCCTGTATAATAGTATAGAAAACTCCTAAACAGCTCAGGAACGTTAATACAATCTTGAATTAATAATATGTCTTTGCATTATACTCCTAATTTCATAGCCATTCGCTTAACATACCACTTCTGGTACATGCTGTATATGTTTGCAAAGTGTACCAAATAAGTTGCTATATGACCCGGCGCGTAAGCAGCACTCAGTGCAGCCTGCACAATAGGTTAGCGGAATCATTGCACCAACTTCGGTACAGTTTTACAGAAAAGCTTTATATTACCTCCACATTCAGCATAGTAACCACATTTTTAAAAAGTCAGTGACATCTCATTGCTTGAGAGGACGCTCTTGGGTTGTTAAGTCGACTCTTACGACATGTACAAAAGGAAATGCAGCTTATGTATGAAGCTCTGCATCAACACAGGACTATGTCTATGTATACATAGAGGTAAAGATGCTGCAATAGTGTACCTAATCCTCTTTAGACATATTGTTACTTAATGTTTTATATTATAACGTTCACCTTTTTTAACCCAAAAACACTTTTCACAGAACGCTAAATAACTTTCTCAAAATAATAAATAAACTAAAAATTGGGTGCGAAAAAACCTAAAAACTTTACAACAACTAATTCAATGTAATAAAATAAGTTAAGACAGTTAATCGCGACTGTACTTCGCTGGCCGCGCGCCAGCAGCGTGCATTTTTTACTACGCGGGGCCTGACGTGGGCATTACACTGAAAAATGGTGCAAATAATGGAATTCCGTAAGCTTTCTTTATCATAACGAGAATTAAAATGGACTATGATAATAAAATTCTTCTAAAAGGGCCTCTACACCTTGGCTATGACCCGATGCACGCAAAGGACCGGGACGCTAGGGCCGGATTCTGTAGACCCAAGAATTAAAAAAGTCTATACAGGATGTTTTTTGGTCGTCAACGTTCCCGAAAACTACGGAATCTCCTCATCATCACGATCATTTTTCTCCATGGAAGCATACCTGGGAAGTGTCTGGTTTCCAAAATATTAGGGTCCAAAGTTAAGTAAATAGACTGCGTTTTTCTGCATAAATGCACATTGACGCGTGTAGCAGGATTTTTTCACGAAAAATAATTAATATCTGTCTATAAAAAAACTAACATAAACACTAGACACTATAAATTTCGCACGATCAAGGAATATAAAATTTAAAAAAAAAAAAAAAAAAATTCCCAGCATTTTTTTTGGCATAAACTTACTTTATTTCATGTATAGAATACGTACCCTTCGTTAAAGGTGGCCACAAAAAAACATTCTGTATAAGCATCCGGAATTACATACTCGTACTTACATTTATGCCTGCATTTACATTTTAGGTCTTAGCTTACGGTAATAAAATGATTATGTAACTTAGTATAGACATTTTGAGAAATGCAAGAGAGATGCTTAACCAGGCTTGACACAAGCGTACGTCATAATTGCTTAACTACCTTTTGTCTCATATAAAATACTAGAATATTCAAAATAACTTATAACAAAAAAATCTGCTACAATTCCCAAACAATAAAAGGATGGTATGGAACCTTGAAAAAGATTTTTCATTTGCGCTTTAGAATATTTTTGAACAATTTTAAAATTTTGTGAAACATAAAGCTATTAAATTATTTTCATCTGTATTTTTTATTTTTTCATTAAATTTTGTTACAATTATTTTTAGCTTCTGCACTTCTTTTAAATTATTTTAGATACTTTCACAACAATATAAGATGTGACAAAAGGTGTTTGTAAAGCGAAACCTTATGAAATCACCCCATTATACCTGTAGAGAGCCCATTTTTAAATTAGAGACTCATATTTATTTCTTAATATTGTACCTATGAACATTCCTGAGTTGTTTAAGAATTCTCTAGATAGTAGGTAATCTGGAAAAATACCTATAAACGTGTGATTTAGAGTCACAAATTTTGTGTAAATATAGGTCCATTATAGTGGACTACTTTTATAGTTGTTCGCTTATGTTCCATCCTGTAGATTTTTTATCAGTTTCATATATTACATTCTAATTGGTGATAACTACAATCCACATAAAGGTGGGGCAAAGTAGTGTGCAAATCACGCACCCCTTATAGTAATCGATTATAAACACATCACAAATGCAACTAACTTTATAGTGGTGCTATAAAAGGGACCACGGCGCCTTTTTACTACCAACTTAGGCTACGTACATACGACCCGCATCAACCACAATGCGTTGTAGAGTCTGCAACGGACACACTCGGAATAACTCCTAGGCCTGCACCCGTATGATGAATTTGGTGAGAGCGAGATGTCTCACTTGTATACGTCAAATCCACAGAGCTAAGTAATAACTAGACAAGACAAATGTTTCTACTTGGTGTGTAAAAAGGGATTGCAAACCACTTCTATCAGCCCTAATTCCTTCAGTCCTGGCTCGAGAACTATTGTCTATTCTAATTTTTAAGTCCATTTTTTACATGCAAACTTAGTTTAATAGCTCTGTGAATTTGACGTTAAAAAGTGAGACATCTCGCTCTCACCAAATTTATCATACGGGTGCTGGTTTCGGAACTAACATTTTTGTTAGTTCCGAAACTAACAGATATCCCTGTCCCTATCTGTCTCAGTCATTTTTGTTATGAATGCAGAGGGACAGACCTGCCTAATTTTAAGTTTACGTTTAAGTGTGACGGTCAGAATCGCTCATAATGTAACTACACTGCACATAGTAACTAAGGCTTTAGAGGAACTATTTGGTGTGGCGCACCCTCCCCACCATAGGCTGTGTTCAGACATGCGCAGGCGCACGATAAGCGCACACCTCGCGCCAATTTTTGTCAAATTAATATACAGGATGTAAAAAGAAAACAATGTTTTTTATACCTCGTATTCTTTGTAAAAAATACTGTAATTTTATTGCAAGCAATGTATTAGTTTTATGCGCAAAGTATAAATGTACCTACAAAACTTACATTATAACATTTGGACATGGTATCTTTGAAAAAAATGTTTGTGAACCGATTTCAGATGGATTTATGTTAAAAAAAAATGATAACATGAATGTAACTTTGGACCTCAATATCTTGGAAACCCGTGGTTTACCAGGGGTGCTTCAATAGAAAAAAATGATTGAGATCTTACAAAGAATATGAGGTATTAAAACGTGCGTTTCGTAGCTTAGATATTTTATTACTCACCTCACAGACAGATGTCACGTTGCAAGACGCCAGCACATACGTGAAGAAATTAATAATTACGATCGTATTTTGGTAAAAAAAATAAAGCAACTTAGCCGCATGTGTTAATACGATTAGGTACATGTTTTTTGCATGTCATGAACAGGGGGTCTACTCTGAAATGCCGCTTTAGAATATTTCGGTCCGCCCGAAGCCCGGCCGAATCGTAGCCTTTGACCCTACTTCGAAATTGCTTCGGATTCATTCATCTGAGTTCACAACTCATTCGGAACCATAGAGAATAATTCACATTGACTAATATTATAAGCTTTCTATTATCTAGCCTTATATTGAATAGAGTTCGATCGGACCGAATGAAAAAACGGCGCGACTGATCCGATCGAAGGAAGTTCGTAGTAGGAAACACCTCGATATCGTCACTTCAGAGTAGATGTCCTGAACTGAACTGAACACAGCCTTACTTAAAACAATTGCTAAGCAAATTTACTATCAGCAATATATCTTTAGCCGCAATGGCGATTTATACGACAAAAAGTACTTTATACCGCCGTAATAGGGGTGCTTTTGTATTCACCTGAACAATATTTAGGTCGAATAGCTGTTCCGCTATACCCCTTTTATAGCATTAAGTAGTAAAACAAACCATATTAAATCTGTTATATTACTGAACTGTGTTCATGTACGAATAAAATTGGGATGTAATAGAATAATGTCTGTGCAGACGAGCAGAATAGAGGCAGCCTGTTGACAATTTTACAGTTAATATAATAATATATTCAAACGATATTCAAACCCTTTCACAACACATTAACTTAGTCTCATACTTGTATTAAGATCCCTGGGGTCTTGCGGCGTGGATCATCATCATTTCATCATTTACAGCCCTGAGAAGTCCACTGTTGGACATAGGCCTCCCCCAACAACCTCCACTCCGACCGGTCGGAAGCAGCCTGCATCCAAGCGACGACCGCGACCTTGGCCAGGTCGTCCGTCCACCTCGCGGGTGGCCTTTCCACGCTGCGTTTGCCGATACGTGGTATCCACTCTAGAACTTTCCGACTCCATTGGCCATCAGTTCTTCTAGCTATGTGCCCTGCCCATTGCCACTTCAGCTTGCTGGACCGTTGAGCTATGTCGGTGATCTTTGTACGTCGGCGGATCTCCTCATTTCTGATTCGATCACGCAGAGAGATCCCAAGCATAGCTCACTCCATCGCTCGCTGTGCGATCCTGAGCTTCTTTATGAGGCACATAGTTAGTTGCGGCGTGGGTAACGGTATGTAAATATATAGACAAGTATAGAAACATCCATGACTCGGAAAAGAAATTGATATTCATTAAATCAGTATGTTTGCACCTGCCAGGATTCAAATCCAGGACTTATGGCATCGTAGGCAGGGTCACTCACTACCTACTACACCGATCGACCGTCAAATTCATACAGAGGGGTAAGCACGAACCTCTCGATAGTCCGTAACGCTAGCGTCAAACTGTCAATTCCCATAGATTTTGCTAACGAGTCGCTAGCGTTACTGTCAAAAAGTTCAAGGAACTAAGAAGCTCGTCCATTACTGGGCATTACACCTTACGCTGGCACTTTGAGTCAGAATACATACGATCGTTATATGATAGACTGTAACGAGAGTTGGTATAGAGTATGTAACATTTGAAATTGATTTTCGGATAAGCAGCTATGTACTTATGGTTGCATGCTAGATGCTTGGATCTGGCTTCTCGTTTCGACTGTAGTGGCTTGTGTTCGTGACCATGAGACGGCAGATCCGAGGGTCAGCGGAGAGTGTAGGGCCCGGTGACGGGCGAGCCCTCGATGAAAAAGTAAGGCAGGCAACGGAAAATATGCCAAATTTTTGTTTAGGGCCGATTTTTCCAATGATCATATAAGCTATCTAAAGAATTAAGATGATGCTGTCTCTATTTATATAAAGCACCAATTTTAACTTACTAATTTAGGTAAGTGTAGTGTAACGGAAGATTACTCAATGGCACAGCAGTATATTCAGGATGCAGAGTCAAACAGCGCAGTTGCTATGTAGAACTATTTATTTATCACTTATACAGTAAAAGTTGCTTCAGGCGATATAACTTTCTGGAAAAGAAGCAGCAAGAAACCCGACTCGCCATAAATAGATTATATCGTTGCAATGTTTTTATCGTAGAACAGAGATCGAGCAGTTACATCTTACAACTTCACGTGTCTACAACGGAGTGTCCAACATAATAGTTCTACCTTCATCTTTATATTAACAATCTAGTCAATCCAACAACTTTTATAAATGCAAACCCGAACATATCAAAGTTAATATGATAATAATTAGTTAATGTCCTAATATCTATGCCTATTATTCATGTGCGGGTTGTAGTTTGTAACAATAGACAAAAGTGGTAGTTCGTCTGCGCATGTATGAGATTTTCCTTGTTTATGTTTTAGCTAATAAACATACCGGTATAGAACATAATGTTATATGAGACTCAAGAAATGTAATAAGCTTATATATCTTAGTTATTATTTGAGTATTTTTCTTTTGTCCAATATTGTTACTACATTTAGAATGGTAGCCAGCGTAATCTATAAAAATAATTATTGGTATATATACAAGGCTTTTTTCGTTGCCACCCTTAACGAAGGGTACGTACTCTATACATCAAATAAAATATGTTTATGTCAAAAAAATGCTGGGAAACAATGTATATTTTTTAAAATTACTTGATCGAGCGAAATTTATAGTGTCCAGTATTTATGCTAGTTTTTTCATAGACAGATATTAATTATTTGTCAAGAAAAAATTTTACTACACGCGTCAATGTGCATTTATGCAGGAAAACACAGTCTGTTTACTCAACTTCGGACCCTAATATTTTGGAAACCAGACACTTCCCTGGTGTGCTTCCATGGAGAAAAATGATCGTGGCAATGAGGAGATTCCAGTTTTCAGGAACGTTGACGACCAAATATCATTCACTATGGGTGCGCCCACCACCGGGCCCTACACCCTCCACTGACCCTCGGATCTGATAACTCATAATTGCGACAACAGGCACTTGCACTAACTACAATCGCCATGAGAAACCAGACCCGAGCACCTAGCATGCAAGACGATACATTGCACCATTCCGAAATCAAAAACTAGATAAATAATCTACATATGTTTCGCCAACAACCGTGGCATCCTCAGGATTATAGAAATTAATAAATTAGTAAACCACTAATTATTATAAACCTCTAAAACCCAACACATTACAATGAAGTAATAATCCTGAGGATGCCACGGTTGTTGGCGAAACATATGTAGATTATTTATCTAGTTTTTGATTTCGGAATGGTGCAATGTATCGTCTTGCATGCTAGGTGCTCGGGTCTGGTTTCTCATGGCGATTGTAGTTAGTGCAAGTGCCTGTTGTCGCAATTATGAGTTATCAGATCCGAGGGTCAGTGGAGGGTGTAGGGCCCGGTGGTGGGCGCACCCATAGTGAATGTTTGAACTTCCGAATTGTAACGCCTAATACAATTTCATTTATAAGACCAAATATCACCCTGTCTAGTATACGGTATAATTATAGCATAAATAATATACCTACACTCATCTATATTTCCCAAATGGGGCAGGAATAGGGTAGAACTGCAAGATTACAAAGGTGAACCCACAGACACGTTTAATGTAAAAGATCTGTGAACAGTCGTAGCTCATTGCCTGAGAAAATGCCCTTTGTAACTCGATCCTTAGTCAACTCTCACGATATGCACGGAAGGAGATGCAGATTACGTACTCTAGTGAACCCCCGAATCGGTACATACATAAATAATACGAAAAGTGTCCAAGACGTAGTTTTTCTGCCACATACAACATAAATCGTTTATGGCCATAAACAAACGTACAAAAGGATCATGGCGTCTCTATGGCCAATAAACCAGGCCATAAAGGCTGTGCCCTGCCATTACGGCCTCTCGGATTTAGATAAAAACACTACCAACGATGGCTAGAAAGATAATGTCGTGCTTATTTTTATTATCTTGTAGTTTTATTTATACTAGCGCTGCGTATTTGCTTTCCTTGCCAATGTTTTTCAGAACGGTTAGTGCTGATGCGAGTCTTCTCTAGTATACATCAGCTGCATCTCCTTCCGTACATGTCGTAAAGTCGACTAAGGAATTCAGGGGCGTTCTCTCAGACGATGAGCTAGCAACTTGTCACTAATACTTAGCCCAAGCACACACTGGCGGTCAAGCAACAGCGGCCAGGTTCAGCAAAATGTATCGTCTTCGTCTTCAGCTTATAGCAGTCCAGTGCTGGACGTAGGCCTTCCCCAGGGCACGCCACAAGGCTGCTGCCACAGGGGTTTTTGCCCATAGTCACCACGCTGGGTATAGGCGGGTTGGTGACCGGAATTTTATAAACCAATTTATCTTTTTATCCAAATTACTCGTAGCCTGGGCTTACATTTTCCCTCGCTATTCGCTATGTCAGTAAGTAACACAAACTCTTACGTAGGAACATATACTCGTAGTTTAAATAACAAGCCGTTAATTCCCTTCAAAGTAACAGTTAAACAGTTTATTGGCGCAGTAATGTTAAACAAAGTTATAATAGCGGTAAAGCTAGCAGTTATCACATTTCACCGGTAAATATTTGATGTTTTTACGTAATTTCATTGATAAAACAATAAATACACAATCAAATTTTCATATTTTTTTATCTGTCATTGAAAACAAAATGTTGCCATAAGTGTGAAATTTTACCCTATTTTTAAACATGCAGATTGTAGGTAAAAGTAGTTGGATCTACTTTGTCTTTGATTGATTGTGGAATTACCTGCAAGCTCTCTCACCGAATTATTTAAAACTATACATATTGTTACTATAATATTATGTTTAAACATTAGATCTTTAAAATGGGCATCGTTCTTTCCTTTATTGAATGAAATAAAACCACGGAGAATGGCCTCACAGCTTTGTTGACATAATGACAAATTATTCAGAGGGACAATTTTTAACAGAATATCGTATTTTTTTGTCACACTTTTGGACCAATGATGTGGAAAAGTCCGATCATCTCCTTTTAATATATTTAAATTTCACGATAATTTTACAAGAGTGTGCAAATCAGTATACTTCTCAGCATCAATAATAATTTTATCGACTATTTCCCCACATCTAGGGAAAAAACATTTTTAAGGCAACATTAATTTTATGACATGCATACGTTAAGTCGATATTTTATGCCTATTTTTTCGCCTTGCGTTTGGTTGGAACACACTTTCTATAGGTAATAATTCTATTCCTGTAATGATAAACATTAGTTATGTACACACATAACGTACGTATATACGTGAATAAATATATAAAATAATGGGGTCGTTGGGGAAATGTAGCACCAGGCTTTCTTTCATCTTCGCATTCATCAATCCAAAATCACAATTCAACCCTTCCATGCATTCTTCCTCATTTCTGTACCTACACTAAACCTTCATAGGTACAACACAAAAATCATAATAAGAAGATTCGATTCGACATTCAAGAAATTTTTTCAATTACGCTGAAGCCTTCAAGAAAAATCGACGGCGAAAAACAATCATTCTTGCTTCGAGTGCCCATCTATAAACTGGAACTAAATTACTATTTTTACCCGACTGCGCGACGCAAAGGAGTGGTATTGTGTTTAACAGCCTATGTATGTATGTATGTATGTTCCTTTGAAGCACTACACAGACCAAACGCTTCGGCCGATTTTTATGATTCATACGTCAATCGATTCCTCTAAGACCGGCGAGTATCACTAAAGACACGACGTTAGTGAAAATCGAATATGGCGACTACTGGACGCCATTTTGTGAAAATGAAAAAAATTCAAATCGACAATCTACATCGAGTGGGGTATCGTTGAATAGGTATTTAAAAATCACGTTTAGGTTTCTCTCAACATTTTTCTATTCGACCAACCGTTTAGGATCTATATCGATTGAAAGTTGCGTAACAACCATTCACACACATAAGTTTTTAGACAGCAGCAAGACGAAAACTTCTTGCTGCCGAGCATGTTGAGCATGTTTCTTGAAGCGTACCTATTAGTAGCTAGGTACTCATAACAAAAAAGTATAAAATAAAAAAACATAATTTAAAAAATCCAAGAACCCGACTGCTTAAAAAAGAACCAAATAATGTACATAATAAAAAAACTGAAAAGAAAAAAACAAGTACTTAGATGTCCGGTGGTCTAGAATTCTATATTATTATTATGGAATTAATACTATTGAAGAACATAAAATATTTTCTAATGATCGTAACATAACAACTGAACAGTCGGGATCCATTATCTGACAGCAAAGCTAATTATTTCAATGGAATTGGTATTGAAGATGAAAGAGAGCCTGATGCTACAAATTAACTGAAAATTGTTTGTAATTTGAACTACATATTTGTACTTTTAAATAGTTTAAAGCTGAAACACTTTGAATTATACTTTTTTATAAAAATTATTAATAAAAAAATGAAAAAATTCTTCACCCGAGTGGGACTCGAACCTTTGCATTCCATGCAGAGCTCTCACCAACTGAGCTACCGGGTCAATTACTTATACTTTTTATTGAAAAGAATAAAACCGGATTGAGTAAAAATTGTAACGACTAGGACTAATATACTATCTAACATTAACATATAAAGAACAACGGACGTAATGCTGTCAATGCACAGATTGAAGCACCGAAATAGCGTCGCGTTACGCATGTGTGCGTATTTTCCAGTAGGCGCCGAGCTTACTATGGTTAGTATGTGTAAGTGGATAACGCGTCATGGCCGAGCTTACTATGAATGCCTATCTCTGTGTATTGACAACACTTTCCGTTATTCTTTATACGTTCATGCTAACTAATGATACCTCTCAACCTCAAATGCGACAAGTTTAAGTTGTATGTTAGCTGGAGAGTGCCAAAGAAATATACAAGCATACATACACTCGTTATGTTTTACGAGTGTATGTATGCTTGTATATGCTTGTATGCTTGTACTCTTCTTGTGGCACAGTCTGGTAAAACCACCGAGTGCTAGACTTAGAAAATGTTACATTGTTGTTAGTTATCGAGACAATTCTTAAACAAAGGATTCCTTGGACCCCGCCGCCTATGACAGTAGCCTATGTTTCTTTTTTTTACAATTAGCTAGGCAAACATTTGACCGCCATCGTGCCTGATGTTAAGCAAGATGCTGCCTAGGGTGGTACATGTTTGCCTAGAAAGTGCCTATTCACTCTAGCTTTGAAGAGACCAATGTTGTTGTGCTCGGGAAATACATCGGCAGGAAGTGCATTCCACTCCTTAGCCGTTCGCATTATAAACGAGTTAGCATAACGTTTGTCAACCAAATACTCCAAAATAGACATAGTTTACTTCACTACGATGTATTATAAATATTCAACATTTACCTATGCTTATTGCTGTAGATAGTCGCTTCAAATGTTGTTTAGTAGCACGTGTCACCGGTGATTTATGGCGGTTTCGAATCCTGCTGGCGCGCAGCCAACGTTTGACGTTACTGCTATAATGCCTCTGTTGCTCTGAGAGCCGGGTTGTATCTAGTATCTATGCTTGGTGTGGTTGAATTGGTTATTGATATGTGATTCTCCATTGAATACAATGATTGAAGGTATCAAAAAAAGAATTAATGACAGTAAATTTAGTATTCTTATAAGAGATAACAATAACTAAGGGCTAAGACAAAGTAATATTATTTCTCGATCGAATCGATAACGTTTCGTCATAGAAACGTTTTCTCCAATAGGAATCCTACATTATGATGAAGTCTAATAGCTATTGATAGAAATGTTACGACAACGAATCGATCACCTTAACAACAAGAAATTCTCACGGGAATTCGTTAGTTAAAGTTAGGCCTCTTTTGTCAGAATTCACGTTTTTAGATTAAGTAATTTGGTTTCAAAGAGGAAAAATATATATAATACAGAATCATATATTCGATCTAGTGATTTAGCTATTTTTTGTTATTTTTTTTTTATATTTTACAATTTCAGGAAGACCAACAGCTATTTATAATTATAGTTAAAATTGTAGATACCTACATAGAGCCAATAACAGGTCCACACTTATAGAAGCATTATGAGAGCTAATCAGGTACTAATGCACACACAATTTTCATCAGAATTCCACAAAACCTAACAAGCTTATCAATAACAAACATAAAAAAAACAATTTAGGTATTAGATAAAATCTAGGTACCTACTAACTTATTGACGGAAAAAATTTCACTAAGCACACACCTCGCCATGTTAAAACTGGTATTGAAGAGATCAAGCCTTTACAAAGTTCATTGAAGTTATTACCCGCTCGCAAAAGGAATGTATTCTGACGATATTTCGTCGATGCAAGAGGAACAGAAAGTGTATTGTTGTGTCGAAGAGCTTTCCAAGGTACTCTAAGATTAATATGTGACAATAGCTCAGGACAGTCTATAGCGCTGGATAAAAGTAAGCGTTTCAAGTAAATTATTCTTCGGAAAAAGGCGGCCTTAATATTTCTATACATAACATTACTTTTGCCGTATATTTTCATCAGAATGTACCGCGTACAGGTACGACCGTCTGTTAGGAACATTATATTCAATAAAAGGCATAACTCCAGGCCGCAGAAGCAGCATTTATCACCTAACGCCCGTGGCTGCATGCCAGCGACAAGCCAGCGATGCGTGGTGTGTGAATGAATTAAAACTAAAAAAAGCGGGTGGGGCTGTGTCGGGGCACACGGCCGTTGGTTTTAACGTGAAACGTCTATGTTAGCGAATCGCTTTTAAAGTAAAAGATTGAAATGAAAACAAGATGGACGCTGTTTTAAGTATTTTAATAAAAAAAGAACAGGTACGTAATAGAAACATAAAATACATAGCAAATGTTTATATATTTATTGTCACTTTCTGGTTATTTTAAATAGCAGCCGCCCACGACTTCGTCCGCGTGAGGGGGCGTTGTACCCGTGCGAAGCCGGGCAGGTTGTTGTATAGACTGTAGCCTTCCTTGGTAAATGGGCTATCTAACACTGAAAGAATTTTTCAAATCAGACCAGTAGTTCCTGAGATTAGCGCGTTCAAACAAACAAACAAACAAACTCTTCAGCTTTATAATATTAGTATAGATATAAATACTGTCCAAATTACACTTATTTTTGTATAAATCAATCGGTTCAAATAAACTTGACAAACACACGAAAGAATCACCACGCTATAAAGTCGGAGTCACGAGTTACACTGAATAGAAACAAGCGCGAGCGCCGGTTTCGCACAGTTATCGCAGTATCCCTCCCCCGCCCCCCCGCTTGACCCCGACACGAACTCAATGTCATAACAGCGAGCTGACTATATAAGTGAAATATTTACACCACATTTTTGTTTCTAAGACCAATAGTTTTTTAATTATTAAGGTACGATGATATAGACCTTTTCGTTACGGTCCAGTTTTTAAACCTGGTACCCGTATGTGTCGGCGCGATTTTAAAGACGTTTCACGTCAAAAATGTTCGAGAAATCCACTAAGTACTTACGTAATTTTCTTCATTACTAATGCTCGTATTATTGTATGTATGTCCTCGCTTACCATATTTCGGGAACATACACGTTTCTATATGTGTAAGGGAAGCGTTATCTCAGGCGATATAAGCTATACGAGGTGTAACAAAAGGGGCATGTTAAGAGAAAATGTAAACAGCGCACTTAAAGGAACCTACTCACAAGATTTCAGACTCGAAATCACATGTTTATTTTTCCAAATAGTATAGATAATTCCTAAACAACTCAAGAATGTTCATAGAATCGTGAAAAATAAACATGTGATTTCGAGTCTCAAATTTTGGAAATAGGTTCTCTATAGTGGGCTTTTTACATAGCTTTTCGCTTAACATACCCTTTCTGTTACACCCTGTATAGTAACTTATCGCCTGAGAGAACGTCCAAATTGCTTAATCGACGCTTACGACATGCACAGAAGGGGATGCAGCAGCTGATGTATTCTAGTGAAGCCGCTCATTAGCACAGAACAAGTGGTTACTAAAACTAAAATAATATACCGACCTACGTAGATATAGTAGTAACTCTATCAAATAACTCATCCGAGTTTCCTAATTACGTTTGGTAACCAAGAAATATGTCTGCGCAAGTTTTTTCTTTCTCCTTCAGAATATAAGTTTATGACTTATTACGGAAAGTTACCAAAGTAATGTGGACCCTTCCTGCTAGTGGTGAAAATGAGTCGCGTATAAAATATAAGTTAAATATTCCGATCTGTCACCCTTTTTGTCCCCTAGGATGCAGGTCAGAAATAATCTGTTTGTTCTTTGACTAATTTGTATAAAAAGTGGGACAGATCAAACATTTTTCCATTCTGTCACCCTGGGGGGACAAAATAGGATGACAGATCGGAATATTGCTCGAAAAGGAATGTTAACTTGAATACCTATCGCACTAAAATGAATGAAACAGCAGATTTTTTTTTCACATTTTCAGAATTGGTCCCATAGCAAAAGTTGTTTCTTTTTACCTACCTAATCTTGTGTCAAAAGTAGGTATGTGTAGTAATATGAAAATACCTTAAGCCGCGTGATGCCCGCAGAGTAGAGTTTGTACCACCCCATGCCAGCCCGTGGGTATCGTACGAGGCGATTAAGGGTTTCCGGGAGGTGGGCAGCACTCCCGTGCTGACAACATAGTCCGAAAATCACACTGCGGTCACCAACCCGCCTGCCCAGCGTGGTGACTATGGGCAAAACCCCCCTGTGGCAGTATCCTTGTGGCATGCCCTGGGGGAGGCCTACGTCCAGAAGCGGACTGCGATAGGCTGACGACGACGACGACCTTAAACGCAGGCCACACCGCCAGCCGGCGGTCGAGCGAGCTAGGCGAGCGGACATCGTTTCACCTCTTTACATACTTCGGTTCACACCGCGAGCTACCCACTAACCTCATCGCTGATGTCAGCGATGCGAACGAAGCTAACGAAACATCCAACGATTCCAGCGAAGCTACTCGTTCACCTCGTTAGGCGCACCCGCTTCGCTAGCTTCGCTCGCCCGCCAGCTCGCTCGCCCGGTTCGTTCGCCCGTCCTCCCCGTTTCGTGTACGGACTAGTCGGCGCTATCCTCTCGCTCTCCCATCCGCACCCCACGTATCACCCGCTTTGCCCGCTTCGTCCGCTCCGCCCGCTCGCTCGCCCGTTCGTAGTTTTCGGTGTGAACCCCATAGTTTAGCTCACCAATATTCCGCGTATTCCTTCTCTCCTAGCCCGCCCGCCTAGCTCGCTCCGCCCGCCCGCTGGCAGTGTGGCTTGCTCTTTATAATAATAATATGTACAAGTGCGCAAAATTGTTACCCTATGAACTCTATTAAAACTAATGCAACTATAATTGCAACATGTTATTATATGTATATGATATTATTACGTAGTCTGAAAAAAGCTTTTATGGTTTTCGATATTTTCTTTATTTTAGCGATTGCATTATTTTATTTACATTGTTTTTCAATCCTGTCTTCGAACAGGAAATGAAATGAACCGAATATCCTTCACATGTTTTCGTATATTCCTTGTTTTTGTTTTTTACACTAGTTCGACTCGAGGGACACATTATTTGGAAGTTAGTTCGAAACTTCGACCAGGAAATATTAAAAGTTTCTGCGGATTATTCTTAATAAGTGGGACGTGATGTATGATAGACTTTTACCTACCTACTAGTGGCCGCTCCGTGTGGACTGCAGAAAAAACAAAACGTCGAAATCATGCGGGATTAAAATATTATCCCGGGATAAATTTGTAGCTGATGTTCTGATTTTAGTTTTAGTTTCTTAGAAAAGCGTAGGTAGGTAGGTTCTTCTAGAAACTTGCCAATTGTCATTTGAATACTACTAATTATAAAAATTATTAATAAAGAAATGGATTTTTTTTTCACCCGAGTGGGAATCGAACCCACGACCACTGCATACCATGCTAGTGGCTCTAACCACTGAGCTACTACTAATTATGTAGGTAAAATATTTATTAACCATCAGTTACGAGTAGAATATCTTCAATGTGACGGCCGCTTGGTCTAGTAGGTAGTGACCCTGCCTGCGACGCCATAGGTCCTGGGTTCGAATCCCGGTAGGTGCAAACATTGATATGATGAATATTGATGTTTGTTTCCGAGTCATGGATGTTTCTATACTTATCTATGTATTTATATACTGTTGCTTAGTACCCACGACACAAGACCTTAGGGATCTTAATGTGGGACCAGGTTAATGTGTTGTGTAGTGTGTGAATATTTATTATATTATTATATTATTATTAATGGAGGCAGTAGCTATCGATAACTAGACCACAATAAGGAAGTATAAAACCTGCTAGATACATTAAAAGCTTTGAAACTAATATTAAAATAGAACGGAGAAAGTTTTATCAAGTACCTGTATAAAACCACCAACTTAGTGTTCACTTAACGGTGGCGCCAGTGTAGCAGTAAACGTTGTTATATGAAGTATTTTACTAAGAATAAGCAGTTAGTTCTAATTATGTCCACTGGAAATAAAAGTTGGGATTGGTTTGAAGTTTGTCGACTGCCAACTTCACAGTAGCCCCTATGCATGGAAAGTTTTAGAAATAAACAAAAAGTTGCCTCTACTTATATACAAGGGTATGAAGAGATGTATGTTAAGCAAAATGCTGAAATAACCTACTATAAAGAACCTATCTACAAAGTTGGTGATTTAAAATCATGTTTAAAACATAAACCAGTTTTTAAATTAGAACTCCAGCTATAAAATAGTGAAAACCGCATTCAATTTTATTTAGTTTTTGCGTGATGCGTGAACAACAGACAAAATTCTAAAAATTGACGTTTTGGTTTCTGTTAACTCGCAAAAGGCCCCATATATTTTTTAATGTCATATCTCCAAAAAAAAAACATGATATAAAACAAAAAGATAGATTTAACAACACCTAGTTTTTAGATTTAACATCTTCCGTCATTGTTAGGGATAACATCGATAGTATATCAAGTAAAAACCAGCGCTGCTTGAATGGTAGCCATATCCTCAAGCAGCATTCAGCTGAAAGGGGACCTGATTGGCAGTTACACATATGCATGCACGGTAGGGGACTGACTAAGCGTTTCCCATACTTCTTTGTATCGTCTTTATGTATTTGTCATTTACCTGTACCTTTTTACTATTATAATCACATTGGTGTCTTATATTATATTTTTTCTATTATTTTCTTGATTTGTGTTGTCTGTATATGTGTACATGCCAAACGTCAAATAAACGATCTATCTATCTATCTATCTATCTATATCGTTGTTACAGATTTTCTTCAGATTTTATTATGTGCAAATAATATACTTACTGTTTGACGAAGACAATGTAGACACAACTTTTTGTTCAAAACTTAAAAAAAAAAAACAAATTCTGAATTTAAAACCCATCACCCACCATATTTAATAGGTTTACGCGGACCGCAAAATTACAATGTAACCGTGATGTAACCTCGCCACCGCTAAACGGATAATTTTGGCAGCAATTTAACAACACAATTGCGTGCAAACAATAGATTTTTACGCAAAAAGCACGCTTACAAAATAATAAAGAGTCACGCCGTTTCGACGCTGCTTGTGATCGACTAGTGTTGGACGGATTAATTTATCGGCCATCTTTATTCGTAACTTGCGACCTCCTTGTTTGTGACCGCTTGCGATTTCGCGATAGTCACTGTCAAACATGACATTTAGTATTATCCTACTAGTTTAAAAAGTTAGGAGAGCAATCGCGCTAAATGACATCGTATTTACCTTTTATTTATTTATGATTTTTATAATTTTTGATCACGGGCAACAGTCGCAATAGAAGCCAATCCATTTTGATTTTCTATTTGTCGTGCCATATCTTGAGCACTGCCGCGCTGTCACTGAATCTAGTAATAATTTCATCTAAATGGGGAAGAGAGCCTCAGCAGTGGCTGTTACAAAGTTTCTAACTTCGTTGATATGTCGACATCGACATGTGCACATCCCTAGCACCATCAATCCTGAGAGAGATTTCGGATTTTTTCACCGAATAAATAGTATGTTAAAATTGCATCGAAAAAGGATGGTGACGTCAGCAGAAGCACCTGATAGCGGCGATTTACTGGTTACTACAGTGTACTATACTATTTTAAAATGTTCCCAAAAAAGGGTAGCCAGAACTTCAGGGTCGAAGGAGAGCTGAAGGAACTACCATGCTTAGCATAGCCCAGCCAGATGGATCAGATCTTTAAGTTGCTAGCTCATAGCCTGAGAGGATGTCCGTGAGTTCCTTAGTCGACTCTTACGATACGTACGGGAGGAGATGCAGTTGATGTATTCTAGTGAAGCCCTATAATAAAATAGAATGTTTTCTCTCTTTAGAAATATGTGAAAATGAATAATTAACCACCCGCTTGACTACTAGATCAATAAAATTATATTAAGAGTAGTAGTTTGCTACCGTGACCTTAGATCTTCCAACGCGTAGCATTTGCTACGAACATGCTACAAGCTACGAATATACTAGGGTAATGCATTTCTTCAATCTCTTTCAATGGGGGCTACGCTAGGTATAATATAATATATTATAGTATATATTATATACTTATAAGTACAATAAGTATTTCTTGAAAATCCCAGTTGATAAATTTATCTGTTTATATCGAGAGGTTGGACAAATAAGCGCCCTCTGCTTCAAAATTGTTTAGAGCGTCTGGATAGAAAATGAACGCTCTTTTACTATATTTTCCTACATACGTTTTAAAATAGATTATTTTATTGTATTTATTAAGATTAAGTGCAATAAATAAGAAAAATAAGGATACTTAAAATGTGCAAAACTTTCAATTGTAAAATTTAACAAACTTCCCGCAGAAGCAGAAAGCTTGGCAATAGACAAGTTGAGAGTTCCGTAAACCAAAGTTAGTAGAAACTAGTTACACCAGCTAGTGCCCTTTTAGGGTTCCCTGGGGCGGAGTTAGTGCATTCTGTTTACTGCGAGTCCAGAAATGTGAAACTAAATGTTATATCAGCGCTGTGAAGTTGTTGCAACAATGTTTTAATATTCCAGAAAAGCTTACCAGTTTTTGCAAGAATTACTTTTTAATCTTGGTGTAACTTTCACCCGTAAAAGTTACGGCTTATATACAGGATGATTTTTGGTCGTCAACGTTCCCGAAGACTACAGAATCTCCTCATCATCACGATCATTATTCTCCATGTAAGCATACCTGGGAAGTGTCTGGTTTCCAAAATATTAGGGTCCAAAGTTGAGTAAATAGATAGGTAGAGTACGTACCCTTCGTTAAGGGTAGCAACGAAAAAAAACCCCGTATACTAAATTATTCGCGATGAAAAGTAACCTTTGTCTTTCCTAAGCCTCTAGATCCTTAAGGATACTTTTTCATTTATAATATTCGCATACACAAGTACCTATATGTGGTGCGCGCGGAGGAAGAATAGTGTAAAATACATTGAAACATTATAATAAATAAGGTAAACAAACCTAACCAAGCATTTAGCTAATTATAACCAAAACAGTCGGTAACTCGAGAATAATCCCGAAATCCCAGATTCAGGACTATCACTGCAGTAGACAAGTTCGAGAGCACTTCTCTTGCAGTTGATTCCGTACAGTTCAGTTCACTCCTTTTTAGGGATCCCTGGGGCAATGTGAGATCTGTCGGCGCATCGCTCTAATGGATGAGTTAAAAATTCTAAATGTGAATTACTTGCAATATTATAATAATAGTTGCGATTTATCAAAACGATTTAATTTCATCCTGTGCAGGGCTTCACTAGAATACATCAGCTTCATCTCCTTCCGTGTATGTCGTAAGAATCGACTAAAGAATTTAGGGGCGATCTCGCAGGCGATGAGCTATCGCGATCCTACAGCTGTTCCCCAGCCAATAGTTGCTCGCTGACTGTTCACATTGCTGGCGACGACGACTCGTTCTACTAGTTTTGTCGCTAAGTGACTCAATCTAAGAAAGAAAATTCGCTCAGCGTAATCGTTTAGCGACGATCGCTCATTCTGTCATTTTTCAGCATTGCGAGCGAGTGGAGCGAGTAATCGCTCATATCTTTCGCATACCCGCCAAGAGATAAAACTAACGAAACTATACAATAGCTGATCGCTTACTACTGGTTTCTATTTTATTACCCGACTACGCCAGAAGGAGGGTTATATTTATCGAGTATGTATACAGGGTGTTTTTTTGTGGCCACCTTTAACGAAGGGTACGTACTCTATACATCAAATAAAGTAAGTTTATGCCAAAAAAAATGCTGGGACAATTTTTTTTTTTTTTAATAATTCCTTGATCGTGCGAAATTTATAGTGTCTAGTGTTTATGTGAGTTTTTTTTATAGACAGATATTAATCATTTTTCGTGAAAAAATCCTGCTACGCGCGTCTATGTGCATTTATGCAGAAAAACGCAGTCTATTTACCCAACTTTGGACCCTAATATTTTGGAAACCAGACACTTCCCAGGTATGCTTCCATGGAGAAAAATGATCGTGATGATGAGGAGATTCCATAGTTTTCGGAAACGTTGACGACCAAAAATCATCCTGTATGTATGTATGTTTCTTTGGCACGCTATAGAGCCTAAACGGGTTGTCGTATATGAGCTTGATTCGTCTTAGTCGTGAAGTGACACGGAGTAAAAAAAACGCACTCGGGTATTTTTCTTTAAATTAATGAAGCTATTTATAGCTTTACTTACATCGCTTACCAGTGGGACAAGTGCCCAACCTAACCTGACTAAACGTAACCTGCTTCAAAGGTTTGTGTTGGAAAACACCCTCGACTTCGGTAGTCGCTGATAGACCAAGATCTGAGTAAAATGTAGAATACGCTTAAGGTGAAATCATCATAATAGGTACAACCCTATTCATAGAAATACCTAGTATTTCCAGCACTTTTATATCCGTGTCCGACTTCCCTAGCAAGTATCCGTTGCAGAGTATCCGTGAGACGTATCCGACAGCTCGTATCTTGGATGTGCTATCCGTAGTTTTTACAAACATATCTCAATATAACGCGTATTTTACTATTCTCAGAGATTAGCTACCTATTTGATGCAGTTGGTAGTGGCCCTGTCTGCGACTCCATAATAAGTTCGAATTCCGGTATCCCGATGATCATAAACGTTTGTTTCCGCGTCATGGATGTTTCTACGATCTATACCCACGTGTATGTAGGTATATACATATCTTAGGAATCTTAGTGTGTGGATCATCTGAAGTCTGCATTATCAACATTTCCTTGGCTGTCACTTACACCCTGTAGTAAAGTTGTTGTGCCCCAAATGCGTCTTACCACGTGGGACGTAATAGACGGTGAAAAGTAGTTTACAAATCTCTGCAGAATCTCTATGGGGATGATTACTTATGTCGATCGACTTATGAGTGTTTTTTCGCTAATCTAACTAATTTTTCAGGTCAGGTCAAGAGTACCCTAAACCGACGAGCGTGCATGAAAAATATCATGAAAGTAGATGAAGCGAAAGAGGTGTGATAGGATCGTAGCAAATGGAGATCCGTGATCTCTGCCTACCCCTCCGGGAAAGAGGCGTGATTATTATGTATGTATGTATGTATGTAACTAATTTTTTGAAGTACCTTTCATGCAGACTTAAATTTAATTAGAATAAACCAAATTCACATTTCATTTTCTTGAAATGAAGATGTCAGTATTTATTCCCGGTAAATAACTGTCTGATGCTTGGGCAATACCTACACAAAACTGAGACAAAGAGCTACGTACTGTAGATTATACGGCTCGTATTCACTCAAAATATGCATAAATTATTCATGAATTCGTCGCCCGGCGATGGTCAAAATATCTACTGAAAATAAGTGCCTATTATAGTAGATTCTGACCGTCGCACTAACTGCACGTGAACTAACAAATTTTATTAATCAAGTCTGTTCCTCTCTATTCTTAACATAAATGACTGACACAGAATAGGACAAGTAGGACCAAACCTTCAATCACGCCTACTGAGTAGGACTAATTTTAAGTTTACGTTTAAGTGTGATCTATGCTGTTCTGGTTTTTCTAGGCGATGGGCTGACCAGCTGTCTCTACTAACCGAACTAGTACATCTCAAACCCTCAAAATTGGTCAGAAGTGGCACCATGTCGTTCTATCGGCCCTTGGTGCTTTGCCTACCCTGTAAGGGATAAAGGCGTGATTATATGTATTTGTGTATGTTTAGGTGTGACGATCGGAATCGACTATAATTGTCTTTGTAATATTATACTCGTATTATAGCGTAACCTTGGGCGCCCTCCGGCCAGATGGTCCGATAACTTGAAAAGGGCGGCTGGTAGTAACCGAATGGTGAAAACGGGAGATTGAACCTTGTGGTGTGCTCTGGGGGAGGCCTATGTAAAGACTGCAATAAGCTGATGTATGTTGGTATATAATATACATTTAAATGAGCATGTGTTAGTATATTATTATATTACATACAGCGGTGATAGCCCAGTGGTTAAGACGTGCACCTTCCAAGCGGGAGGCGTAAGTTCGATCCCAGTCAATGGCCTGTACCAATGAATTTAATTCATGTACAGATTTTAATGTTGCGAAATTGTCACTTAGCTCGTGCCTCGGAAAGCACGTAAAGCCGTTGGTCCTGCGCCTGATCTCTCTCCGGTCGTGTCGGCTTTCCGTCCCATCGGACTATGAGAGTGAGGGAATAGAGAGTGCACCTGTGTTTGCGCACACACTTGTGCACTATAATATCTCCTGCGTACCTGGCCAATCTCCGTAGAGATTGGTCGCCTTGGCCGAAATACGGTCGGAGATCATCATCATTATATTACATACATCTCTCAGGCGATTAGCTAGCAACTTGTCGCTGATTTTATATACATGTATATCCGTTATGCTAAGAGTGACGGTGGATCTCGTTTATGATCTGCAGTTCTAACTGTATGTACCTATGTCTATAATAAACGTGATAATATTTTGCAAATTAAGGAAATTTATAAATATCCTACCTACTTAATTGATTTTAATTACATTTTAAATTGAATACGCAATATAGGCAGGAAATGAAATGTAATTTTCATGAATGAAAATCATCTCTAATTATGAAAATTGAACGAATGGAGAGGAGATAAGAAGACTAATAGTCGTGAATGACCTTGGCAATAGAACGAAATTGAGATAAAATAACAGAAATAATATAATTTTATGTCACATTGCAGATAAATTCAGATTTTTATTTTTGACATTCTGAAACAGAATGGAAGGTTGCTGTTGAAATTTTAAAACCTTTTTTTAAAATTTTCTCGTCTAAAATGTAATTTGAATGAAGACTCATGTTTGTTCAACGCTTGTTAGACGAAACACAATGTTTTTCTCTCCTGAAAATTATATTAGCATTCATTGTTTTCATCAAACATCTCGTTAAAAAAAAGAATCTTAAGTCTGCAACAAAAATCTAAAATGAAAAGGAACACTATGAAGTTATATATTACAGAAAAAAGCCCAGTTAATAGAAATGGGGTTAATAAAAATGAAATGCAAAATGGTTGTTTCGCTTAAACTCAAAAACTTAATTTCAATTAAATGTTCTGTGTGTGAAGGCATTGCAGGCCACTGCTGGACGTAGGCCTCTCCCAGGACACACTACAAGACTGCCCACGGGGGGTTTTTGCCCATAGTCACCACGCTAGGCATGCGAGTTGGGGACCGCAGTATGATTGTTGGACTATGTTGTCAACATGGGAGATCTTATCTTACGATATCCAGAGACTAACATATGATGGTGGTATTTTATTCAGCCGACAGCACACGGCACTGACTAACAAGTGGATATAGGAGAGGTTTAAATTGTACCGGTAGGTGGCGCTGCAGTTACACCAGGTAATGATGTAAAGAAACCACTAGTGTTACATTCAAAATTCCGGTATCCTCCGGCAGTTTCCACTGATTTACCTGTAAAATCAAAAATTACCCTTTTAAATTGAGTGCCTACAAATAAAACAATGCAAATCTACGTAGCAAATACTGATTTTACAGGTACCACAAAAATTGTGTCAGTTGACGGAATTAACTAATTTATTAAAAACGTTATCACTTTGAATTAAGTCAGTCTGTTGTGGTGTGCCCCAGGGACCTGTCCTGGGACCGACCAATTTCCATCTGTATAAATTGGTACATTTTTAACAAGTGACGTCGACATTTTTTCCCTTATTTAATTAACTTGCCGTGTTTTACTTTTAATACTTATTATTAATTTGGGTTTCCATATTCATACAGCCATGAGGTCTTATCTATATACGAACATTTTTATTCCGAGTTGACTTAGGTACATACAAACATACGAGTACATATACTTCGCTTTGTTGCCGAAATGGGGTAACCAGAACTGAAGATCTCATGCAAATTATCAGTAACAAGTTGCTAACTTAACACCTGAAACTAGATTATTATGTTTTACTATAGGAACACGGAAGATAAAGATGAAGATAAGAAAAATAATAAAGATTGGGGTAATGTTTTATTTGTTTTATTAACACACAAATAACAACAGTTAACAATAGAAATGTAATGGCAGAAATATAATAAAGTTAGTTACCGGGTTTCTATCTTTATAGTACCTATTTTAATATAGGACAATGATAATATTATATAAAAGGTGTAACAGAAGGGTTATGTTAAAAAAATTCTATGAAATAACCCACTACAAAGTACATGTCTACAAAATATGAGACTCTTAAATCTTAAATTTTAAAGTTTGTATGAACATTTCTGATTTGTATATTAATTACTCTATACTCGTAGGTACTACTGCGAATATAAATATCTGATTTCGAGCTTAGAATTTTGTAAATAGATTCATTATAGTCGGCTATTTTAATAGCTTTGGCTTGACACACCCCTTCTGTTTTACCCATTTTACCCTATACAGGATGATTTTTGGTCGTCAACGTTCCCGAAAACTACGGAATCTTCTCATCGTCACGATCATTTTTCTCCATGGAAGCATACCTGGATCCCAAGATATTAGGGTCCAAAGTTGAGTAAATAGACTGCATTTTTCTGCATAAATGCACATAGACGAGCGTAGTAAGATATTTCACGAGAAAGAATTAATATCTGTCTATGATAAAACTAGCATAAACACTGGACACTATAAATTTTGCCCGAACAATAAATAAAATAAAATAAAAAATTTCATTATTTCCCAGGATTTTTTTTTTGGCATAAACTTACTTTATTTGATGTATAGAGTACGTACCCTTCGTTAAGGGTGGCAACTAAAAACATCCTGTATATCTAAAACTAAATTCCAGCCTGTAGACACAGGAAATAGCTGTAAGGAGGCTGTCGTCACCACGATAATATTAATGATAATGTCAAATAGGCTGATACGATACCCCGGGGGATATGCGTGAGCTCATTAGTACCGACCGTGAAGGAAGTAGGGGGGAAGAATCGCAAGAGCCAGGTATTGAATGAGCCACTTAATTAAATTATTTCAATTGATTACTAACATAGTTAATATACTATGGCCTCTTGTTCGAAACAAATAATCGATAAGTATTTATTTATTAAAGGAAAAAGTATTTTTGTATTTTCTTGTATTGTTTTTTCTAAAAAGATAGGGTTGGAAGGGAAAGACCTCGCCGGACTTTCTTCGATCAAAATGGTGAAATTCTAGAGAAAGGTTAGGTCAAGACTACCCTAAACCGACGAGCGTGCATGAAGAATATAATATCATGAAAGTAGAGGAAGCGAAAGAGTGTGTCAGGACCAGAGCAAATGAAGATCCGTGATCTATGCCTACTCCTCCGGGAAATTGACGTGATTTTATTTATGTACGTAGATTGAAATCAGTCTAACCTTGCGCACTATGTCGATTATTATGTCGTAAGTACTTTAAGGCACACTTGTAGTAAAATTATTGTACTACAGCTTTTAATTGTAGATATTTCTCGAATATTCATTCATAACGGCAGTCTCCCGCCACTCTCCTGTTTTAAGTATCACTCAATACAAGTATAATTAATTTTATAAACACACGTATATTAATAAAACATCATGAAAACAGTAAATTGATACATGATAACCAAGAGTTTAACCTAGTTGTGGTGCAGCGCTACGTTAATGTAGGTTAAAATGTTGTGGTAAGTACAAACATTGTGACAATCGATTAAATATACAGAAAATCACGCTTTATTCCGGGTGTACCTATGTGAGTGATGAAAAAATAATTTAAAAATTGAAAATTTATAATGTTAAGGTTTTCGCTTCGCAATTAGTGGAAAAAATTATCTATTGTTAACCTAAAAATATAAAACATAGAATTTCTAATTGGTCTTTCTAGGTTAGGTTAGGTTATATAACTATATTTATAAATACATAGTGGACGCCCGCGACTTCGTCCGCGTGGACTACAGAAAAAACAAAATGTCGAAATTATTCGGGATAAAAACATTTTCCCCGCATAAAAAGTAGCCTATATGTTAAGTGGGACCTGTCACAATATATTTCTGAAATCTGCATCGAAATTGTTTCAGCCGTTTCTGTGATTTGCGTGCTCAGACAAACCGACAAACAGACAAAAATTCCAAAAATCATTGTTTTGGGTACTATTGCGTTGACAAAGAAGGTCTCCTATATTTTTTACCCGACTGCGCGACGCAAAGGAGTGGTATTTCTCATATATCTTCCATGTTTTTTCCACATTTTCCTCTTATTCTTCGTCCCTATTGGTCGCACTGTGATGATATATTGCCTAAAGCCTTTCTCGATAAATGAACTATCCAACACAAAAAGAATTTTTTAATTCGACCCAGTAGTTCCGGAGATTAGCGCGTTCAAACAAACAAACAAACAAACTCTTCAGCTTTATAATATTATTAGTATAGATTAGCCCGTATTTTTATCTCACTGGAGGCTATAATTTTAAAATGCTTATCTAGATTATAGTTTATATTCGGCATCAGAATTAATTAAGTTCATAACATTTATGCCTTTATTACTTGTAAAAATAAGGTACCTACCTACTTATAAGTTATGGGCATTTTTAATATTATGACGCGAGATTAGGTGACGTCATAAGTTAGTAAGGTATATTGATGGAATATTCGATGCACCTTTTTAACTCTTACTTAGTTACTTACAACAAGTCTCACTCGTATAAGCTTAGCTTTATAAGTCACAATTGTGCGGTTTATTTCATTTCAAAACTCACATTAAAATTAATTAAGATTAACCTATATAAACGTAATAGCTATATTAAACGGAATAATATTTACAGCTCAAACTAAATATTAAAACTTAACGCCCAGCTATTTTGAGCTCCTATTTGTCATGTCATAAGTACTTTGAACGCTATCACTGTACCTATATCGAGTAATTAGTCTTTGATATCAAAATATAATCGTTCTAGGTAATCTACAGGGTGTAACAAAAGGGGTATGTTACGCGAAAAGCTATGTAAATAGCCCACCTAAAGGAACCTATCCACAAAATTTCAGACTCGAAATCATATGTTTATTTTTCCAGATAGTATAGAGAATTCTTAAACAACTCTGGAATGTCCATACAATCTTGAAAAATAAACATGTGATTTCGAATCTCAAATTCTGGAAATAGGTTCTCTATAGTGGGTTGTTTACATAGCTTTTCGCTTAACATACCCTTTCTATTACACCCTGTATAGTTATCTCCCACTACAAATGCGAAGATATATCATACTTCAAATTCACCCGCATTAATAGTCCTAACCATAGAGGAGTACACCTCATTCTCCTCTTTCAAACCTGCCTTGCCTCTGTAATAGGGGAACTCATTCTTCGTACCCAGATAATAAACACCAGGCTTGTCAAAATCGGCTTCCAGCCCAAGATAATTAAACACAGTACTGTTATAACATCTAGCAAATCTAGCATCCTGCACCGAATCACACATAACGCTTATAAACTTCTTTGGATGAACCAAAGCTTGCCACCAATAAAGCGCCGCTCTTAGATGACTGCAAACAACTAGACATGGGATATAAGGAATATCACCTGGTTGGTATTCCCCCCCATTGACGTAAACGTCCATATGTCCTAATCTTTCTGCAATGCCAAAACCATCTATATTAGTGTGGATAACATCCACATTTTCCGCATCAGAAGGGTTCAGTCTAAACTTAGGGGACAGGGTACGGAAGCAGGGTCCAGCAGGGTCTAAACCGGTGATTCTGGAGACTTTTCTACCGGTGGCCTGCTGGTAGTATTTGGCGGCATAGCTGACGATGTGTGACCCTAGACTGAGGCCGACGAGCTCGATGTTGCTCGGCGTCAGACCTTGGTCGGTGAGCTGGACGAGAAATTCGCCGATTTTCTTGCCTATAAACCTTGTTAGGCGCACGGATCTGGAATATTGTATACGAAAATAAATGTCAAAGAAAATAGTAACAGCAAATTATAGGTGATGAGCAAGTTGTAACAGATCTTATATGTAGCCTATGACCTATTCTGCAGGTACCTACTATACAGGGTGTAAAAAGACAACAATGTTTTTTTTAATACCTCGTATTCTTTATAAGGTTACGATCATTTTCTTCTATGGAACCAACCTTGTGAAACGACAAAAAAAACTATGAAAAAATATAGTCATTTTATTGCAAGCAATGTATTCGTTTGATGCGCAAAGTACAAATGTACCTACAAAACTAACATTATAACATTTTGACATGGCATCTTTGAAAAAAATGTTTGTAAACCAATTTCAGATGGATTTATGTAAAAAAAAATGATATTAATGTAACTTTGGACCTCAATATCTTGGAAATCCGTGGTTTTCCAGGGGTACTTCCATAGAAAAAAATAATCGAGATGTTACAAAAAATACGAGGTAATAAAAAAACAAAGTTAAATTTTAACACCCAGTATGTATACAAAATTTCAAAAAGATTATTTAAATAAAAAAATCTTAAAGTACCTAGTAACAAATAAACTTATTTTCAAATTTATAATATTAGTTGGGATTTTATAAGTTAAATTCCTAAGAATTTAGTACGAAGTGTAATCACAAAATTCTGGAAAAGAAAAGGTCACAAAGGATGGAATTTCAGTTAATACTTCCTTTTCACAGTCTGAGAATGTAGATTGATATCGTCTTGTTACCAATAAGTGAAGAAACCATGGCATTATTTTTTTACTTTTTTAGCAAACTTAGGAATTTCGGAAACCGCAAAATGGAGTTCAATGAGAATATACAGGATGATTTTTGGTCGTCAACGTTCCCGAATACTACGGAATCTCCTCATCATCACGATCATTTTTCTCCATGGAAGCATACCTGGGAAGTGTCTGGTTTCCAAAATATTAGGGCCCAAAGTTGAGTAAATAGACTGCGTTTTTCTGCAAAAATGCACATTGACGCGTGTAGCAAGATTTTTTTACGAGAAATAATTAATATCTGTCTATGAAAAAAAAATTGCATAAACACTACACTATAAATTTCGCCCGATCCAGTAATATTTTTTTTTTTTAATTACATCGTTTTCCAGCATTTTTTTGGCATAAACTTACTTTATTTGATGTACCTATAGGGTACGTATAAGGGTGGCAACGAAAAAACACTCCGTAGAGATAATTATCATATACCTTATGATAATTATCATACGGTATATAGGCCATATGTAGGCTCTGTTACCGAAATGAGGTAGCCAGAACCGCAAGATCATAAAGGAGATACTACAGCTACGTTGTACCTAAATTGTATTTACAATAATATACTTTATTTCTTTATCGTCCACAATGGAAACTATTTACTTTTATTGCAGTTTTACCGTTTCTGACATAATGATAAGTACAAAAGGTGATAACTTTTCTATGTTATTTAAAAATGCAAGGAAAATGAATTACTTGCTGAATAAAATAGAACGTAAGCATAGAGCAAATAATAATAATATGTATAATGTACTTATTGTCAATTTAGCAAGGTAAGGTTGGTAGAAGAATTTGTTAGAAAATTAGTTAAGAAAAGCATAGAGGAATAAGATGTCATAGAGTGCTAATGCCATACTAACTGTTTCGATGCACCATTAGACTTTTCGGTGCCTCACAATTCCAGTCCTTGACACTTAGATTCTATTAGTGTAATGTGTAGTAATGTACTACATTACTAATGTATTGTATCGTATAGTAATGCCATCTAAGTGTCAAGGACTGGAATTGTGAGGCACCGAAAAGTCTAATGGTGCATCGAAACAGTTAGTATGACATTAGCACTCTATGTCTACATCTTATTCATCTATGACAAAAGCAATGCGATTGCATGAATTTTTATAATATTCGCTGATCGCTTTTGAAGTTCGTATCACATACCAGCAATATCAATAAAAATTTTAATTTCCAAACTGAAAATTATATAATTTTTTGCTATCGCTTTGCTACTGCGTTGATTTTACAAGATACGCGTCTACTTACCTTACTATTTACTAATCTACTCACCTACTTATCACTATGAAATGTAGTGAATGATGTAATATTTCTATTGCCAATATTATTACACCTAATATATGTATAATAAGAGGTGATAGCCCAGTGCTTAAGACGTGCACCTTCCAAGCGGGAGGCGTAAGTTCGATCCCAGTCACGGGCCTGTACCAATGAATTTATTTCATGTACAGATTTTAATGTTGCAAAATTCTCGGAAAGCACTTAAAACCGTTGGTCCTGCGCCTGATCTCTTTCCGGTCGCGTCGACTTTCCGTCCCATCGGACTATGAGAGTAACGGAATAGAGAGTTTACGCACACACTTGTGCACTATAATATCTCCTGCGTACCTGGCCAATCTCCGTAGATATTGGTCGCCTTGACCGAAATACGGTCGATTATCATCATTATTACACCTATTTTATATTCTGGAATTTTATAAAACAACTGTCCCAGTAAACACTAATTAGAATAGGTGCTATTAAATGAGATCATTTTATCAAGATTTGCTCAGCATATTTGTCATTGTTAACACCATTTACATGTTTACCCACTTGAAAAAAATGGTGTTATGACATAATAATTTAATATGCGAATTTTCAAAACTGGATTTTTTGCAGTTATTTGCGTATTCAAAATGGATTTGATTATATTTTGGTATCGTGTACAGGGTGTTTGTGGCATTATAAGTAAAAGTGATAAATTAGAAGTTTATAAATAGTTATATTAATCGCTTATGTGTAACTAAATGAGTACCTAACGAAAACTTTAGAAAAAAACAAAATACTTAAACAAAGTACATAATTAAAAATTAAACAAACATCAAATTCAACTTTTACTAACCCTATTAACCCTTATTAAAAAAATAATCAAAATTGATCAACATTTTTATGAAGCAATCACAAATAACACATCGAATAGTGATACACAAACCCTATGCACTATATCAAATCGATTTGTAAAGGAACTAAACAATGGTATGCCGCCGTACCCTTGTGATATGAATCACTTAGTTCAACGTTTAAATCAATGGATCCACCATGCTCGTCGCAATCACTCTAATGGACCAGATGATAATGTAGAGATAGGGATCGATAAGGTCTGCAGATCAGTTTAAAACCAAGAGTAAAGCCGCGCCATAAGTCCTGGGTTCGAATCCCGGTAGGTGCTAACATTGATATGATTACTATCGATTTTTGTTTCTGAGTTAAGGATGTTTCTATACTTATCTGTGTATTTATATACTGTGCTTAGTACCCTCGACACAAAACTTTAGGGATCTTAGTGTGTGACTAGGTAAGGTAGTAAAAAATAAACTATAGTTTTCTATTATAGTGGCACCGTCATTTAGCGGCATAAATGAATTATGTCACTAGATCATTTGCTTAGTAAACAAGTGGATTGCGAAGGTCTACAAAACCTTTGGCAGTTCTCGTATACCTACCACGTTTTTTTTTAGTATGGAAATTTAAATGTCTAAATAGCAGTGATATCACATTATGTATAAGTAAGTTCATGCCAAAAAAATATGGGAAACTTTTTAAAAAATACATATTTTTTTACTTTGTCGCGCGCAATTTATGGTCTATAGTGTTTGCAGCACAAGTAGCATGACCTGCAAAACACGATATGATTTATCGACATTTAGCCTATCAAAATAGCATAAGTATAGCCGCCATGTTGAATTTTGTATAGAGACGTTACGATATCGTACAATACGATATCCATGATGCGTGGTTATGCTAAGGGATTGGGTTGGTTTTTTTCATAAGAAATTGAAAATGTTTGTTACACGCGTCTACGTGCATTTCTGCAATCTGATATCTCAAATTTTCACCATGGAAACCAGACACTTCCCAGGTATGCTTCAATGGAGAAAAATGTTCGTAATTACGAGGAAAATGCATAGTAATCAGAAACGTTGACGACAAAAAAATTAAGACAAAGACCTCTGTATCTATTGGTCGAACTTACACCCAAGTTTACACATACATAAACACAAGGCTGAGTTCCCGAAATGGGGTAGCCAAAACTGCAAGATCATAAAGGAGACCCCGCAGCCACTTTTAGCATAACCACGGCAAGTTTATAAATACAGAACTTATACATACTTTGGATAAATATAGGTAAGGAATGTGAAAGTTTCCGTGATAAAGACGTTGTATCCCTTGCTGGCATATGCTGTGCCGATAGCCTGCGAGGGGGGCATGACGGAACTGTCTAAAAAGCCGACTGCGTAGAGAACTGTCTTCTTGTTTTTGAGGTCTGCAATAATATAGATAATAATGTTACATATAAAAAAGTACAAAGTAATAATAAATAAATATTCACACACTACACAACATATTGACCTAGTCCCACACTAAGATCCCTGAGGTCTTGTGTCGTGGGTGCTAAGCAACGGTATATAAATATATAGATAATACATATAAACATCCATGACTCGGAAACAAACATCAATATTCATCACATCAATGTTTGCACCTACCGGGATTCGAACCCAGGACCTATGGCGTTGCAGGCAGGGCCACTACCAACTACACCAATCGGCCGTCAATATAGACCATTTACAACATACACTTCGTCCGCGTGAGGGGGCATTGCACCCATGCGAAGCCGGGGCGGGTCTCTAGTCTATAGAGGGGCGGGTCGTATAGTATAGTCTCTAGTCTATAGCCGGGGCGGGTCTCTAGTCTAGTCTATAGCCTTGCTTGATAAATAGGCTATCTAAAAAACTAAAAGAATTTTTCAAATCAAACCAGTGGTTCCTGAGAGTAGCGAGTTTAACCAAAGAACAAACAAACTCTTCAGCTTTATAATAGTATATGTATAGAATGTAGACACGGAGAACTTCAGGATCATAAATCCAGAGATCGCAAATCCACGTATGGCGTAGCGGAGATAGATGTAAATGATCAGTAACAAGTTGCTAGCTTATCGCCTGAGAGACTGCCCGAGTTCCTTAGTCGACTCTTACGACATGCACGGAAAGAGATGCAGCTGATGTATTCTAGTGAAACCCCTCATCAGCACAAGCATAATACATCTACAATATCTATTTTATTTATTTTATTAATTTTACCAATTAATTTATCCTTCGCCACCATTTTGGCAGCTCTGAGGATGGGCATCGGCTTCCTCTCGATAATTCCGTTGGAGATCCGATGAGAGACTATCTGCAGCTGCTCCAGCGCTCTGATGCTGATGCTGGCATTGTTCATCACTCCTGGACCTGGAAAAAGGATCGAAGCATCATCAGTGCATCACCAATGTCGCAGGCATACAGGATGTTCTTTCGTTGCCACCCTTAACGAAAGGTACGTACTCTATACATCAAATAAAGTAATTTTATGCGAAAAAAATGCTGGGAAACGAATGATTTTTTTTTTTTTTTTCTTTATTACTTGATCGGGTGAAATTTATAATATCCAGTGTTTATGCTAGTTTTTTCATAGACAGATATTAATTATTTCTCGTGAAAAAATCCAGCTACGCGCGTCAATGTGCATTTATGCAGTAAAACGCAGTCTATTTACTGAACTTTGGGCCCTATCTTGGGAACCAGACACTTCCCAGGTATGCTTCAATGGAGAAAAATTATCGTGATGATGAGGAGATTCCGTAGTTTTTGGGAACGTTGATGACCAAAAATCATCCTGTATACACACGGAGTATCAAAACCGCTAGGCATATTTAAAAGGTACTAGTCTAAATAAAAACATAGTGCGTATAATATACACGTCTATATCCCCGAAACAGGGTAACGAAGTTGCAAGATACCAAGGAGATCCTATAGCCACGTTTAGCATAGCAGGACCAGATTTAAAAGATCAATTAGCTCAAAGCCTTAGAGAACGCCCCTGAGTTCATTTGTCGACCCTTACGGCATGCACGGAAAGAGATACAGCTGATGGATTCTAGTGAAACCCCGCGACAGCACAGGACACATAAAATCATCAAATGAAGCATTTTAATTGAAGAAAATGAACCATACAATTAGAGAATTATCTCCTTTAATTATAGGCTTTTAAATGTATGTATTAAAATATAGCAATTTATTATTTTCTAAGTCATTCGGTCAAGGGTAACATAAGAACTAGATCCTTTGATTAGATACCTATTAACATTGACACTTCTACCGTATAAAGTGAGGAAAATGTTATTTAAAATACTAGAATATATTTTTTAAGATAAACTGCTACTGTGAGTGAATAACGGGTTATAAAATTACATCAATTAAGTGTACAGGGTGTAACATATTATTCAATCAAGTATACATGGTATAAAGCCCGTGACTGCCGGGCTCCAAATACGAGTAGGTTGCACAGTCCTCCCTATTACTGTTCTTTTCTACCTGTTTGCCTACTCTTTTCTATTTTGTCTATTTCTACCCTATTTTCATTGTCTTGGTCTATGTTGTTGCTGTCCGTGTATGCGTAATAAATTCTATTTATCTATCTATAACAGACGGGGTAGGTATGTCAAGCGAAATGCTACAAAAAAGCTATAGAAAAACAATTTAGGTATAAAACTTTTGACTCCAAATTAAATGTTTATTTATCAAGATTGTATGAACACGAGTAAAATTTGTAATATTCACCATATTCCTGCCCTTATCTCATTATTTATGCCGGCGCAATATAGTTCTTTCGAAACTTATATTGTTAAGAATTTGGCTTTGTTTTACGGCCGGCTGCCTGTCTGACGCCAACCCTCTTCGAGTACAGTAATTCAATTCCATAATGTCAGCTCCTAATTGGTCCCTTTTGAAAACCAGCGCTGCTTGCAAGGTAGGCACGCCTATCTTGTCTTAGCAGCATCCAGCTGAAAAGGGACCCGTTTGGCGGTTGCACGGGACTGACGGGCTCCAAATAGGGCACACAGTTCTACTTACTGTTCTTCGTTTCATGTTGCTTCTACCTGTCTACTTACTTCTTTTGATCTGTATTTCTACCCTATTTCTATTGTCTTTTTCTATCTTACTTCTTTCCGTGTATGTGTAATTTTCAAATAAAAATCTATTCTATTCTATTGTCTCATACAATTTAGGAAAAATATAAAATTATAAACATATTATGTGATATCTAGTCTCAAAAATTTGTAAACAGGCTCGTGGGATATTTTCATAATACTCCTTCTATTACACCCTGCATAAACAATGAGCACTTTACATCAAAACCTCCATACATTAACGTTGATAATGAATAAAATATCAGTTTAATAACATTTCTAGTCATTTTGCCTATTATAGTAAAATAGTACATAAATGGCTGTCATTTATGTATGTTGGACATTGACAACCTGTTCTTTAGACCATGACCGAATTACTATAAATTGTAATAGGTAATTGTACATACAACATTTTTGTAAATAATTGTAAATAATTACAGTAAAACACTTAAATTATTTAAAATAAAATACCATTTAAAATGTCCACCATTACATTTTTGTTATTTAAAAATTTGCTGTTCAACTGTGGTCTCAATAATAATAATAATAGTTTACGTTGCATGGCCCCTTTTAACCATGTAACTTCGCTGCGAATATAAACGAGATCTGACCGACTATTATTTTTTATCATAAAATTTTGATTCGACAAATCATAGCACGAATCACAATTTTGTTTTGTTGCAATTCCACTAACACTCTGTACTAAAACACAAATAACCTTTAAACCCTAAAAGGAAAGTTTATATAATACAATCTGGCATCAAAATGGCGTGTTAGGCACCCAATATTCAGCTCTTGTTGATTACGATGCGAAGTGGAATTTGCTATACTTACATTCTGGTATCAGACCGGCAGGATAGCCAATTTCTGGTCGCGGTTCATACTCCAGTGTACCAACCACCAGCGCTGGAGTCATCAGCACCAGATACGCCACTGACACCATTCCTTTTTGCATAGTCCTGGAGAAAGAGATGCTTTTCAGATCAAGTACTGAAGGAAGGATATTCTTATGTCTTACATCTATCTATACCTATACATATAATAAAAATGTAACGGATCGCTCTCTGTACATGGAAGATATATGAATATAAAAGATATATGATACCTTTATCAACGCAATAGTACCCAAAAGAATGATTTTTGAAATTTTTGTCTGTTTGTCTGTGCGTTTGTGCACGCTAATCTCAGAAACGGCTGAACCGATTTCGATGCAGTTTTCAGTAATATGTGTGGTTGAATTTGGGTCCTAAGGTATTAGTCGAACCCAGTTACTCCTTACGTCTTACTTAAGGAGAGACAAAATTAGGATTGGTATGATACGTAAACATGATCGTTTAATAATTGGGATTCTCTCGGTGTCTACCTCTATCTGTTGTCGTCTGACAATGATAGGTTAAAGTTGAATATAATTATATTATACAGGACGATTTTTGGTCGTCAACGTTCCCGAAAACTACGGAATCTCCTCATCATTACGATCATTTTTCTCCATGGAAGCATACCTGGGAAGTGACTGGTTTCCAAAATATTAGGGTCCATTAGTTATTAGTTGAGTAAATAGACTGCGTTTTTCTGCATAAATGCACATAGACGCGCATAGCAAGATTTTTCACTGGAAATATTTTTAATATCTGTCTATAAAAAAACTAACATAAATACTAGACACTATAAATTTTGCCCGATGAAGTAATTAAAAAAAGTTTTTCAAAAAAAAAAAAATTCCCAGCATTTTTTTGGCATAAACTTACTTTATTTGATGTATAGAGTACGTACCCTTCGTTAAGGGTAGCCACGAAAAAACATCCTGTAGATATATTTAATTATATGCTGGGATATGGTTGATCGTTTCATCATTAAACATTGTGCTGAGGGATTCAGCTTTGTTTACCAAGATTTGGCTAGTGTACCTATATAGCTATCGGGGTGAAAAAATAACGTTGCCAAAAACGTAATGTAAAAATAAAAAAGTTTAAAAGAGATGGTCAAATTCGTCATGTGAGTTAATTGAGCCGGTAGCTCAATTGATTAGAGCAAAGCACGGTTTGCGAGAGGTCGTGAGTTCAAGTCTCACTCGGGTGAAAAAAAAATCATTTCTTAACAATATTTATAATATATTTAATTATTAAAGAGTTGGCGTCAGGCAGGCAGCTAGCCGTAAAGTAAATAGCAAATTATGGGCAACGTGAGTCGAAAGAAACTATATTGCGCCGACTCCATATATAATGGGATAAGGGCAGGAAGATGAGATATAATTATTATCAATCTTTTCTATACAGGGTGTAACAAAAGGGGTATGTTAAGCGAAAAGCTATGAAAATAGCCCACTATAGAGAACCTATTCCCAAAATTTGAGACTCGAAATCAAATGTTTATTTTCCAGTTAGTATGGAGAATTTCTAAACAAGTCAGGCATGTTCATATAATTTTGAAAATTAAACATGTGATTTCGAGTCTTAAATTTTGGGAATAGGTTCTTTATAATTGGCTATTTTCATAGCTTTTCGCTTAACATACCCTTTTTGTTACACCTTGTATAACTTTAGCTCTACTTTAGTATACAATCTCGAAATCGCTAATAAGATCCTATAGGCACTTTTAGCATAGCGGTGCCAGATGATCAGTGATAAGTTGCTAGCTAGAGAGAGAATAGGCCTTACATAAATTCCTCGATCGACTCTTACGACATGCACGATGGTTATACAGAATGTTTTTTCGTTGCCACCATTAACGAAGGGTACGTACTCTATACATCAAATAAAGTAAGTTTATGCCAAATAAAATGCTTGGAAACGATGTAATAAAATAAAAAAAAATAAGTACCTAATCGGGCGAAATTTATTGTGTCCAGTGTTTATGCTAGTTTTTTCATAGACAGATATTAATTATTTCTCGTGAAAAAGTCTTGCTACCCGCGACTATGTGCATTTATGCAGAAAAACGCAGTCTATTTACTCAACTTTGGACCCTAATATCTTGGGAACCAGATACTTCCCAGGTATGCTACTATGGAGAAAAATGATCGTGATGACGAGGAGATTCCGTAGTTTTCGGGAACGTTGACGACAATACTCAGTTTTGCAGAATTAATAAGTAGTAGGTAAGTCATTCTAGTCTAGATCATATTTTAATATGGTACAAAACAATTTGCTATCTCAGTAAGTGTAGTAAACGGAGCCACGAGCAAATATTATAACGAGCGCAGTAAGGCCATGGTCAGCTAGTTTAAACTTTGCGTTGCATTTTGGTCAAGTTCAATGCCATTTAGGGCCGTTTATACTAACGGTCTAACAACTTATCTGAAGGATAAAGTAAAGTTGATGTTGTCTCTATTTTGATCAAGTTTTAAAGAAAGACAGCATCAAACAAATGTATCTTTCTCATAGACTGTAGCGTCGGAAAAATTGGCCCTTAGTTAATTACTAATAGAACCTATACTGTTCACATAGGTCATCATTATCATCTTCCTGCCCTGTTCCCATTTATTTGGGGTCGACGCAATATGTACTTTTCTTCCATTCATCCATATTATCCGTCATCTCATTGCTCACTCCCAGTACACACATATTCTCCCTCACACAGTCCATCCAACACTTCTTTGGTCTACCTCTTCCTTTATATCCATCCACATTCATGCACAACGCTCTCTGTAAAATATGCCTTTCATCCCGTCGCTTTACATGCCCGTACCAAGATACTGTTAACATAGGTATTGCCCATATTATAACCCTGCACTGGAATCAGCCACCTAAGTTATTGATCATTTTTGGAAACTATAACCAGTCTTTGCGCGGCGATATCAAGTCACCTGGTGGACCGCATGCGGTCAGACTAGGACCATTGTGATCAGAAGAGAGCCCTCCACCTACAAAACACTGAATCAGCCAATTTGGCGATAGTTTCCAAAAGTGCAGCTATCTCTTAGTCTACTAGAACTATTTCAGGCTATTTCGGGAGGACCTGCCAATTCAATTAATATTTTATTTCAGCGAAATTTTATTATACCGTAGACTCAAGTCCAATAATGAAAATATTGGAATTATTTCAAAATTCATGATTGAGAATGAACAGCACACTAATTAATAGAAAAAAACTATCAATTTTTTTTTGTTAGTAGGGACTGCAACATTCCATTTACTTTTAAATCTCTTATAAGTATATTCTCCCTTGTAATATATAATTTACGCACATTGAATAATTTATTTTTGACTTGATAACTGTATACAGGATGTTTTTTTGTGGCCACCTTTAACGAAGGGTACGTACTCTATACATGAAATAAAGTAAGTTTATGCCAAAAAAATGCTGGGAAAAAAAAAAATTTTTTTTGAATTTTTTTTTTAAATTCCTTGATCGTGCGAATTTTATAGTGTCTAGTGTTTATGTTAGTTTTTTTATAGAAAAAATCCTGCTACGCGCGTCTATGTGCATTTATGCAGAAAAACGCAGTCTATTTACTCAACTTTGGACCCTAATATTTTGGAAACCAGACACTTCCCAGGTATGCTTCCATGGAGAAAAATGATCCTGATGATGAGGAGATTCTGTAGTTTTCGGGTACGTTGACAACCAAAAATCATCCTGTATGTCACGTAAAACTGTGCTCCGCCGTGTTTTTAAATCTGTGAAATAAGCCTTGATGCGGGCTTCACTGAAGCACATCAGCTGCATGTAGTAGGTGCTTATACAGAATGATTTTTAGTCGTCAACGTTCCCGAAAACTACGGCATCTCCTCATCATCACGATCATTTTTCTCCATGGAAGCATACCTGGGAAGTGTCTGGTTTCCAAGATATTAGGGTCCAAAGTTGAGTAAATAGACTGCGTTTTTCTGCATAAATGCACATAGACACGCGTAGCAAGATTTTTTCACGAGAAATAATTATTATCTGTCTATGAAAAAACTAGAATAAACACTGGACACTATAAATTCCACCCGAACAAGTAATACATTTTTTTTTTTTTATTAAATCGTTTCCCAGCATTGTTTTTGTCATAAACTTACTTCATTTGATGTATAAAGTACGTACCCTTCGTTAAGGGTGGCCACCAAAAAACACCCTGTATGTAACAAGTCGGGCATTATAATTACATTTTGATTTATGGCAAGTTTCACACCTTCTATTCATTCTTTAGATCGTAAATCGTCAAAGTTTCTCATCATGTTGAAATCCTTGAGTTATCTTATTAAGTTCAAGATGACAGCCAGGAAAACTGATGCAGGTGGTTACCGATGCTCTACTCGAGTCCGTTTCATAGAATAACCCTAATGTTATTCACCCTGGACCCAAAAAACAAAACAAATCGACGTAACGTCCCTAAATCTCATATTCTACGCAGGCGCAGGAATGCACTTGACGCACTGATGTTAAAATAGCCTTTAATAAGGTAAATTTGTATTCTGAGATGTCCGGCCACTGATGCGGGGCTTCACTAGAATACATCGGCTGCATCTCCTTCCGTGCATGTCGTAAGAGTCGACTAAGGAACTCAGGGGTGTTCTCTGAGGCGATATGCTAGCAACTTGTCACTGATCATTTACATCTGTCCTCGCTATGATAAACGTGGCTCCGGCATCTCCTTCATGATCGACAGGTCTAGCTACTCTATTTCAGGAACACGGTGTCTTTTATAGGTATATATGTCCTACTAATATTGTAAACGCGAAAGTTTGTGAGTATCGGATGGATGGATGGGTGTTTGTTACTCTTTCACGTAAAAACGACTGGAGCAATTTAAATAAAATTTGGTGTACAGGCTGTTTTTTTGTTGGTTCTCGATTAATTATTTCTCGTGAAAAAATCTTGACACGCGTGACTATGTGCATTCATGCAGAAAAACGCAGTCAATTTACTTAACTTTGGACCCTAATATCTTGGGAACCAGACACTTCCCAGGTATGCTTCCATGGAGAAAAACGATCGTGATGATGAGGAGATTCATAACAATGAATAGAAAGAAATTTACATTTATTTTATCCCGGGAAAATATTTTTATGCCGGATAATTTCGACTTTTTGTTTTTTCTGTAGTACACGCGGACGAAGTCGCGGGCGTCCACTAGTATGTAATAAAACAACAGATTAAGCTGTTTACGGATGGGTACCTACATCAAACATTTTTATAGTGTGGATGGAATATTGATGAAAAAGTCTTGAATGTTAATGTATGAAAATTAGATGACGATAATTCAATCCCATACATGTATGGAATTAAGACCATGGCGATTTGCTTTGATATAAATAATTTATTAGCCTGTTGTTAAACTAACGTAGGTAATATTTAAATTTGTTACTTATTACACGTTTTTTAAGTAAATTATTATGTAACTAAATAAAAATAAATAAATTGTATCGAAAGATTTAATATTATAACATCACTAGCGGCCGTCCAAGACTTCGTCCGCATGGAATGGCATTACACCCGTACAAAGCCGGGGTGAGTTATTTATAGCCTATAGCTTTTCTCGATAAATGGACTATTTAACACTTAAAGAATTTTTCAAATCGGAACAGTAGTTCCTGAGATTAGCGCGTTGTTACACTCTAACCACATGAACTACCAAAAATTTACATCCTTATTTTTCAAGACTGTATGAACATTCTTAAATTCATTCTTCTACCGGTACATGATGAATGTGATAGCCAGGAAAATATTGATATAGCGACTTCAGACCATCCCCCCTAGCATAACCACGCATCGTGGATATCGTATCGTACGATATCGTATCGTCTCTATAAAAAATTCAACATGGCGGCTATATTTATCATATTTTGACAGGATAATGTCAATTCATCGGTTTAATATATCGTATTTTGCAGGTCATGCTACTAGAGCAGGATACTGATGCGAAAACCATAGGGACCGGCCACAAAGAACAGACGCAAGGCGAGGACGGGGCACGGACCCGTCGCAGATAGGGCGCCGCCGTCACGACTTTTTAAAACATATTTAAAAGATCTCTCATTTTGATACAACGATTTTGCCTCAGCGTTGATGAATCAATCAGTCAGTCAGAACAACTTACTTTATATAATAGATAAGTTCTTATGTATGTAGCTGTGAAAAAAATAATCCTCTGTTGTCTAACCCCAAAGAATGCACGCGGCTACAATAAGAAAGTGTGGATCCGTACCCTTGGATCCATATCGGCGGATATATCTACATTATAAATGATCCAGCACATCACTAGTTCCTTTGCCCTTATGTTTCCAACTTAACACGTACTTACTTTGTTTATTTTAAAAATTATCTCTTTAAAGATATTTTAGAATTAGGTTTTCGGAACACTGCTATGTGAGAACCTGCTCTCCGCGTCCTTTCCGCTCCCCCGCTTATTCCCGCGCAGGCCCGCGCCCTGCGCGCCCTGTCCTTTCTATATGTTTTCCAATAGGGCGCCGACGAGTAAGCGTCGTGTCGGCCGTCCCGTCTTTTCTGTATGTTTCACGTCACGACGGCTGTATACATTTTGTATGAAAGTAGATTAAACGGGCGCCGCGACTGCGACGGGTCCGTGTCTTACGTCTGTTCTGTGTGGCCGTCCCTATAGGATCGCCCGATACAATTTGCGCGGAAAGCAAACATTTCGGATAATCAAATAAAAAATGCATTTCCTGCGAGTAATAACACTGTTGAATAACTCAACACAATTTCAACTTCAACTTCACCATTTCAGTGTCTGCCTGGCTGTCACTCACACCCTGTATAATGAGCTTTTTTTACGCCGTTACACCAAACATGACCTTTCTATTTTCACCGTGTATTTAGGTATATCTATAGTTGAAGCTGTAATAGTATCTAATATACATAATAAGCAGGTACAGGCATTCCTAAGTGACGCATGTCTTTTATGTACATATTTCAGAGTCTACAAAGAGGATTATCTGAGTTACCTACGCTTTATAAATAAATTATCAGTTCTAATGTGTTCCCCTGGGAGTCTGGATACCTTTTTAATCTATTATATACTCAGAGTCTTGATTCTAAATGAATGCCCTGAGCTAAATTTAGTCGTAAAGTCATTTAGGGTCGTTTTTCACCCGATTTTCAAAAAAAATACCAACCTACACATTTCGACTGTATCTCTGGATACCTACTTATATTCTAAGATCATACATAACTACATACATACATATAATCACGCCTTTATCCCTCACGGGGTAGGCAGAGCACTAAGGGCCGATAGGACCACATGGTGCCACTTCTGACCAATTTTGAGGGTATAGTTGAAATGTACAAGTTCGGTTAGTAGTGACAGGTCAGCCCATCGCCTACAAAACACCAAGACCTCTTGTCCCTCTACTGACTTGTACAGTATGCCCGGGAAGAGAAGCAGCTGTAGTATTATACTTTATTTTTCACTCCCAGAGCAGCATAGAAGTCAAAAATCATTTCGCCAAGTTTAGTCTGCGTCGAATAGAAAACTGATGGTCTTAATAGTTACGAGTATCTTAGTGCGAACTTATTCTGACTTTATTCTGGCTGATTTACTGGAATATATCTTTGTTGGATGAGCTCTTCTTTATTTATCTTTATTTAACATAAATTTGTTTATTAAATTTGTAATTTAATACTTTGTATAGGGCTCTATTTAGTTTAAAAATCTACCTAATTGGTGACCTTCAATTTATAGGTAATTATCTAAATAATCATGCAATGAAATAAAACTTACCTGAAAAATAACATTCGAGATTTTCGCAAAACTATAAGATTTTCATAAATTCGCGGCAAAAATCGATCTATTTTCCGATGTAGAGTTGAATGTGAACCACCAGATTGCGCCTGCGCCGGTGTGCGGCCATACACTGCGCATGCGTGCGAGCTCTGTCAAGTTTAAGGGCAGGGAAACCCGCTGGACAGCGTCATACAGTAGCGAGACAAAGTTTACTTACTAATAATATTATAAACATTAATGTTTGAGAATGGATTATTGTATGTTAGTCTTTTATTTTGCAGTTATATAGCTTATCGGAATAATATGGCTGTAAAATTCAGACGGAAAAAGTCGCGGGCATATTCTCTTATGCATATTTTATTGAACCTTTTTTCTCTTTGGAAATTCACGGGACTATAGTCCTTTTAAAGGCGAACCTCGGGCCGTGACCAATATCTAGAGGGCCTTTTAAGAAAACTTTAACTTTGTGCGGTATACATTGCGGATACCATCGCCGAATGTGCGAACCTTTTTTTATTATTATATTATTATTATTGTGTGTATACAGGTTGTTTTTTTGTGGCCACCTTTAACGAAGGGTACGTATTCTATACATGAAATAAAGTAAGTTTATGCCAAAAAAAATGCTGGGAATTTTTTTTTTTTTTTGAAAAATTTTTTTAAATTCCTTGGTCGTGCGAAATTTATAGTGTCTAGTGTTTATGTTAGTTTTTTTATAGACATATATTAATTATTTTTCGTGAAAAAATCCTGCTACGCGCGTCTATGTTCATTTATGCAGAAAAACGCAGTCTATTTACTCAACTTTGGACCCTAATATTTTGGCAACCAGACACTTCCCAGGTATGCTTCCATGGAGAAAAATGATCGTGATGATGAGGAGATTCCGTAGTTTTCGGGAACGTTGACGACCAAAAATCACCCTGTATACAGAAGTAGGTATATTTATTTATTTATTATTATTATAAATAATTAACTTAACATTAAATTGGTGACCATTTCGTATAACCACAAAGATTTACTTGCTCCGTTTATAATTATTTAAAACTTTATAGTAAAACTAGTTATTAGTTTAATTTACAAGTAATTTCTTGTAGCAATATATCATATTTGACAGTTTTAGAGTCTATTATTTTGAATGTATTCCCAAACTGGCAATAGTTAATACAAAATTACTAACTTTTGCCAAGTTAGTCCATCCATCATTACGTTAGCAAAACCTTGTTCAATATTATCAATTATAATACAATTTATGTAGTTAGTTAGTTTGTATTGTTATTTATATAGTAACCACAGTTGGATTTTCAAATTTATTTATTTGTGGATCACAGAATAGGTCTAACCTAATACATTAAATTGGGATTTCTGTGTCCCGCCCAGTGGGACTTTTCTTAAATATTTCGTCCATTGCGCAACGAATATATCACAATGAAACATTTTTAAGATTATCATAACTTTTATCAAAAGTATACAGGCTGTTTTCGTTGCCACCCTTAACGAAGGTTATGTACTCTATACATCAAATAAAGTAAGTTTATGCAAAAAAAATGCTTGGAAATGATGTAATTAAAAAAAAAAACTTATTAGTTAATCGGGCGAAATTTATAGTGTTCAGTATTATTTCAGTTAAAAAAATCTTGCTACACGCGTTAATGTGTATTTATAAACGTAGTCTATTTACTCAACTTTGGACCCTAATATTTTGGAAACCAGATACTTCCCAGGTATGCTTCCATGGAGAAAAATGATCGTGACGATGAGGAGATTCCTTAGTTTTCGGGAACGTTGACGACCAATAATCACCCTGTATGTATAGAACTCTATCTAATTATCCACGTAAAAAATAGATAATTACACATTTTCGAAAGTATAAAATATTTTGTATAAAATTTCACATACATCCATCGAACAGTTTTGTTAGTGTCAGTTCAGACATCTGGCTACTTTTCCTATTCGCAAATATATGTAATAAAATAAGTTATCACTTACCTTTCAAAACTCTCAAAAAATTCAGATTAGGAGCTTATAACGCAAATATTTCAAATCCGAACAAAGCTCTCAGATCGAGGTACCCACACAAAACTAGATATTATTTCCAAACTGTAATAAACTTTATTATGTTATATTTCAGTAACTAAAACAATCAAAACTTTCCAACACTATTCACAATGCAAACTCTGAACCATTAACAAGAGTTGTTTATCATTTAATTCGTATGTTCTTAGCCTTATAACTGCAAGAATTACTTAAAAATTTCAACTTAGGTTAGTTACTTCGTATTTTTGAAAAGAAGCGACAAAATCTGCTAAGTTGTTTTAATACCAATCAACTAATGAGACAATGCGGTAACCACAGTGTGTGTGTGTGTGTTGAATATTCTTGAATGGCATTATGTTTAATGACGAACGTAATTAGTTACGTCATGTAAATATTAATGACGAATTTTACGAATCAAATAGTGTTATATGAGTTTTTTTTTTAAGTATATTATTGGGGTCAACAATACCTAAATTCTGGTGTTTTTTTTTTTGTTTTCATGGAGTGGTACCGGGATTGGCCCACCACTCATTCCCGCCTCTGCAACTCCTGGGAGCCAGGATCAACAGATGCGACCAGAAAAATGCATAACAAAGCATAGAAAATCCCGGGGGGACCTAACTAGCGACTATAAGGCATTAAAGTAATAGAAAAACAGAATGTGAAGTATGAAGATAGGTATGCTTAATATTACATTAAGCACTGACTGACAATATTATTACAATTAATTAGAACCTACGGTTACTTTATGCTACCTATAAGTTATTATGCCAATAATAAGTTGGACAAAACTCTTTGAAGGCACGAAAATTGTGCTTAGATGGAGATAAGGTCATAATGATACATCGGTCTAGAGACAGATTCAATAGAATTTAACATTTGACTACGGGCGTTAGACCAAAGTTATTAAGTTATAAAAATTATCATGGTACATTAAAGTTATTACATAGATATAATCACGCCTTTATCCCTTTAGCTCTTAGAGTACCAAGGGCCGATAGGACCACATGGTGCCACTTCTGATCAATTTTGAGGGTATAGTTGAGTCGTACAAGTTATTACATTACGACTAACTTAAAACTTTGTAATTAGGACTATGATGGGTCGGTTGACCATCTTAATTATGATCGTAAAAAATTATGAAAAAGTAATAAACAAACCAATAACTAAATATACCTACTTTCGCATTTATAATATTAATTTGGATACATATGCACGCTTTTTATTACTAATAAAATTATTACAATATTTTTTTTTAAATAGGTATTATTTTCAAAATAGCAAAACCAATACCTAAATACCACATTAATTTTACCAATGTAAGCAGGAGCTATTTCATTTATTTAACTTATTTGAGCAAACAAATTATCTAAATCTGAAACTGAAATATTTTAGAATCTCGAATAAAATTATACAACTTCAAATAGAGAACTTTCGAGAATTTCATCAAATATATCTTCACAATTAACATTTCATTAAAAAAATTAAGCAAATATATTATTTGTCCTCTTTAAGTCATCGGTCCATCTGGCCGGTGGGCGCCCAACGCTACGCTTGCCGAGGCGCGGTCTCCATTAGAGAACCCGTTTACTCCGGTAGTGACTGGATTGCAAAAACGGGAGATCGAGCCATGTGGCGTACACTGGGGGAGGCATACGTAGTTTGTAAGTAGGTGAAAAAATGGGGGCGCTAAAAATATTTTTTTCTCAAAGTGGGCAGTAGACGAAATATATATATATATAAATCTTCTGTTCGTGTGTTTGTGATTGAACTCCTTCTAAACCAGGGGTTCCAAAACTTATTTCGTCTACTGCCCACTTTGAGAAAAAAATATTTTTAGCGCCCCATTTTTTCACCTACTTACAAACTACTATAACTCCCCAAGCCTCTACACAACGCCCCAATTTTTTTTCTGGTTTTCTTACCGCCCCCTTTAGGCCTGCGGCGCCTACTTCGGGAAAGGCTGTTCTAAACGCTTGGACCGATTTTGATGATTTTATTTGTGTGTGTTCAAGTGGGTTCGAGAATGGTTTAGATTCACAATTCGGTCAACTAGAACAAGTTTTTCTGCAGTTTGCTTGGACGGAGTCGCGCGCGTTCACTAGTTATCTATGTATAAGAAAGTATAATATATTAAATCCTTTTGTACCGGAGCTGATATTAGAGACCAGTAACTTGGAGAGTGTCGTAAGCACCCGATAAGAAGAGATTGCCCAAAAATTTCACGAGAACGAAACACTTAAGATTCTAAAGTTTACTGGACAAAGTTGTATGCAGCCGCTAGTTTTTAACTAATAAATTAGACTTGCAACGAATGTTCGGTTACTATTCGGCTGCTTTTATTATATTCGGCCGAATACCGAATATCTACATATTATTCGGCCGAACACCGAATACTTAAGTAATATATTTTGTTTTAGGGAGATAATTGTTAAAATAAAAATTTTTTATTAATTACGTATATATTCATATTTTAATTTCTCTTATAATCATTTAAGTAGTCATTGGTATATAATTAGAACAAACGAGCGCGAAACAATCACGTCTGTACAAGTTTTTGCGCTAACATCCAGCCGAATACTTTTGCCTAATATTCGGCTATTCGGTCAGGGGGCTCGCCGAATATTCGGAATACTGCCGAATATACTATTCTTTGCAAGTCTATAATAAATGCCTTACCTTTTTAAAATTGCATAACACCGTCCATCGATGTATCGTGAAACATTAAGTAACAAGCTATTTTATGCATAGATGCGTGTGCAAATCTTATCTCATTTTGCCCAGTTTTCATCAGGTTTTTAATGACAATATATTTAGGCAAATACGGGGCTACATTACATCTGTCCCCGCTATGCTAAACGTATCTGTGGGATCTCCTTTACAATCGGGAACAAGGTCGTATCTATAATATACTAGTGATCCGCCCCGGCTCTGCACGGGTGTAGTACCCTTCACGTGGCCCAAGTCGTGGGCGGCCGCTTTAGAAAACTGTTGCTTTTAGGCATTTTTTTATTATTTTTTCACTTCATTAGAACCATCCTCGTACTTCAAGGAATACGCTAAAAAAAGAATTTGCGAAATCGGTTCAGCCATTCTCAAGATTCGCGCTTAGCAACGTATTTATCAATTCATTTTTATATTATATTAGATTAGATACTTAGTAATCTGTCAGTCAGTCGTTGAACGACAAATTTTATTTCTATAGATTAAACAGATATTTTCTGTAACACAAACCAACTGACAATTTGAGTGCGTCTACCCTGATAAAACAACGCAAGGGCGGGCCGCTAGTTACAAACGGAAGGGCCTTCATAGTAAATTAAAAGAATCTAATTAGGTATTTTGTAAGACGAACGAAATAGATCGCCCTTTAGAGTTTGTTTCACCATATAGCTCCATTGCATGATGGCGCTAGTTATTTTGTGCACGACCACATTATCTGTGTAGTTACATACAAAAAATGTTAGTTCCAATATCAAGCACGGGAATATTTCTATGTAAGTAAATCTATGTATGTTATTTTGTATTCACAACGCATCTTTACAGTATCAGGTAGGAATCAGCTACCTTTGCTCTAAGACGAATCGTTTGAATTGTACATATATTAATAGGAAATTTGTTCATTTACCAACAGAGCACGTTTGGTTAGACATTCCGCCACATTTTTGACAAATAACGCTTTGCGCAGATCAGTGCCACAAAAAGGGCAGTGGCACCGGTGCCCAGGCACAGGGCGTAAACTCTGGAGAGCGCAAGAATGGCCAGACCAGGCAGGACTGCAGGACTAAATAGGGCGCAGTTATAGAAGCTCGCACTGTGAGGGCACAGAGAAGGTTATTTACGGCACTGGCGCAGATCACACGACATGCGCAAGAGCGTACCCAAATTCAACGTAAAGAGAGAGACAGTTTCTAGCAATAGATATTTGAAAATTACATCGTTTCCTAGCATTTTTTTTCATAATCTTACTTTATTTGATGTATAGAGTACGTACCCTTCGTTAAGGGTGGCAACTAAAAAACACCCTGTATAGCTTGGTGCGTAGCGTAGGGGCACGGCAAAAGGCTAGGCAATGGCTAATGACTCTTTGCTATCGGCTGTACTTGTAGTTATTCAAACGCGTCATCTCTACCAAATCTGTGCAGGCCCTAATCTCTCAAAATGAAAATGAATGCATAGAGAAACAATAAGGAAAAAGGCAAAGCTCCGTAGTTTTCCTCCCAAATAATTTTCCATTAGTAAAAGAATTAAATGGTTCACCTATTGACTTTTGATCTTCCGTCTAAATTTACCTTAATCAGGTAGTTATAGGGTTGCCAGATCCGGGATTGTCCCGGAATTTAGAGTCTTGTCCCGTGTCCAGTAATGAGACCTTATTGTCCCGGATTCTGAAAACCTACTAGTTTTGTAACAAAATAAACTAACAACGAATGACACGGCTGACATGTCTGTGGGAAGTCGTAATCATAATTAGTATTGTACTATATTTCGGGACTCTGTACTACTGTTGAAAAAACAATAGCACGCAAAAATACTATATTTCAGTACAAAAGAATGTTTGTTTAGTACATTTTGCAACATTAAAACTAGGTTCTGGATTACGCTTATAATACTTCGTGGCACAGAATCTCGGTATACTTAGGTTATATTTTTCAAGAAATGAAAGCTAATTTACGTACGGAAAAATGAAAAAATATCGCGCTCGCTACGCTCGCGCACCTTAGAGTTTTACTACGTAACGTAACGGGTGGCGCGCGGTAGAGAGGTACTTATTTACTCCGCCCGCGCTTGCGACTTTACTACCAGATTTAAGTCTAAACTGGATCTTAAAATTATAACTGGCGTTAATTACCTCCTAATTACGTATGTAAAAAAGTATGTACTTGAGAACCAATGGCTTCTTTTTTTTGCAAATAAAAATCTAGAAAAAATAAAAACAAAAACAAGATAATTTTTCCATAGTAAACAACCCGATACTGTTGTCTTGGAATTGTCCCGGATTTGATAAGTTTCTATCTGGCAACCCTAGGTTCATCAGGAGTTACATTCTACCTGATGCCAACCGTCTTATAGAATTCTAAATAAGAAAATTTATGTGGAAAGCAACTAGCTGTAAAGGAGGCAATAAAATAAGATAAGGACATTTATTTAGAAGGCAACTATCATAAGATTACCTTACTGAGATAATTACTGTTTTCGTGTGGACACCGAATTTAGAGTGGACTTGATGGATTTTTCAGGATTATTTCACATTATTCTATCCTAAACCTACCTAATGCTTGTTTTTTGTCTTAGGAAAAGGGTGAGTTAACAGTCGACGTCTAAAGTTAGACACTACTTAAAAATTACATTTGATTATTAATATTATTTATTTATTTTATTCTTTACATGTTCATGAACAGGAATGTTCATACAATATTGTATGTTTAGAAATCCATACTCTCTGTAGTAGGCTTTTTACATAGCTTTTCGCTTAACATACCCTTTTTGTTACATCCTGTATCATCATCATCATTTACAGCCCTGAGAAGTCCACTGCTGGACATAGGCCTCCCCCAACAACCCCCACTCCGACCGGTCGGAAGCAGCCTGCATCCAACCGACGCCCGCGATCTTGGCCAGGTCGTCCGTCCACCTCGCGAGTGGCCTTCCCACCCTGTATAAATTTATTAAAATCCCGACGGTCGTTTGCCATAGCCGGTCCGCTATAACTGGGAATGTCTCTAAAACTTGAGAATTTCGCTGTCGCAATTTCGGCATCGTCTGTGAAGAAAAGTTCAATTTTCACAAAAGGGGGACAAAACTAAATTTCAGGTAGCCTTGACATTCATTAGTATTTATTTACCTATAGGTAATATTATTTAACGTTTTTCAGATTGATTGTAGATAGGTTATTATTACAGGATACAATATATAATTTTATATATTAATTTTATACACAGGGTGATTTTTGGTCGTCAACGTTCCCGAAAACTACGGAATCTCCTCATCATCACGATCATTTTTCTCCATGGAAGCATACCTGGGAAGTGTCTGGTTCCCAAGATATTAGGGTCCAAAGTTGAGTAAATAGACTGCGTTTTTCTGCATAAATGCACATAGACGCGCGTAGCAAGATTTTTTCTCGAGAAATGATTAATATCTGTCTATGAAAAAACTAGCATAAACACTGGACACTATAAATTTCGCCCGATCAAGTAATAAATAATAAAAAAAACACTTTTTTTCCCAGCATTTTTTTGGCATAAACTTACTTTATTTGATCTATAAAGTACGTACCCTTCGTTAAGGGTGGCAACGAAAAAACATTCTGTATAATAAATATTTAAGTATCTAGATAATATTTGCGGAAATGGAAATTACGAACAATTTTCCTCAATAATTGTGAATTATTCCACTCGAATAATATTAAAATAGGTACATAACCATTATTAGGCATTGTGTATGTACAGGGTGTGGCAGAAGTGTTACCTAATATGGTAACTCTAAATTAGGCGAATGCTGTAAAAAGATCTATTCGTATATTTATAAGGATTTTATTACTTCTTCAGTATGTTATGAATCTAAATACTTACCTATACAGGGTGTAGGTGACAGCCAGGCAAATACTGAAATGCTAAACAAAACCTTTATACATCGTTCACCGAACTTTTTGGAGATTTAACCTTAGGCTATAGGACAAAATTGTTAGTTGGGATCGTATTGCGCTAAATTTTGACAACGTTTAGCCAAAGATAGACGTTAAAAATGTCTGGAACGCTGTCAAATGAACAGCCAAACCAAAGCTAAAACAAAACAAAAACTATTCATCCAAATGTTACAAACGTTGTCATTTTGCACGATTGCCCTCCTGGACGTGGACGATTATCGCAAAAGCGAAGTACGTAGGGAAGACCCTAGACAATTAATCAATGAATAAACGTTGTTTGATACCTCCTTTATGATCCTGCAGTTGTGGCTACCCAATTTCGGCCGTTTGTGTTATGCATACATGTATGTTATGCTAAGTACCTCTTTTTATCACCTCCATGAGTGTGAGCACATGAGACATTTTGTTCTTTAACAAAATATGTAGGTATAAGGACACTTTTGACCTTGGTACATTCACTGGATATAAATAGAACTTCACATTTGAACCATCACTCAGGCACTTGGTAATTCCGGCTGCGCCAGGGCTGTCAGTGCTGTCACATCCCGATATGCTTACGAATACAGTTAGTGAGTATTACTTTTAAATCAACATCAGATAAACACATTACCTTCCTTTGCATCGTGCAGTCAGGTCGAAAAAGCCGACTAGGATTGCAGGATCGTAGCTGTCTTCAGCCTATTGCAGTCCACTGCTGGACGTAGGCCTCCCCCAGTGTACACCACATGGCTCGATCTCCCGTTTTTGCCATCCAGTCACTACCAGCCGTCCTCTTTAAGCCATCGGTCCATCTGGCCAGAGGGCGCCCAACGCTACGCTTGCCTAGGCGCGGTCTCCATTCGAGAACCCGTTTACTCCACCGTCCATCGGTTCTACGACAGATGTGGCCTGCCCACTGCTATTTCAGTCTGCTACATTTCGAGACTATGTTTGAATTTGGTCTTTTGCCGGGTAATCTCGTTTGAAACTTTGTCCATTAGCGATATTCCGAGCTATATTGACCTTTCTATAGCTCTCTGAGTGACATGCAATCGGTGAGCCAGCTCCACCGTCAGTAACATTTATTAGCAACTTTTACTAAGGGGCTATCACTGAAATCGCTAGGGTAGTAAATCCCACAGCCACATGTTGCATATCAGGCCAGGGCCAAATAGCAGGCCAGATGTTAATGATGCAACAGTGACAAGTATAAAAAGGACAAACTTGTAATTGAAATGTTATTTGTAGCAAGCAACCCTAACAGATACTCGGAGACATTTCTTACCTACTCACAGTTACTCAATTAGCACAGTACATTGTAAAAGTGCATCGAACTCGGCAAACCTTAGTTACTAGATCCCTGGCAGTACCTACACGAAGAATACATACATACCTACATAGGTAGATATAGTCACGCCCATTATCCCCAAAGAGGTTGGGCAGAAGTGTGCAAATTATACACCCGGTTAGCCCATCAAGTCCCACGTGGTAAGGGGTGGGCCTACCGCCGCTTCTCGGGAACAAATACAACAATCTAGCGACCAGCAACAAATCCAGTGGGACACGTTTCCGGGGCATTCTAAATAGGTTTTATAAGCTATTTAGCGCCAGAGCCTCGTCCGTTAAATAGCAGGGTGCACCACGGGCAGATGAGGTTGACTTTGGGTCCTAAGGTGACAGTCGAACCCCTACACACGAATAATACCAGGTTTTTTATATAGCCGGTGATGATAAATCTCCAGCTACTCGAGCGCGACGGGAAAGTATTGGAATGTTGCGAGGAAGTGCTTAAATGAAAATAAATGAAGCCAATTTATGGCGGTAAAGCTGAACCTCAGAATAATTATGAGTCTTCGCTGCGAGCGGAGCATCGATGTAGTGGTTTTGATACAGATTAAGTGGCAGTAGGTACCTACATTACAGGGTGCTAGGTTACTCTCCATATCATTTGCTGACGCGCTTGAGTAACGCGCAAAATCCCCTCTTGGCCTCCCCTACTAATCTTGTCTTCAGCCTATTGCAGTCCACTACTGGACGTAGGCCTCCCCCAGGGCATAGAGGAAAGGGCACGCCACAAGGCTACTGCCATAGGGGGTTTTTGCTCATAGTCACACAAATACAAATTCTACTATTCAGGGCAAGGGTCGAACATAAAGTTAGTCAAGTAATTCATCATCACGACTGTAATCAAACATCCAAATACCAAAAGACGTCATTCCATTGTTTCTTGGAGATCAGTAGACACTAGAAATGAAATGTAAATTTTGTCGTAATAATACATGCAGTAGGTACCTTAGTGATGGCTGCACATTGGTTACCGTGAGCTACCTGGTGGCCAAGGGATCCAAAAGGACCTACAGACCTAACGGCTATTTTTTTTAACAATTCATAGAGATAATCACTCATTGAAACTCGATTAATAGTAAAATTGCTTCGGTATTTTGAACCCCCGTTCTTCGCGTTCCAAGAATTTAAGTCAATATCTGGGTGCTACCTCCCTAAAATACATACCTACCTACCTTCGTAGCTACCTACCTACTACAAGATCCACAAAGTACTTCACTGCATTTCAGCTGTAAACTTTACCAGAATTTGGCGACTGACTAAACTGTTAACAAAACAGAAGTACAGATAGGTAATGTACCTACTTGTATATGTTTTGCATAAATTATCTTCTATGACCTACCTCTACACACGTATTATCTAGGTACATTAGATAATCTTGAATACCCTAGACAACTATTATACCTATACCTACAGGATGATTTTTGGTCGTCAACGTTCCCGAAAACTACGGAATCTCCTCATCATCACGATCATTTTTCTCCATGGAAGCATACCTTTAGATATTAATTGAGTAAATAGACTGCGTTTTTCTGCATAAATGCACATAGACGCGCGTACCAAGATTTTTTCACGAGAAATATCTGTCTATGATAAAACTAGTATAAACACTGGACACTATAAATTTCGCCCCAATCAAGTATTTTTTATTTTTATTTACATCGTTTCCCAGCATTTCTTTTTGGCATAAACTTACTTTATTTGACGTACAGAGTGCGTACCCTTCGTTAAGGGTGGCAACGATAAAACATTCTGTATAATCTGTTACCTAGGTTTATAAAGGAACTCGGGCATTTTGTATTGCTAAAGCTGGCAATCACTGTACATTTTACATCTATCCCCGTTATGCTTAACGTGCCTGTGGGATCTCCCAATGATCCTGCAGTTCTGGCTACACCATTTCGGAAAGTAGCCGTGTGTATATTTAGTACTAGTGGACGCCCGCGACTTCGTCCACGTGGACTGCAGAAAAAACAAAATGTCGAAATTATCCGGGATAAAAATATTTTCCCGAGATAAAAAGTAGGCTATGTGTTAATCCAGGGTGTCAGCTAATTCCATACCAAATTTTATTAAAATCGCTCCAGCCGTTTTTTACGTGAAAGAGTAACAAACATCCATCCATCTATACTCACAAACTTACGCGTTTATAATATTAGTAAGATGTATATTGTCGTCGTCAGCCTATTGCAGTCCACTGCTGGACGTAGGCCTACCCCAAAGCACGCTACACGGCTTGATCTCCCGTTTTTGCCATCCAGTCACTGCCAGCCAGCCGCCCTCTTTAAGTCATCGGTCCATCTGGCCGGAGGGCGTCCAGCAGTATGTAAAGTCAGTCAGAAATGCTGAACAAGTTACTACTCGCAGGAAATGTATTTTTGATTTGATATCAGTAGTAATCTTTGCTTTTCGCGCCAATTGTATCGGGCGATCCTGTGACTAATTAAATGCCTTAAATGGGCTTATTGGTTATTGTGTGATACATTGCTATTTTATGGATTACTTGTGACTCTCCATTAGGGTTGATCAGTTAACTGAACTTTTTTGAAAGCAATCTTTTTTAAATCATCTTTTGGTTTAAATTTTATTTTTAAGTCATTATCTAAGGCCTAATTGAACGAACTAAATTATTTTTTCCTGAAAATATCACGGAAAGTTTTGGAATTTTCCAATGAAAGTTTTCAGTGTTTTCAGAATCATAGTCGAAGTCAATATTTTCCTGGCTATCACAAACAACCTGTATATGTTATAAAAATTATCTTTTCCAGTCAATGCTTTACAATTTTTTCAATGTTTTCACATTACTTATTTAACAAGCAAAGACGCCACTGCATTTATTTAGGCAGTAATTTGCAATATAAATATTTGCTCAATATTTGCATGATTTTTGTGTTTGTACACTATATAAAAAATTACTTAGGCAAGTATTTACTTACAAGCCATTACAACCTAAAACGAATTACTTATTACCTACTGAATCCTACACTGTTTCCAGCTTTTGTGGTAGCGTCACACTCGTGGAAAAAAAGGGGCAGATCGCCAGTTAGGTAGGTATACCTACATAATAAACTGGCAGTAGTTCTGCAGAAAGAGACCAACAATAAAAATCGAGTTCCGAGATATTGACGTTTAAAGTTTCTTTTTTTTTTTTTAAAGTTTCCTTACGTTTTTCCTAAAAGTTATTTATGCCATTTGGTAGAAATAAACTTCGTGCAGAATATTAAATAGGTTTTACAGAGATTACAGTTATTTTTCATCTAATAATCTTGGTTTAAAAACAAGTAGTCATTTCCTGCAGAATATAACATACTTATAATACCATGACCAAATGAAAACAACCAAAACTGTAGTCGTTTTCTGCTAAATATGATATCACAAATTTTATTTTAATTGAAACGGTTATGAACGGGGCGTCCGATAAAAATTTCATTTTTTTCTAATAAACACACGCGTCACCTTAAAAAACTTACCAAAATACTTTGCTAAAAAGCAAAAAAAAAACAAGACGTTAATATTTACCTACTTATTGGAATTTGACAATCTTAAATTGTCGTGACCATAGAGTTCTAGTATAGGTACGAGCCGAACATGGAATGACAACAAAGTTCTATGCGGATTACTAAATATTAAAAGCAAAATACGACCAAATTACGGGACGAACGGAAAACCTAAATCGAAGAAAGTGACCATCTACGTAGTCGTTTTATGCAGAATAAAATATTGTGAACATTAGTACTATAGGTTATTACCAAAACCGACCGAGTAAAATGGCTGTTTTCTGCAGATTTAAAGATACATATTTTAGTTGAAGAATAGTTCTTCAATCAGACCAAATCGACCAAGGTGGTTGCTTTTAACTTCTTTAATACTTTAAAATTATTAATAAAGAAATGGAAAAAATTCCTCACCCGGGTGGGAATCGAACCCACGACCTCTGCATTCCGTGCCAGCGCTCTTACCACTGAGCCACCGGGTCAATTAATACTTGTTTTTTTTTCTTGTTGATAGTTTTCAGCAATTTATCAAATAATTGTGCTAAAAAATAGTCGATTTTACCAAAATATAGAGCAAAAAATCTAGTTTGTGATGGCATAGCTAACTCATTTTGGCCAAAAATGGCTTTGGTCACTTTCTGCAAAACTACGACCAACTATCCTCATCACTCACTCTATCTACCTAAGTATAAAAATCCGTTGCGTAGTTTTAAAAATCTAAGCAAAGGTACATTATGGACAGTTAGAGCTGCGACAACGCACGCTCCCTGTAAGTACAAATGCCTTCATTTAGTGCATTCGTTAAATGAGGTATCTACCCACGATGGAAATGTTTCCATAACTTTGCGAACTTCGCTATCGCTCAAGAAAGTTATGTTAAGTACCTACTTATCTACATTTCTGTAACTCGTATCCATACGATGTTTGCAAAACGTGCCACCGAAATTGAATTTCACGCGACACAAAATCAATTTAGACAATGTTCCAAGCACTATCTAACTACCTAGTAAAGTGGTTATAGGTATAGTCACATGTTAAGGCGCCTTTACACTCTCATAGAGCCTCCCAGTGACATCGAGAGCACGATGATATAACCTACCATTAGGTATAGATACCTTCTAGAAGGTAGTCCAAGTATTCCCTGTCTGAAATTCTATGTAAGCTTATTTAATTGACAGACTAATAGACAGACATTTCACTAGATGCTTATGGGATATTCGATAAATATAACGAGTGCTCTCAAACGAGAGAATAAAATATAATATTTAAATTTAAAAAAGCAGTCGCTTAAAAATTTTGACTGTCACTCTCACGGCGACGAACCTACGAGTAATGACACCTCTCAAGCTTAAATGCGACAATCCGTTTAGGCTCTATAAGTGCCAAAGAATTAATATACAAACATAGTTACACTCGAAAAACATAACCCTCCTTCTGGCGCAGTCGAGTAAAAATACATTTATTACCGCAAATGTGCAAGCACCATCACAATTAATTATGTAGCCGCAAATCAGTAGGCAAATAATGATGAACATAATTAAAATTGTATTGACGACGTACCTACACGATAATGTGGCAAACATATAAGTAAACATAGATATATACATCTCAAAATATTTGTTAAAGAAGAAACAGATAAAGTTAGATTAATGTTTAACTCAGGTAATAAGGTACGTGTCGAATAGAGCGAATCGACACGGACGTAGAATTAGCACGGTTGGTAAACTTGGTAAATAAACCTGTGGGTTAATATTTAATTTAGTATACCAGTTGAAGTGGAGTTTAAAAATCTTGTCAGGCAAACAAAATCTTCCAACACATAAAATTCTCGTGTCTTGACCGATTCTTATGAAAGTGTATTCGGTAGGTCTGAGAATAGGTCGTAAACTATTTATATACGCCTTCCACGCAATAAGCAACAACAAGACATCCACGCAAACGGAGCCGCGGGCAGAAGCTAGTAATCTATAGATACATATAAAACCTATCATTATTTACAACCCTGAGAAGTCTACTGTTGGACATAGGCCTCCCCCAACAACCTCCACTCCGACCGGTCGGAAGCAGCCTGCATCCCACCAACGCCCGCGACCTTGGCCAAGTCGTCCGTCCACCTATAAAACCATATACATATAAACCATATAAAACTTGCTTTGTCCTGAATGACTTACGGATCAATGCACTGCCTAAACCGCTGATCTTAGACACATGAAACTAAAGAGCGTGGTCTTTCTATGACGTAAGCATCCGATAAAAAAGGATTTCCCGAAATTTCCACGAAAACGGGAAAAACGGGAATTCTAAAGTTTACGCTAACAAAGTCGTGGACGTGCGCTAATATTATAGTAGGGGAGCCCGAGATGCTAAATTTGCAGTTACTCGAGCGTCATGGGGACTTAGTGGATTCTACAGATTATGTTATGAGCAAAAAAAAGTTTATGTTGCATTTTCTATTTTAGTGGGGGGTTTACCGTGTACACTTGTTTAAAAATGTAAAAAAAAAATCGTCATATGGAAATACTCGAGCGCGTCAGTCATTTATAGTACATATGCGCTTTATATTACTCATAACTATTAGACATTAATCTGACAATTAATTGAAGGGGGGTGGCCAGAACGAGTGGTTGAAAAAAAAAAAAAAAAAGTTATTCGAGCGTGTCAGATATTCAAAGTGAGTGTTAAGTAAACCCTAAAAAGTGTACTATTCAAATGACTGACGATTTGCACGAGGCGTTCAGTCATAATTAATTTTTTAATATGTAAAAAAAAATGGTGACCTTGAAATACTCCAGCGCGTCAGATTTTTCTGCAGGGGGATCAATTTGATGTTACTGTCCTCCTGACAATTATATGGAGGGATATATGACCATTTTTAAGGGAAATTCTTGCTGTGCTTTCTTCACAGATGAATGATAGGATCATATACACATGTTCATATTTATATTTTATAATTTATTGATTTAAAATTCGATACAAGAAAAAAATATTTTTTGACTCTAGAAACATTTGTTTAACTTATCTCGCGCCTTATCGTATTGTAACACGGGATAAATCTTAACGTAACGTATTGTTCCATTGGTCATGTTCGCGAAATCGATAATTATGGTGGTATAGATACGATACGAAATCCTTTATCGTATATCTACTTATCGTGGTCGTGCTAGGCGGGAGATATCAAAATCTATATATTTTTAAAGCTCTGCTGTCTGGCGTCTGCTCATGCGTCACATCATGTTTTTGACCAATCCGATTTCTTAAATTTAGAAAATATGCAGTAGGCTGTATGGGTTTAGTTTCTTTGCTTCAAACACAAACAAAAATTACACTCTATGACTTGTTTGTCTATGACAATGACATTGCTTGTTGGTTTGGGATTCGGCGGGAAAAGCTGGAAGGGTGCAGGTGTAATTTTCTTGTGAAAATCAAAAATTATTTGTAAATGGCTTGCATGTGTCCGTAAAGTGATGTTTTCTGGTAGATAAGTTATATTTTGATTACTTGTGCTGTGAATCTAGTGCGTGTGCATGGTTTTATACGCAGGTAAGCCGAGTGAAACTTTAGCCGGATTACGATCTCTTCATGGGCGCATGTAAGTTGTTTCTGCAATAATTTTTCATTTTGACTAACTTTACACTTGTTCTTGAGGATTTTCCCGACGTTTCCATTCATCACCATCATTATCATCCATCATTATGTTCAGAAATCATTTACTAAAGAAAATGGCTGTATGGGCTTAGTTCCCCTTGCCTTTCCTTCGGGATAAACTAAACAAAAAAAAAAAATGTTGGTTTGGTTGGTATCACTGCACTGGACTGACTGCATTTTAGTTTAGAGTGTTGGTACGAACGTTGTTTTGTTGTGTTGTCACGAGTAAACTAAGCGTAGCTTATTGTTATTTTCTTTGTGTGAGTTGTATTTATGTTAAATGTCATGTCTGTTGTATGGAAGTTAGCGATAATTTTGGCAATTTTTATAAATTATTGCAAATTAGGCAAAAAATATCGATATATCGAAATATCGATATTTCTTGGGTGATATATATCGATATATTTGAAAAATATCGATACGATAAATATCGATATTTTTTTTCCATTTGCCCATCACTAAGCTGAGATGACAACATGGCGTAGTTGTGACGGTGCGAGAGAGTAAGAGATAAAGAATGAGTGAGAACGAAAGTTAGGCGCAGCGTGGGGGAACCACAGCTCTCTGCCGCTGTACGCTCCACCTTTTTTCGACAAATTAATAAACATTACCCCATTTAAAACGTCAGATTATTATTTTTTTACAATCCTGACACTATTATCTTTAAAATAAAAAAAAAATTAATCACGCTCGAGTATTTCGAGGTATCGTTTTTTTTTTACAACTTTGTGACTTGTTTATTTCTTAATGTCACATTCAAATCGTCAGATTATTGAAATATACACTTATCTCACTGTAATTAACTTACCCTCTCTTAATCTAACGCGCTCGAGTTTTTCGGAGGATCGATTTTTTTTACCCGACTGCGCGACGCAAAGGAGTGGTATTGTGTTTAACACATATGTATGTATGTATGTATGTCTGTTCCTTTGTGACCTCCTGTAGCCTAAACGGCTTGATGGATTTTGATGTATGAGGTATCGTTAGATTTGTCTTGATTACGGGAGTGTCATAGGATACATTTTATCATAAAAGTCCCACGGGATAAAGACATAATAATATTTTTTCTAAATTTCCCTTTAAACAACAAAAATATGTATGCGGTATCATTAGATTCATTTCAATCACGGGAGTAATTAATATAGGATACGTTTTTTCTCAAAATTCCCACGGGAACATGTTAATTCTGCGTCAACGCAAAGCAACTCATGCGTTAGCAAGCAAAAAGATAGGGCGTGGCCTGGCATGCGGCGCGCGGCGCGGTGCGGAGGGGGATATGCTCGAGTATACAGCCCGAATGCGGGCACACGCATAAGGGCACACGTCGTTGACGGTCGTCTCTAAATAGCGATTTTTTCGATACTTCGTCGTCTGACGCGAAACTTATAAAGTATAAATAACTCGTTCTTTTTTACCCGACTGCGCGCCGCAAAGGAGTGGTATTGTCTTTAACAGCCTATGTATGTATGTATGTTTGTATGTTCCTTTGAAGCACTACACGAACCAAACGCCTCGGCCGATTTTTATGACTCATACGTCAATCGATTCCTCTTAGTCCGGCGAGTGTCACTGAAGACATGACGTTAGTGAAAATGCAATATGGCGACTACTGGACGCCATTTTGTAAAAATTAAAAAAATTAAAGTCGACAAACTATATCGACTGGGGTATCGTTGAATAGGTATTTAAAAATAATTTATAGGTTTCTCTCAACATTTTTCGATTCGACTAACCATTTAGGATCTATATCGATTGAAAACCATTCTCGTATATAAGTTTTTAGACAGCAGCATGACGAAACCTTTTTGCTGCCGAGCATGTCGAGCGTGTTTCTTGAAGGATGCCTATTAGTAGCTATATTAACTAAAAAGTATAAAATAAATAAAAACATAATTTAAAAAATCCAAAAACCCGACTGCGTAAAAAAGAACCAAACTATGTATATAATAATAATAAAAAAACTGAAAAGATGAAAACAAGCACTTAGATGTCCAGTGGTCTAGAATTCTATAATATTATTATGGAATTAATAATAATTGAAGAAAATAAAATATTTTCTAATGATGTAATATAACAACTGAACAGCCAGGATCCATTGAAATATTAATAGCTTGGCTGTCGGTTACTGGATCCCGACTGTTCAGTTGTTATATTACATCATTAGAAAATATTTTATTTTCTTCAATTATTATTAATTCCATAATAATATTATAGAATTCTAGACCACTGGACATCTAAGTGCTTGTTTTCATCTTTTCAGTTTTTTTATTATTATTATATACATAGTTTGGTTCTTTTTTACGCAGTCGGGTTTTTGGATTTTTTAATTTACTAATCTGACGGGTTCCCCTCAACGTACACCACCATATTAAGGGTTCATATGTGGTAAGGGTACATTACATTATGCAAGGATTCTCCCTACATAATTTTCTGACACGCTCGAGTAAATGAAATTGTATTAGGCGTTACAATTCGGAAGTCAAAAGGTGGTGGGCGCACCCATAGTGAACGCTCGAGTAACTTCAAAAATCCCCGCTTGGGCTCCCCTACTATTAGATAAGTTTCTAGTTCCAACATAGGTAATTAAATTATATTCTTACATAACTAGGATAAAAATAATAAAGATTTCAAATGTAACAAACATATAAATCAATCTGTCTGTGCCTGTTTCGATTCAGTGCACGCGCACCTTTAGTGTCACAGCTCACTTGGGATTCAGTAGGAGGACGATATCAAGAAAAATGCATCGTTGCTTAATAGAATAATGGTAAGTAGCTACCTACCTAACCTACGTACATAATATTTTTATATTCTCATGCATTGGTAGGTAAGTTTATTAATCCTTTCGATATCATATCAATCCTTTCTGAGAGGCCCAGAGAAGTCTAGCAGACAACGAGCGATGCACGGCGCAGTACCGACGTTGGTACCTAGATTCTTCTCTCGAATAAACAGGTATAATTTATTGTAGGTATCTAGTAGAAGAAGAGATTAAACTTGTTATGAAGTAGGACCTATAACAGAACACTGTCAGTCACATTTTCAACACCGCTAAAGTTTTTGCTCTGTGTACAAAATCCAGTATCACCTGTAAGTATCACAGTGGAAAAAACACAGAACGGAATCATGGCCGTCCAATACCTACACAGATAACACGTGTCATCTCTGCGATGATTCATCAAAACAAACCAATTTGCATTCACAACTCGGCGCCCGCACACGTTTAGTGCAAACAAAAATGGCGGAAAAAGTAGCTGTTGTTACCGGAGCAAATAAAGGCCTGGGTTTTGCAATCGTTAAAGGTTTGTGCCGCAAATTCAACGGTGTTGTGTATTTGACAGCAAGAGACGAGACCAGAGGTAATGAAGCTGTGAGAATATTAAGCGATGAAGGCTTACGCCCAATATTCTACAAACTCGAAGTCAATGACCCTGAAAGTGTGAAGAACTTCGGAGATCACCTAAAGGTCAAACATGGCCGACTTGACGTGTTAGTAAATAATGCAGCTATATTGGAGTGGGACGAAGTGTATCCAAGCTATGACGCTGCGAAAAGAAATATTGACACAAATTTTAAAAGTCTCCTTCTAATTGAAGAGTTTCTGTATCCCTTACTAGAAGATGAAGCTAGAGTCGTCAACGTATCCAGCGCTTGCGGTCACCTGTCGAACTTGAAAAACGAGCAATGGATAAACTTATTTAAAAGTGAAGATCTAACAACAGATCAGGTTGTAAAATTCGTTGATGACTATTTGGAGAGTGTTCGAAATGGAACATTTGACAGAAACAATTTCGCTGACGAAGGAAAGCATGCAGAACATAGAGTCTCAAAAATCGCTGTAGCTGCTTTGACGATGATACAGCAGAGGAAGTACAATGATCGTAATATTTCTATAAACACAGTCAATCCTGGGTTTATTAAAACTGATATGGCGAATGGTGGTGGTGAAATAGAGCCAGATAAGGCTGCCGAAGTTGTACTGTATTTAATTTTGGAAGCATCATCGAAGCTGAAAGGAGTTTTTATGTGGGATGATAAGAAGCTAGTGGATTGGTACAACAGTGAGGGTGATTATTATTGTAAAGGTATATGGTGAATCCTTGCCTTATCTCAGCCACGCATTTAACTGTTTGCTGAAGTCATATTGCTAGGTTTATCTGTTAAATATTATGTACCTACCTACATATAACTATTTGAGATTTTATTTTATTTAGTGTACTAATGGACCCTAAATTATGTATATCTCCTCTTTAGGATACATCCTGGATAATAAATCAGGGGGGTGCTTCATCTGAGAAAGGAGTCTGAAAAGTTCTGGACGCATTGGGCTTAACGTGAACTACTTTGAGTCAATGCGACACTATAGGTACACCCTACTTAAACTTATTTAGTAAATTCTGTAGAAGACCCAGTCAAAAACACAATGATGAATTCTGGTAGAACTGTCCGTCCGTAATAATAACGCTTGTCCCATTTTGCAAAAGCATCTTTTCACAGCAAGGTCTTTAGCACCACCTGAGAAGTAGGTATACCTATCAACTAAGGTTAAAATTTTGTAACAAAATTACAACATTTCTGTATAAGATGTCGGTCGGTAAGAGTGGACTGAATGCCACAAAAAGGCAGTACGAAAGACAATTATTTTGTTGTCGACAAATTGTTTTAAAAACTAATTTGACTTTGACAGTTACCTAATGCTTGACATTGACAGATCACCGTCCATCCGTCAAACACTCGTGTTCGTTCCGTTTGTATGGCAGGATTTTGGTCTATTTGTGAAGTAATTCCATCCAATTTATAATCGAAATTATTATAATTAACGCGTTATCCGCAGAAAATTGTATTAAAAAGTGTTTACCGGCAAATAGTGAAGTATTTACCACAAGCTCATCCATTTTCATTCAGTAAGTACATGAAAATCGAATTAATTTTTCTCCGTCTCTAAACTCCGTTATCTTGCGCAAAGAGAAACATAATAGATAATATTATTATGTTTTCTACATATATAAACAATAAACGTATGTGTTGTATAAATATGTAACAATTAGAGCACAGTTTAGCAAGGTGTTACGAAGTATTGAAATAGATGTTCTGGTGCCTTGACCTAGCTTTGTTCATTACCATTCCCAGTGCAGAACTGCGCAGCCTCGAATAATACAGTTTTAATCGAAAAGTTAATCTAATAAATGTGTTTTCTTGTAAAAAAAATCAATTTTAGTGATCTAAAACCTAACTTACACTTGGAAAGAACATTTTCCATTAAGATTCAGATAAAAACAAAAATCTTGAGACACAGTGATAAAATACGATAAATAAAGACACCCATAAAGTTTAAATAGTGAATTGGTGCCAAAATTGTGTTGTTCAGTATATTTTAGATGCCCTACTTATTCAGATAAAAATTTAGTTGCTATGACAACTAAAGTGGTACATAGAAGATGGTATTGTGACCTATACTATAGATACCTACCACTCTATACACACTTAGTGCTTTAAATCTTACAGTGGTTTCATACCATGAATGTGATCATGAAATGATGAAAATGACTTTCAAAATAATGAGTTTATTCCTGCAACTTAACTAATATAACTATAACCACCTCTGTAATAGTAAAAATCCAAGAATACAGTGTGCCAAACAATATTATACAAGTTTTATAAAATAAGTACACATTTCTACATCTTCCTTATCATAAACTTTATTTGTGAAAACTTTACTGTGTACAATAAAGCATAAGGACAAGAACAGTAAATCAAGTGTAGCATCCTGATATCAAAATGGTTGTAGTTGTAGTTCGCTCAGTCCGAGTGATGGCTTCGTTCGCTGCACAAGCGGCTCTGCGCTCACGATGGAGCTCTCTCATCGAGTCGACTAGTGTTGATGTGCCAGGAGAAGTGACGGATGGAGTCCGATCCGTTGTCGGCTGGTTGAAACAGGCATGGGATTTGTTATTTGGGTGTTGTTTTTAGCACTTTTGTAGACTGCTGACACAATTTTGTAATTTGTTTACTGCTTTTTTATCTGTGACAGATTGTTTACGTTATTACAAATTTTTGTTTTCACAAATACTTTAGTTGCTGCCTTTGCTGAAAAAATTGAATTATTTATTACACTAGTTATTGTGATGTATCTACTTATACTTACCCAACTTCACATTGAGATTTAAATAAATCGAGAATCAGAGCACATGACTTTCTGTTATGTAATAATACGAGTGGAATGCAGAAAAACAAAATGTTGAATATCCGGAATACATAAACACATTTTCCTGGGTTAAAAAATAGCCTAGTTAAATGGGACCTGTAACAATACATTCCTAAAAACTGCATCGAAATTGGTTCAGCCGTTTCTGAAATTAGCGTGCACAAACATTGATAACATGTATACATATATATAATATATAAATATATATGGAATAGATAGATGTGTAGGTACATGATTTCTTTAATCTGTTATGCTTCTGTTTTTTGCATAGTCTATGATATTGCAGGAATATCATGGACAGAGTTTAATAAAAGATTTCAAATGAAAGTTTAGAAGTTATATTTAAGTGTTACCTGGTTAGCCTTTCAGATTGAGAATGGGTTATATTTATTGTGTGTAACTGTGTATTGACCGACCTTACGCTGTGTATTGTTACATGTAACACGGCGAGCATTCATGCAGTCAGTAGGTAGTGTTGCGGAGAAATCAGCGAGCAACAAGCCGCTTTTAGATAGACATTTGTATGATAACGTCGGTCAGTACCGAGCTATTTACAAATGTGAGATAGTCAATTTGTTTTTTGTCGTTTACCTGCTAGTAGGTATGTAATAAAACTTCTGTTGAGGCACCAATTTAAATTTAAACCTCAGTTATACTTAGTATATTGGCGTGAGCATTACAATGTAGACAGATTGGGGTGCGTCAAGGTCATAGTAATTCAGAAAATTCGCACACCAATTTAAAGGTTTTCGGCAGTGACTGTGCTAAAATGTGGCCAAGTGTGAGTCGAACTCCATAAGCTAGGCACTTTATCTACTAGTGGGGCAAGCACGAACTTGCCGATAGTCCGTAAAGCTATCGTCACACTATTATATCTCATAGATTTTGCTTGCGGGTCGAACTGCGTTAGGGAGTCACGCTAACGTGCGCTGATGGAGTCAATTTGTATGTAGTTACAGGTAGCGTTACTGAGTCGCGCTGGACCGCTCAACGCTGACGGCCGCCGTACAAATTGACCCATCAGCGCCGACCGTGATGACCGGCGTGATTCTAAAACCAGCCTAAGCTAGGCACTTTATCTACCAGAATCTACCTAATTTCGAAAATATCGACTCGACTCCAGTCCTGCAATCCTATTGGCAAATAGTTCTCTGTTTCTCCGCTCCGGTGGACAAGCAGACTAACATGGTTTTACCGTAGCTTAGTTTATCTATATATACTCTCTAATCTACCCTAATACAAAGGACTCTAGTTTATGCTCTGCCCTACCTCATCATCATTTCAGCCCTGTGAAGTCCACTGCTGGACATAGGCCTCCCCCAACAACCTCCATACCGACCGGTCGGAAGCAGCCTGCATCCAACCGACGCCCCTGACCTTGGCCAGGTCGTCCGTCCATCTCGCGGGTGGCCTTCCCACGCTACGTTTGCCGATACGTGGTATCCACTCTAGAACTTTCCGGCGCCATCGGCCATCAGTTCTTCGAGCTATGTGCCCTGCCCATTGCCACTTTAGCTTGCTGGACCGTTGAGCTGTCGTTGTCAGTGATCTTTGTACATCTGCGTCTGCCTTACCTACCTACCTTAATTCAAAGGATTTTAGTATAGGGCTGAGCTTTAATATATTGTGAGGTTAGTGAATAAGGTTTTTTAAATTTAGTTAAACCCGGTGAAAAGGCAAGGGAATCTATGTCTATACAGCCATTGTCAGTAGAATGATTTCTAAATTCATGCTGGATGATAAAATCGACACTGCGCCATGCTTGTTATTATTTTAACAGTGCAACAGTTATATATCTTTTAAGGTATTATAGATTTATCACTCATGTGTAACTCAGTGTTTTTAAAAAAACCTCACGCTACAATAGTGCCAGCTGGTGATAGTCCCCATTACATACATATTGTATACTTCCAGGCGTCATTGGAAGTGCGTCAAGTGGGCCGGCGCGCCGTTAACCAGCTCTCTGGTCGAGGTATGGGCGACGACGTCGTGCTGATTCACTTCAACGATGTTTACAATATCGAGCCGACCACTAGTAAGTATACACAGCGGCCTATTGCAGTCCACTGCTGGATGTAGGCCTCCTCTAAACCACAAGGGGGGTAGTTACACCTAAACATTGTAATAACAGATTTAAAAACAGCATAACAATATTATAATAACCGACGACCTTGCATGAAGATAATCGTGAAAATATATCAAGCGAAAGAGGTGTGCCAGGACCATAGCACGTGAAGATCCGTGATCTTTGCCTACCCCTCCGGGAAAGAGGCGTGATTTTATATATGTATGTATGTATCATAACATAGTATAAAACAAAGTTGCTTCTCATTGTCTGTCCCTTTGTATGCTTAGATCTTTTAAAAAACGCAACGGATTTTGATGCGGTTTTTTTTTAAATAGATAGAGTGATTCAAGAGGAAGGTTTATATGTATAGCGTATAGTAAGAAGCCGAAGCTGGCCGCTAGTGACAATACTTATATGTATGTATGTATAGTTACAATATATTTTATATGAACTATGTATGTATAACAATATATTTTCTATGGCTACATTCTGGATCTTGTAAGAATGGAAAGACGCGACGATTTAATTTAATTATAATTTCAGATACCGAGCCGGTAGGTGGCGCCCTTCGGTTCAGCACAGCGGTCAAAGCTCTACAGCATTTGAACCCTCTGGTGCTGTTCAGCGGAGATGCATTCTCCCCAAGCATGCGTATGTACACACATTAGGGTCGATTCCGGCAGTCACTCTTAAACCTAGACCTAATCTTAGTCAGGTCTATCTCTCTCCGTTCTTAACATAAATGGCTGAGAGAGAAAAGGACAGGTAGGACTAATTTTACGTTTAGGTTTAAGTGTGACTGCCGGAATCGACCATATTGTATAAATAAATCACTAAAACTCTTATTATTATCTTTGCTAATATTATAAATGCTAAAGTGCCACTGTCTGTCTGTTTGTCACGCTTTTACGCCAAAACTACTAACCGATTTGAATAACTCATTTAGATAAAAGTATCCTATGTCGCCGGACCATAATAAATAACCACTGAAAAGAGGAGGAAGGCATTAGATCGAATCGGGAATTATGAGATACGATGCTCGAAGAACCGATGGTAGATGGAGCCGAAATGTTCTAGAGTGGATACCACGTATCGGCAAACACGGCGTGCGAAGGACTCCCGCTAGATGGACGGACGACCTGGCCAAGGTCGCGGTTGTCGGTTGGATGCAGGCTGCTTCCGACCGGTCGGAATGGAGGTTGTAGGGGGAGACCGATGTTCAGCAGTGGACTTACTTACTTACTTGGCTAAAATATTAATGATTTTGTGTAACCCAATTAAGTATTTAAGTATAATTTTATTTTCAGTAAGCACATTCACAAAAGGCGAACAGATGGTGCCCGTTCTAAATGAGATAGGCACTCACTGCGCTGTGTTCGGGAATCATGACTTCGGTAAGTAAATAACTACTGAAGGACATAATATATTTTATTCTATAGCGCACAAGATAATTAGTAGCCCAGAAAGAGGCGCTTTATATCTATACTAATATTCTTCTCTTCATTTTCTTATTAATACATACATACATATAATCACGCCTTTATCCCTTACGGGGTAGGCAGAGCACCAAGGGCCGATAGAACCACATGGTGCCACTTCTGACCAATTTTGAGGGTATAGTTGAGATGTACATGTTCGGTTAATAGTGACAGATGGTCAGTCCATCGCCTACAAAACACTAAGACCCTCTTGTCCCTCTAATTTTATAATATACAATATCTTAATTAATATAAATTTATAAGATACTTCTCCATAATATAATCCGCTAGGATATGGTTGATCGTTTCATCATTAAACATTGTGCTGAGGGAGTCAGCTTTGTCTACCGAGATTTGGCTAGTGTATAGTTATCGGGATGAAAAAATAACGTTGCGGAAAACGTAATTTAAAAAAGAGATGGTAAAATTCGTCATCCTAGTTAAGTGACACGTTAGCTCAGTTGGTAGAGCTATGCACGGAATGCGAGAGGTCGTGAGTTCAAATCTCACTCTGGTGATTTTTTTTTCATTTTCTTATTAATATTTTATAATATACTTTTATACAATAAAGCTGAAGAGTTTGTTTATTTTGTTAAACGCGCTAATCTCGGGAACTGCAGGTCCGATTTGAAAAATTATTTCAGTGTTAGATAGCCCATTTATAGAGGAAGGCTATAGACTGTTAGCTTCGCACGAGTGCAATGCCCCCTCACGCAGACGAAGTCGTGGGCGGCCGCTAGTTAAAATTAAAGTAAGTCTGACATTAACGTCGAAGCCTTGTGTGTATTGTAATAATAAATATTGTAAGGTTGTTAAAAATGTTACAATATATTGTTATAATAATTTGCACACTTCTGCCCAACCTCTTTGGGAATAATGGGCGTGACTATAGTATATGTTAAAAATGTTGAATAAATTAAATATTTCCACACCACATTTTTTAGCGAAACATGTCTCTGATCTAATATGTAATGTAATAATAGCTTTATTGCACTATGTTTTGAGCAAATAAATGGTCATCATTGTTAAAACTATAATTTTTGTTTCTCCCTCTTTTAATCGTCCTATCTCTTTTCCTCGCCGCGGACGCAGGCCACATATGTTCCCCCCCCCGCCCTGCTCTGCCAGTTGTCCAACCACCGCGGTACTGACCTCGCGTCTCGACAAGTGAATTTTTGTGTGTGACAAACTGACCAACCCAATCAGAGTGCCCTTACCCTAAAAGTGGACTATAGTGAACTGTGAACCTAAACCCTACGATAAATTCCGCGCGGAGGAAGAAAGAAGAGAAAACACACAGGTAACTCTTTGACCTACCTTTGACGCCACGCGATCCACCTAAATCCCTAAACAATCATCATCATGAAATCATTTGTACAAGCAATCGTTCTTCCGCAGATTTCGGTCTAGAGGTACTCTCAGGCCTGGTAGCTCAGTGCAACTTCCCGTGGCTGATGTCAAACGTCATCGACAATGAGACAGGTCGGCCGCTCGGAGACGGGAAGATCACCCATGCTCTCATAGCTAACGGACATAAGATAGGCTTTATAGGCCTTGTGGAGCAGGTAAAACACGTTCCCGTTTATCTACAGGTGATTTTTGGTCGTCAACGTTCCCGAAAACTACGGAATCTCCTCATCATCACGATCATTTTTCTCCATGGAAGCATACCTGGGAAGTGTCTGGTTTCCAAAATATTAGGGTCCAAAGTTGAGTAAATAGACTGCGTTTTTCTGCATAAATGCACATAGACGCGCGTAGCAGGATTTTTTTCACGAAAAATAATTAATATCTGTCTATGAAAAAACTAACATAAACACTAGACACTATAAATTTCGCACGATCAAGGAATTTAAATTTTTTTTTCAATTTTTTTTTTTTTTCCCAGCATTTTTTTTGCCATAAACTTACTTTATTTCATGTATAGAATACGTACCCTTAGTTAAAGGTGGCCACAAAAAAACATCCTGTATATCTGTATACATATAATAAAAATGTAACGGATGACGGATCGCTGTCTGTACATGGAAGATATATGAGAAAAAATATTATAGGAGACCTTTATAAACGCAATAGTACCTAAAATAATAATTTTTTGAATTTTTCAGATTCAGATCATTTATTTGCATAAATATGGGTACATAGTGGTGATAATGTAATAGACAAATTTGCTACTGCATATTTGCCAGTCATTTTGTCCGTTTGTCTGTGCGTTTGTGCACGCTAATCTTAGAAACGGCCTAACCGATTTCAGGAATACATTGTGACAGGTCCCACTTAACATATAGGCTACTTATTATCCCGGGAAATTTTATTTTTAACCCGGGTAATTTCGACATTTTGTTTTTTCTCCAGTCCATGCGGACGGAGTCGCGGACGGCCACTAGTAAATAAATAAATATTCACACACTTTACAACACATTAACTAAGTCCCACACTAAGATCCCTAAGGTCATTTGTCGTGGGTACTAAGTAACGGTATATAAATACATAAATAAGTATAGAAACATCCATGATATTCATCATAATCAATGTTTGCACCTACCGGTATTCGAACCCAGGACTTGTGGCGTCGCAAGCAGAGTCTGTACCTACTACACCAATCGGCCGTCAATGTTTATTTAAACCCCCGGATATTTAACTAGCCACAGGATCGCCCGATATAATTGGCGCGGAAAACAAACATTGCGTATAATCAAATTTAAAATGCATTTCCTGCGAAAATAACATTGTTCTATAACTCAATATAATACTACTTGTTCAGCATTTCAGTATTTGCTTGGCTATCACTGACACCCTGGCGATATGTATATGTCAATACAGGGTGTAAAAAAAGCGAAAAATTATGACAAAATAATATAAACATGTCCTTAAACATCTCAGGAATGTTCATCTTTATCGGCTGTTTTCATACACTGTCTTGATCTGAATTTTCCGTAACATGCTTTGTTTCAGGAGTGGTTAGAAACCCTAGCGACCATCAACCCTGAAGAGGTGACGTTCATTGACTTCCTTCAGGCGGGATCCAAGTTAGCTTCACAGCTGAAACAAGAAGTAAGTACTTAGACATACATACAGGATGTAAAAAGACATCGTTGTTTTCTTATTACATCGTATTCTTTGTAAGGTTACGATTATTTTTTCTATGGAACCAACCCTGGGAAACGACAAAAAAATTATGATCAAAAAATCATTTTATTGCAAGCAATGTATTCGTTTGATGTGCAAAGTACAAATGTACCTACAAAACTAACATTATAACATTTTGACATGGTATCTTTGAAAAAAAATGTTTGTTAACCGATTTTAGATGGATTTATGTAAAAAAATGATAATATTAATGTAACTTTGGACCTCAATATCTTGGAAACCCGTGGTTTCCCAGGGGTGCTTCCATAGAAAAAAATGATCGTGATGTTACAAAGAATACGAGGTATTAAAAGAACAAAGTTGTCTTTTTACATCCTGTATACAGGTGTTTTTTTTGTGGCCACCGTTAACGAAGGGTACGTACTCTATACATCAAATAAAGTAAGTTTATGCCAAAAAAAATGCTGGGAAAAATTTTTTATTTTATTTTTTATTACTTGATCGGGCGAAATTTATAGTGTCTAGTGTTTATGTTGTACTTTTTTATAGATAGATATTAACTGTTTTTCGTGAAAAAATCTTGCTACACGCGTCTATGTGCATTTATGCAGAAAAACGCAGTCTATTTACTCAACTTTGGACCCTAATATTTTGGAAACCAGACACTTCCCAGGTATGCTTCCATGGAGAAATATGATCGTGATGACGAGGAGATTCCGTAGTTTTCGGGAACGTTGACGACCAAAAATCACCCTGTATACATTACCCATGGCCGTATTCCCGAAATAGCAGTCATACAAGATCAAAAAGGAGATTAAACCATGGTTAGCATAGGGGGGGGGGGGCAGATGTAAGTAATCTGTGACAAGGTGCTAGCTTATCGTCTGTCAATTTTAGTGATCATCATCGTCATGTCGTTATCCCGCTACTTATGGGGTGCGCCGACCCCCTTTGGTCTGTTTATGGCCGGCTGCCTGCCTGACACCAACCCTTCGGAGAATGCCTAAATGACAATCTTATAATACATAATATGATATAATTCTCGTGTCACAATGTTAGTTACCATACTCCTTGGAAACGGCTTGACCGATTTTTATGAAATTTTATGTGTATATTCGGTAGGTCTGAGAATAGCGTATTTTTCATAAACCCCTTCCACGTAATAATGATGTGTCATATTTCCAGGGTTGTGAGTACGTAATAGCTCTCACTCATATGCGTACTCCCAATGATATAAAGCTAGCAGAGGGATGTGAGGACATCGACCTCATTTTGGGAGGGCATGACCATGTATATGAGGTTATTGAGGTAAGTTACTATACTGTTATGGTTTTCTATTACTTACTGTTACTTTTAAAAATACTGGAGCTGTTCACTGTTTCGAATATATTGCATTGCATTAAAAAAACAAATAGGAAACTCTCATAAAAAGATAGTATTTAAAAATAAATTTACACAAATATGAATTAATTAATAATTAGTTGACACCTCCCCCCCCCCTGTGGCAGTAGCCTTGTGGCGTGCCCTGGGGTAGGCCTACGTCCAGCAGTGGACTGCAATAGGCTGAAGACGATATTTATATATTATATCCTTCCATACCCCAGGTAAACAACAGGTATATAATAAAAAGCGGCACAGATTTCCGTCAGTTCAGTAAGATAACCATCACGTTTGGTGAAACTATCAGGGTTGATATAGCAGACATGCATGTGACCAGCAGCTATGCTGAGGATCAGGAGTTGAAGGGCAAGGTGGAAAAATACTCGGGTAAAACATTTTTATTTGTTTTTTTTTACTTTAAATTGTCCTGAAGGAAAGGCAAAGGAAACTATGTTCATACAGCCTTGAATGAAATTATTTTTGTATTTATCATAGGCAATATTTATTAACATAAAGGAGAAATATGTACCTTTTTTCTATTAATTTTCATGAATTTCAATAAAATATTTTTTTTACACTAGTAGTCCGCAACTACGTCCGTATTTAGATTTTTCCTGTGTGTAAATATTGTTAAAATTTGATAACAATTTTTCACCATCGACCATATAACATAGTCCAAAAATCACACTGCGGTCACCAACCAGCCTGCCCAGCGTGGTGACTATAGACAAACCCCCTTATGGCAGAAGTCTTGTGACGTGCTCTGGGGGAGGCCTACGTCCAGCAGTGGACTGCAATAGGCTGACAATGTTGACCAACATTCCAACAAACTTTCATTCTCCTTTTTTCTTACTTTCTCCAGCCATGATCGAAGGCAAAATGGACACAGTCCTAGGGAAGTTCCTCGTACCGTTGGAGGGGAGATTCTCATGCATCAGACGCGCCGAGTGCAACCTCGGTAACTGGGTGTGTGACGTGTTACTAGCCGCTACTCAGGTGGACGCTGTGTTACTCAACTCGGGTACTTTCCGCTCGGATCAGGTGAATATGCTTAACTTAACTACAGTCGACTCTCGTTAATTCGAATCTCGAAGGACCTTTATAATACTTCGAACTATCGAGAGTTTGAAATATTAAATGGTTCGAAATTTTCGAGAAAAGTATAAAGCTCGAATTATTGTATAATAAACAACTATGAGGAGTGCAACAGATGTACTTACCTCATTTTATTTAGAAATAGAAAGAATCCGAAAGAACGAAATTAGGTTTTTTATTAGACACATGATACATCGTGTATTATTATCATGAATAGTTCCTAAAGAAATTACTATTCAATTCAATAGTACCTACCCATATAAAGTTTGCACTATAAAAACCCTAAAGAGGCTGATGTCGCAAACACAAAACGGAACTTTTTAGTAGGATACATCAATATGGAAAAACGTTAAACTTCACTCATATCTTACAAGTACGTGTGTGGTAATGTTTACAAACAATGCTTCTTTGAAACTCAAATTTCTATCTTAAAAAAAAAACGGGATATAGTGCTAACTAATTCTGTAATCTTTATCTCTCTTTCTCTCTGCAACTTTGAATTGTCGCGTGTTTGACGCCTGTAAGTTCGAATCAACGCGTCATTTTGTAGTGTCATTTGTATCACGTAGTGATGATATTTTTGATCAATTTACTGAGTGTATAAAAATGTATGGTTTTAGTTCGAAATAAATCCTAGGGAACTCGTGACAACTTTGAATTGCAGAGAGGTTCGAATTATCGCAGGTTTGTATTAACGAGAGTCGACTGTATATTAAATTTAATTGTTTGTGCCAGAAGGACATACTAAACTCCAACTAAAGAAGTTAAGTCCATTTTCAAAAGGTGAAATTAATTTAAAATTACAACATCACATACACAATTTACAGCTACTTTTGTTATGTGACCATATTTATAAACGCAGCATTTAATATAGCTGTCGAACAAAAGTTCTCAAGCGTACAATTTACTTAGGCGTGACGTCATAATACAGTAGCCGTTTGTATGGAGCGTTTTTGGGAGAGTGTGAAATTGTGATTTTAAAATTATCATATCTCTGAAAGATTACACGCTAACGAAGTTTTTCTTTCGAAAATTTATTTATTTATTTTATTTTATGATCTTTCGATATAAATATAAATAAAATAACTGTCAATATCTCTATTGACTCTCTATTGGCCCATTATTGACCCTGTTTACCTGTGTATAGGTGCATCCAGCGGGAGATTTCACCCTCCGCGACCTATCGTCGGTGATCCCCATGCGGGATCCGTTGGTGGTGGTGGAAGCGACCGGGGCTGTCATACTGCAGGCGCTGGAGAATGCTGTCTCTAAGTATCCTAGCTTGGAGGGGCGGTTTCCGCAGGTTTGTTACCTCACAGATAGATAGATAGAAAATTCTTTATTGTACTAAAAAAATATTGTATAGGTGCATAGGCAAACTTAATGTGTACATAGTCAATTAGCATTCTGTAGCAGTTAATACTCAGTTAGTTTCCATTTAGTACGTTCCAAACATATCTCTTTCGCGTTATTCACATTCATTAAGTTCTTACATGACGAAAATTAACACTCACGCTTGGCCGATTTTAGCAAAGCTTAAAGAGTGCGGCTGGTAGTGACTGGATGGCAAAAACGAGAGATCGACCCTTGTAGCATGCTCTGGGGGCCTACGTCCAGCAGTGGACTACAATAGGCTGACAAATCGAATGAGATGGCTCTACTTGCTCAATACAGAAAACAGCTCAGAAATTAGGCCAGAGAAGCTTTCAAAATTGAATTTACTATCAACTCTGTAAACATCAAAATGGCCTGACAATTTTATCAAAAATCGATTTTGCCCGTCTGAATAAAATGTCTTTTTAGTGAAAAACTAATGGAATGTGAAGCAAATGTGTATTAATTTACAAAGTTTGTTCCATTGGTCGGTGTTATTTTGACCGATTCCTCTAAAAACCGTTAGTTAGTATTAAATTCATTGATATCCGCCAGGTGGCAGGCATATCATTCGCCTTCGACCCTAGCAAGCCTCCGGGACAGCGCGTGGCTGAACAAGTCGTCAAAATAGGGGACGAATACTTACATAAGGAGCAGAGGTATGTTACACATATATATATATATATATATATATATATATATATATATATATATATATATATATATATATATAATTTTTAGGCACATATACTACAGTAAAAAACAACACTTGCCTTTATACCACCACTAACTGATGCCGTGAGAACACCCCTGCACCAGTAGCATGCCGTCCGCGACTCACGTATGTCGCTTTTTGTGGCGCGTAAATGTCAAATTTCGCGACAAAATGACGCGAAATTTCACACTTCAAGCCGACATTAAAACGCGCGTCGCGCCGCGCGCGATATATGTATAAACCGCGGTTGCGAACATGGCGTTTGAATTCACGCGGGGTCTTATCGATAATTTTAACGTTTCGTGTGACTGTATATCAATTCAGTTACCGATTCAGTGATTGACCGTAATAAAGTTCATTTTACTTTCGCAATGGTAGCACCACTTCGACGAGTTGTCCAAAAGACGCGTCGCGCGCGGTTTCCGAATCTCTGTCATTGCCATGAGCGCATTTGATGACAGGAAACGCGCGCGGTTAATAAAAAAAACCCGCGTCGCGTTTTTGCCATGCTACCGGTGCTGAGTTCTTTACTCCACTTTTACGCCTTGCACGGCAGCATAATGCAACTGAAGTACATTGATTGATAACTTTATGTTTAAATATTATATAATTTAAAAAAAAACCCGGCTGCAGATTTTTTTGACCCAGTGTCACTCTCACGACTAATACGAAATACACTCGAAAACATATCCCTCCTCGTTGCGCAGTCGGGTAAAAAATCAATGTGATGTAAAATATCTATACATTGCGGGCTTGTCAAATTGTATTTTTTTTTTTCTTTTTTAGTTTATCCCGAAGGAAAGGCAAGGGGAACTAAGCCCATACAGCCTAATCATTGTTTAGTAAAATGTATTCTGAATTTATGATGAATGACAATGATGATGAATGGAAACGTCGGGAAAATCCTCAAGAACAAGTGTAAAGTTAGTCAAAATGAAAAATTATTACAGAAACAACTTACATGCACCCATGAAGAGATCGTAATCCGGCTAAAGTTTTACTCGGCTTACCTGCGTATAAAACCATGCACACGCACTCAAATTGTAATTTCATAGTTAAAAAGTTCAAATATGTACAGGTATCGACTAGCCGTTAAGCAGTATCTACATTTAGGGAACGACGGATTCACAATGTTACCCAAGTGTAGAGTTTTGGTAAGTATCATTTCGTCCTTTATTTAGGAAATAGTGGTTCGTTTCCTGGGAGGTGGGAAGCAACGCCTCCCGTACTGACAACATAGTCCGAAAATCACACTGCGGTCACCAACCCGCCTGCCCAGCGTGGTGACTATGGGCAATTGGTGTAGTTGGTAGTGGCCCTGCCTGCGACGCCATAGGTCCTGGGTTCGAATCCCGGTAGGTGCAAACATTGATGTGATGAATATCGATGTTTGTTTCCGAGTCATGGATGTTTATATACTTATCTATGTATTTATATACCGTTGCTTAGTACCCACGACACAAGACCTTAGGGATCTTAGTGTGGGACTAGGTCAATGTGTTGTGAAGTGTAAAAAAAAAAAAAAATCCCCCATGGTGACATGCCCTGAGGGAAGCAGCAGTCCAGCAGTGGACTGCAAGAGGCAGATGTTGAATAATGAATTTAATAGTGGAACAGTTTGTAATAGAATCACCGGTCTGCTAAACCTAATGCTGGTTTTTACATGAAAGGAGAATTGTCTTTGGCAGTTCTCCTAGATTTCGTCTTTGGACGATCATAACCGTTAAGCCGCGTGGTGCCGGCAGAGTAGAATTCGTACCACCCCATGTCTGCCCGTGGGTATCGTACGAGGCGATTAAGAGTTTCCGGGAGGTGGGCAGCAGCGCCTCCCGTACTGACAACATAGTCCGAAAATCACACTGCGGTCACTAGTTGCCCAGCGTGGTGACTATGGGCAAAACCCCCCCTGTGGCAGTAGTCTTGTGGCGTTCTCTGGGGGAGGCCTACGTCCAGCAGTGGACTGCAATAAGCTGATGTGATGTGATGATGATAGTGTAACAGTAATAGTAGAATCATGCGGTCTGTCAAAAACCTAATGCTGGTTTTGACATAGGAGAACTGTCTTTAGCAATTCTCCTAGATTTCGTCTTTAGGCGATCATAACTGTTATTAGTTCCACATTGGTGGCTATAAAGCGCCGAAACACCAACTTATGCATGACAGACCGAAACAAATGTAGAAAGTAACATAAAAAATTACAATTAGCAAATAAGTTAAAAATTTATCTTTATTTGCTTGGCTTGCTGGAAGAGATCTCTTGTAGAGATAAGCTTGCCATAGTACATGCATCTCTTTTGTGTGTGTGCAATAAATATGTTGTGTGTGCTTTTATGTCGGATAAATGGTTTCTTCAATTCATCAGGTATCAGAAGACCTATGTCCCGAGGTTGGGATGGCTATACAGAATCATTTCGCGGCGATCGACGTGCGCTCGGGCAAATCCAAACCTTCCAAACACAGGCAGTCTTTGGTCACACTCAGTCGAAGGTAAATTCACATACAGGGTGTAACAGAAAGGGTATGTTAAGCGAAAAGCTATGTAAATAGCCCACTATAGAGAACCTATTTCCAAAATTTGAGACTCGAAATCACATTTTTATTTTTCAAGATTGTATGAAAATTCCTAAGATATTTAAAAATTCTCCATACTATCGGGAAAATAAACATGTGATTTCGGGTCTCAAATTTTGTGGATAGGTTCTCTACAGTGGGCTATTTACATAGCTTTTCGCTTTACATGCCCTTTTTGTTATATATACATATAGTTAGTCATTTGTCACGCCCATTAAGGAGGTTGGGCAGAAGTGTGCAATATACACACCAACTTTTCACTCATTTATTTTGCTTTTGATTTCACTATTAAGTCCCACGTGGTAAGTACCTACGTTTGGTACACAGGTAGTCCGAAAAAGGACATAGTACTACTTTTAATTACGTGTGTAAAATATCTTTAGCTGGATAACTTTGTAGTGGTGGTTTAAGATGGTTAAAAATAGATGTGCAATTTGCACACTTCTGCCCAACCTCCTTGGGGGATAGTGGGCGTGACTATCACACTAATTATTATAAAGGCGAAAGTTTGTGAGTGTGTATGTTTGTTACTTCTTCACGTCTAAACGGCTGGAGCGATTTTAATGAAATTTGGTATGGAGTTAGCTGACACCCTGGATTAACACATATAGGCTATTTTTTATCACGGATAATTTCGACATTTTGTTTTTTCGGACGGAGTCGCGGGCAACAGCTAGTATGTCTATACATATAATAACATTGTAACGGATCGATGTTTGTGCACGCTAATCTCAGAAACGGCTGAACCGATTTCGATGCAGTTTTCAGGAATATATTGTGACAGGTCCCACTAAATATCCAGGGTGTTTTTTCGTTGCCACCCTTAACGAAGGGTACGTACTCTATACATAAAATAAATAAGTTTATGCCAAAAAAATGCTGGGAAACTATGTAATTTTTTTTGTTTTATTACTTGATCGGGCTAATTTATAGTGTCCAGTGTTTATGCTAGTTTTTACATAGACAGATATTAATTATTTCTCGTGAAAAAATCTTGTTACACGCGTCAATGTGCATTTACGCAGAAAAACGCAGTCTGTTTACTCAACTTTGACCCTAATATTTTGGAAACCAGACACTTCCCAGGTATGCTTCCATGGAGAAAAATGATCATGATGATGAGGAGATTCCGTAGTTTTCGGGAACGTTGACGACCAAAAATCACCCTGTTTAATATGTATAATAGTTAATATATTTATAATAGTTAATTAGTGGTTAGAGCACTGACACGCGGAATGCAGGGGTCGTGGGTTCGATTCCCACCCGGGTGAGGAATTTTTTCCATTTCTTTATTAATAATTTTATAATGTATAATATTGTACAGACACAGCCTAGTGAAGATGTTAGATGGCAGCGAGCTAGACGGACCGCCGCCATTACGTCGCGCCTCGTCTGTCGCAGCCGATACCTCACACAACCCTCACCACCATAGGTAACTATAATCGTTACTTCATCATCATCATCATCAGCCTATTGCAGTCCACTGCTGAACGTAGGCCTCCCCCAGGGCACGCCACAAGACTGCCATGGGGGATATTTGCCCATAGTCATCACGCTGGGCAGGCGGGTTGGTGACCGCAGTTTGTATTTTGGACTATATTGTCAGTACGGGAGGCGCTGCTGCCCACCTCCCGGAAATCCTTAATCGCCTCGTACGATACCCACGGGCAGACATGGGGTGGTACAAACTCTACTCTGCCGGCACCACGCGGCCAGTACTTGTATATGTACTTGTGATTATTATCTTTTTTCTCTGCTTTTTATTTGCATGCTAACAGTTAACGGTTGGAGAGATGGTCACTTATATCATTATTTTCAATCTTTGTATACCCTGTTCACATAATAGGGAATATGCGTCTGACACGAAAACAGATTTTTTTATATTTAATTCTAAAGATATTACAAATACAAACCGAATAGTGCAAAAATAACATCAATCGGTTAATAAATACCAAAGTTACAGGAGTTTAAAAGTTTGAAAGATATAACGAAAAAAATTACAACATAAAAGGAGTAAAAACATACGATTTTACCCATATTTTGAATTATCTCATTGGTTTAATAAATACTTTATTAATATCTGCACCTTTTAATAAACAATTTTTATTGACAACAATACACAAAATATAAAATATTACGTTTATAAAATAAGATTGCATTTTTTCCCCACACTAATTTGAGACGGCTGTCTATTATGACGTCAAAGTCTTTTCCATTTTATTATGAAGCAAACGGAGCGTTTCACAAATATTTTGCCGGCTCGTATTTTTGAATTGCTGTAAATCCTAAAGTTAGATATGCCACCCCGAGGGCAAACTTTATTCATTTTTAACGTAGAATATATATTTTTTTTAAATATGCATATACCCTATTGCGCCTAAACTACTGAATCGATTAAAATGAAATTAGGTACAGACATAGTCTAAAGCCAACGGACATAGTGATTTGTTCCCGTAATGGGGCAGCCAGAACTGCATGTTCATAAAGGAGATCCGATCCTACTGCCAGGTTTATCCTAGCAGGAAGGGAACAGATGCAGATGAGCAGTCACAAGTTGATAACACCCGAGTTCCAAACGACACTTACGTCCTATAGACCGATTTTTAATTATGTGGAGTAAAATGACAGCTACAAATTGACTTTGTTTCTTTTTAATGTTGTCAGCGCAGTGTCATTAGTGTTGTAATATTTTATTGTGAGCGATTAATTAAATCGCGATATTATATTCGATATTGTGATTTCACTCATTAATCTATTCACATATATACAAACATACTTAATATCTAAAACATCTCTTTTATTTAATGAAATTAACAATAAAACACATAAATTGATGAAATATAGTTTGAAATATAGCTTTCTTTATCTAACACATTTTTAGCCTCATCGATTGGTACATTTAGTTCGGAATTCAGACAAAAACCGACCTGTGAACATTAACTGTAACAGAAATATAGCTACATGAAATTAATCGAAAAGATAATTCGATAATTTCGAGTAATTTTGGAGTAACACTATTTTTTTTATTTCGCTAAAGTGGCAACCCTCCAAATGTCATTTTATCACAGTATAGATTGATTAGTTCTTGGTTTAATAACCTAATATCTTATTTTGTTTTCAGATTGACTAGACGCGCCTCTCTAGACGACCTAGAACAGCAATCGTGTGAACTTGCGCCTAAGATAGACAATCGGATTATAGTTCTCAACACGCCTGATGTAAGTTAGTTTTATTCATTTATTTATCTAAAGAACACAGAATAGCATATAAAACAGACCCAGCCTAATGCTTAACTAAAGCCAATTAACATGTTCTACAGCTCAACCAACAAACGTAAGAATACATACATATAATCACGCCTCTATCCCTTACGGGGTAGGCAGAGTACCAAGGGCCGATAGAACCACATGGTGCCACTTCTGACCAATTTTGAGGGTATAGTTGAGATGTACAAGTTCGGTTAGTAGTGACAGGTGGTCAGCCCATCGCCTACAAAACATCAAGACCCTCTTGTCCCTCTACTGACGTGAGAAAAAGTATTAAAAATAATTAAACATAAAATAATCAAGAATATAAAATAATTAATACATTACAAAGATACTTGAAAAATATTATACACACACACATACACACATGTTTCACGACACACTAACCTAGTCCCATACTAAGATCGCTGAGGTCTTGTGTAGTGGGTACTAAGCAACGGTATATACATACAAACATACATATAATCACGCCTTTATCCCTTACGGGGTAGGCAGAGATGTATAAATACATAGATAAGTATTAAAACATCCATAAACAAACATCGATATTCATCATATCAATGTTTACACCTACCGGGATTCGAACCCAGGACCTATGGCGTAGCGGGCAGGGTAACTACCTACTAGATCAATCGGCCGTCAAAAAAGATAAAAGTAATTTATTCTCTAACACAGTACACCAACATATAGATAAAAAGATTTATTTATCTGCTTTTACGACATCACCACCTTCCTGCGCTTATCCCATTATTATATTGCGTCGGCGCAATATGGTTTCTTTCGAAACTCGTTTTGCCAAGGATTTGGCATTTATTTTTCCTCGGGTGTAGCTAAGTGACAATTTTAAAATATTAAAATCCGTGGTCGAATGGGATCGAACCTTATGTTTCTCGTGAAATATTCACTTAATGTTTGACGAAATTAGGGGCTAGGTTCGAAAATAATGATATTTTAATAGTGTCCAAACATCAAATTTCAGCAATTACAAGCGCTGATAGCAGAAAGGGCGAGATGGGAAGCGGACACCGTCATCGCAGAGGTAGACGACGAAACCTCCCCTTAAATGTTAAGGTGTCACCAACTAATGTTTTGTTTGCTACCAGTTGACGTAAGTTTAAGTTTGTTTCCGTTTATTGACACTTGATTTTGCATGTAATGCGTGCGTTATTGTCGTGTCGGTCAAATTTAAACTTTGAAATGACATGTTTTTTGACAAAAGGTCAAAAAAATCTGCTTCTTAAGAGGTTAAGGCTTGGTTGATATGATACGAGTACAAGGATGACTAAATTAAGGCTAAACATTTTTGAGATTATGTGGAATTTTTGTCTAGAATATTTTGATCAAATAGACAATTATGCTACTACGATAGTCAACTTTTTCTGGTATTAATGTCAATTAAGTCAAAAATAATAAAATTATAATAATAATTGAGAACTGTAAATGACATTTTTTAAAAGACAAAACGAGTCTTTTTGTTGTATTTTTTGTTACCAATGTTTTGATCTATTTTGGAAAGTATTATTTTTGTGAGTTTGTAAGAAGGTTATTAATTAAATTTATATACCATTAATACGTATATTACAGCCATGAAAATAGAGAACAAAATTCGACCATAAGTAATTTAACCCCCCCTCCCAAAAAAAGTAGGTTTATCAAATATACCATAATTAATATAATATTGAAAATATGTGGAATATCTGTAAAACGACAACGATGTGAACTGTAGCAGTAGTAACCGTAGCACTATCACACAAATTGCGTTGCTTTTATAAGATAATTCAGAAATAAAACCTGATAATTACATATTCAGTCGTGTATTGACAAACCATAATTATTGTCGATATAGTAATTTAAGTTACCATTAAAATGCATAATAAATATTTATATAAAATATATTAATAAATAAATGAAAAAATTGTTCACCCGAGTGGGACTCGAACCCACGACCTCTCGCATTCCGTGCAGAGCTCTCATCAACTGAGCTACCGGGTCAATTACTCGGATGACGAACTTTACCATCTCTTTTTTAAATTACATTATTGGCAACGTTATTTTTTCATATTATTTATTTATAATTTATGTGTACGTAATGAAATTAAATACATCTAATAATGTTATTTTCCAAAAGTCAATATTTAATAATAATAATAATAAATTTATTTATTTCTCACCACAAAATATGACACATAACATAATATGATGCTTGAAAGGAGGAACAGTTGTCATTCATGGGAGACTGGTGCCTGTGTAGGTTCAGAGACCCGTGTTACAGGTCACCAGGCTCCCTTACAAAATAGTGGACATACATGATAATAAATTTAGCACTGTGCAGTATCAGATCTCATATATTGTGACTTTTTACTTTCATAGCAAGTATTTACTTAGCACTATTTACTTTCATAGCAAGTAGCTACAGAATCATATGTTTCTACCTCACTGCAGTATTCCGTTCGTAAATCGAGAAATTTGGTTGTTAATAACATTAAGAGTTTATCTACTTATTTGTCACCACATTTTTTATATATACAGGGTATAACACAACCTGACCACAAAATGTTCTATTCAAAATCATAAGTTTATTTTACTATATGAAAAAAATAACATTCGATTTCCAGTCTCTAATTTTGTAGACAGGTTCTTTAAAGTTGGCTATTTTCATAGCTTTTCGCGTATATACTCAGTTTGTTACATCCTGTATATGAGATTAATCCTACTAATATTATAAACGTGAAAGGGATGTAAGTATGGATGGATGGATTTTTGTTAATCTTTTAAGTAAATACGGCTGGAGCAATTTTAATAAAATTTGGTATGGAGTTAGCTGACACACTAGATTAACATATGTATAGGCTACTTTTTATCCCGGGAAAATATTTTTATCCCGGTTAATTTCGACATTTTGTTTTTTCTGCAGTCCACGCGTACGAAGTCGCGGGCGTCCCCTAGTTTATTACATTTACATTTGACAAGATTGCATAATACTTATAGATTCAGCTACGTCGTTTTAATGTGTACATACATACATAATAATCACGCCTCTTTCCCGGAGGGATAGGCAGAGATCACGGATCTCCATTTGCTATGATCCTGACACACCTCTTTCGCTTCATCTACTTTCATGATATTCTTCATGCACGCTCGTCGGTTTAGGTTTTAATGAATATAGGCTGATAAATCATTATACACATTGATTTTGATTCAGATTACATATAATTAAGTACATCATTAGTTTCATAAATAAATAGTATGAATAGTTTTTTTTTTATATTAATCTAACCAGATGTAACATAATAATAACATAAAACAAAGAAATATTTTTTTTCTTTAGATCTAATTATAGTAAATAATTATTTGACTCACAAACGACATTAAAATATCTTTGGCCTACTGTTGTGAAATAAGAATTTTCCGACGTTTCTGTCTTTATTGATATTTTTACACTTAACCCCTCTTGCAGCAAATGCTAAGTCAGATTTGGTTTAAATCGAGAATTAGCACTCAGAAAGATCTTGCTTTTTACATAACAAAAAAAATAATGGTTTGTGCTATCTCTCGTACCTACATACCTACATATTTGATGCAGGTGGGGCTTAGTTAAAAATGACGATGTAATATGTCCACTGTTTTTTAATTAATCAGAGGGGTAAGCATGAACCTCTCGATAGTCCGCAATGCTATCGTCAAACTGTCAATTCCCATAGATTTTGCTAGCGAGTCGCTAGCGTTACGCCGCGTAAAAAGGTTCGTGCTTACCCCACTGATCCAGAAAAACAGCGTAAAATCTACAACCAATTCAAAAATTGACTAATAATAGCGCACCTGTCATAGAATACCACATTTTGATTGGTCAAACCTTGTGTTTGCATTATGCATATAAAAAAAACTGACGTAATGCCAATTCGAAAATTTACCAATAATAGTTCAGCTGTCATAAAATACCCCATTTTGATTTGTTAAACTTTGACAGCTGTCATTAAATAAATGCTATGATTGGTCAAAAATCTGGTTTGAGACTCATTTCCAATATATTTAGCATTCAAGTAGTCTTCCATTTCGAATCTCATACACTTAAAATTTCCTTCTCGTACAAGTGCTCTTATTGTAAAGCTTTTTCTTATGTCCCTATCTGTAAGTATGTGAGAGATAAGGATAAAAAATCTTAGGTAGTTTAAAATAAGATCTTATATTCAGAAACACATTCGCGAATTTTATAAGTGAGATTGTATTCATTGTGGAAGCGAGGCAGCAGTATAGATATCTCGCTTACACAATATAAACAATACTGCTTTAAGAGGTCATGGCTATCACAGAATGTACTTCTTTTGCGAAACGTATAGATATATTTGTATATATGAAATGACAATATAATATCATAGTGTAATAATTCTTATAGTCAACTTGCTCGGCAATCGGTATTGTAGGAATACAACGGAACACTAGCGCAATAGCCTGTTCTAATGCATGGAGTTGACTTCGTTTTCAGCCTATTGCAGTCCACTGCTGGACATAAGCCTCCCCCAGGGCACGCCACAAGGCTACTGCCACAGGAGGGTTTTGTCCATAGTCACCACGCTGGGCAGGCGGGTTGGTGACCGATGGATTTGACTACTTATATTCTATATCTTTCATAATTATTTATTTTCATAGTTTATGTATACAGGGTGTAACAAAAAGGGTATGTTAAGCGAAAAGATATGTAAATAGCCCGCTATAGAGAACCTACTCACAAAGTTTGAGACTCGAAATCATATGTTTATTTTTCTAAATTGTATGGAGTATTCTTAAATATTTCAGGATTTTTCATACACTATTCAAAAATAAACTTGTGATTTCGAGTCTCAAATTTCGTGGATAGGTTCTCTATAGTGGGCTATTTACATAGCTTTTCGCTTAACATACCCTTTTTGTCACACCCAGTATACATACAAAAAAACGTGTACAAAAAAAATTAAGGCTAAAATATCGAATCAGTGTGTCATATCGTTTTGAAAAATCGATCGTTTTGGCTCGTTTTGATTCGATTAATCGATCTCAAATCCCATCCCCACTTCTACTACTCAATCTACATTGATCGTAGCGAAACTCATCCAGCGATTTCGCTACTCGTATATCGCGGCGGTGTGCTAATGGACGTCTCATTTTTGGTGGCGACGGCAATGTCAGTTTTTGTGCCGCGTCAAAGCACTCACTGATAACTTTTTATTTACACTATGGTATTATACTGTGATGCACTAAGCACTGTGCTGTAATGTACACATATCATGAGAGAATATTATAATTTGCTATAAATCAAATCTAACTCTGTAAGACGTCCATTTGTAAAATAGGCTTCATGCTTTTGACTGTATTGAAGAGGATTATTTAGATATATAGATAATAAGCACAGGAAACAATATGGTCGATTCTGACCGTCACACTTAAATGTAAACTTAATCTTAGTCAGGTCTATCCCTCTCCGTTCTTAACATAAATTGCTGAGAGAGAAAGGGACAGGTAGGACCATGGAGATGAAATAAAAGAGGAGTAGCGGCTAAGTATATTTTCATAAAAAAATAGTGTGCCGCGGAGCGGGGTGAAGTATGGGATGAGGGGCATCCTAGCACTATAGCCCTGCTCATTTACATAGACACCACCTTGTAGTGACTAGCCAAACTAATTGCATAAGCGTGTGGTTACAGCTACTGCGTTACACTGGCGCTGAAGCTCCGCCCCTGTCATGCCGTTATGGCCTCACGATTGCCACACGACTTATTTCATAGTCCCACCTCCTCTTTTATACCTTCTCCATGGGTAGGACTAATTTTACGTTTAGTTTACGGTCAGAATCGACCATAATGTGTTAATAGATTAGTCCATAGGAAATACATATTCTGCTTATTCACTAAGGCTTATGTGTAGGTGTAGTCCGCGCGGCGTAAGCTCAGCTTTCTATTTCTTTGGGTGGACAACCGAGATTGGTTCACCACTCATTCCCGCCACTGTAACTATTGTAAGCTAATATCAACAGAGGCGACCAGAAAAACCCCAGGGGGGCCTAGCAAGCCACTATAAAAATATATAAACTTCACGAAGCACACTTACACTATATGTATACTCGTACTCAGTGCAAAAGCTTAGTTAGATCTCGCGTATCTATAGGTATATATGTTCCGGGCAATTTGATAAGTCCGGACACTATTAATAATGGCCGGTGTGTATTCATAATACCCGACTCAATTGTACAATGTGTTTTGTACAGCATGATAAATCACATTTCCCGGCCATTATGAATAATGCCTATCTTGAGCAAAGTAATAAAATGTCGCAGTAAGATAGATAAAGCCGTACGGTATCCCTAGGGATATAACTATATACCGTAATAGTTATACGAACGCGATTCATTACTATCTTACTAGGAAAATAGTTATAAAACAGTCCAAGTTTAGTGAGATTATCGTCTTAAACTTAATCATGTAACCTAACACCGAAGAAATTGCTTAGGGAATTATTCATATTGCCCGGTCCACGTGTGATAAATTCAAGCTATCTCAAACACTGACTTATTACATGGACCGTCGGGCATTATTAATAATGGCGATCAAAGTGCTAAATTAATCACTTAGCTCAGTTAATCACGTTGCCCGTAACCATTAACCCATACAAATACAAAACTGAGCTTACGCCGCGCGCTCTATGCCATTTTTAATCCTTAATTTCATTCTTTCCACAGTTTAGTAGCCACACACCTACCGTATTGCATACCAGTAAATTATCCGTTTCAGGTTAATCTCAGAATATAATCTTTAAATAAAATGTTGTAGCAGTCACTTATGAGATTATTTATTTATTTACGGTGCCGACATGTGACGTCACCGTTAATCTAGAAAGCCATAGCTTAACAAAGGTACTTATCTAGTTTCTCTTTCTTCCATATAGGTTGCTATATATACATAGATAAGTACATTATGCCTGCAATGTTCGGTGTTTGCTACAACTCGGTATGCCTTATCATGTAAGCAATAAGATTGCTGTTTGTTGCTGCTGTTTTAGATATTTTAGGGCCGATTTTTACTTTAAGAATAAAGTTAATGCTGTCTATTATTATCAAGTTTAAAAAAAAGACAGTATCAACTTTATTCCTCTGATAGGATATCTGACGTTTGGAAAAATCAGCCCTAAGCTAAGCCCTTTACAAGAGAGTCAAAATTTTATGAGACTTTAAAAAGCGTAATCCTGATTCCCGACATTCTCCAGTATGTATGGAAGCACAACCGAAAATATATAAGGTCTATCCAAAATTAGTGATTATGTTTTGACACGAAACTAGGTAGGTAAAAAGAAACAACTTTCACTATGGGACCAACTCCGAAATATTGAAAAAATATATAATCAGCTGTTCCATACATTTCAGTCCAGTAGTTATTCAAGATTGTATGGAACAGCTGGTTATTTTTTTTCACTAATTCGGAGTTGGTCCCATAGTGAAAGTTGTTTCTTTTTACCTACCTAGTGTCGTGTCAAAAAAAGATAATCACTAATTTTGGATAGACCTTATATACAGGATGTAACAAAAGGAGTATGAGAAAGCTAAGAATATATAGCTCACTATGAAGTATTTATCCTCAAAATTTGAGACTAAAAATCACTACTATACTACTACACTATGGTGGACTATAATCATTGCATTTCGCTTAACATACCCTTTTTGTTACATCCTGTTTATATAAAATTATTTAGTAAACTATGTAGTGGGCTAAAGAAAATGTAAAAATCTAAAGTAAAGACATAAAATAATGTATCTCCTAAAGAGCTCGAACTAAATGTCTGTAATTTTACTATTAAAATTTTAATATTGAGTGTTGTGAAATTAATAGAATAAGAATTTTAAATAAACACAAAAATAAAGGCACAGATGTAATTAATTAGTGTTCTTTTTATACAATTATGTTTTACATTTACATCTGTGTCTGCTTGTTTCCAAATAAATACGCCATGTTGTATGACTTGTATGCTAGTTCGCAAAGGTGGCTTCTTAATGAGTCCCAGTGATCCTATCGTACTAAGACCGTGATAGAAACGTGTCAGGCACGTAACATTGCATCCACACATCAGCCTTTGCAGTCCACTACTTGACATAGGCACAAGGCTACTGCCACAGGGGGGTTTGTCCATAGCCGCCACGATGTGATTTTCGAACTATCGTGTCAATGGAATGATATGAAGCCAAAGCAGATTGTTTGATTTTATATAAAACAACGCCCATATAGCGTACCAGTAAAGTGTCATGCACTGATTGGCAACGAATACATACATATAGACAAAATTCAAAATCGTTTATTCAACATGAAAGCATTAACAACTTGTTTGTCGACGGTCTTTTTATATGTTACTTTCTATGTTCGCACCCCAAAATGAAAAAACCAAACAAAAAATGAGGTGAATTTAACGACACGTTCCCAAAATGGGATCGCCAGAACTGCAAGATTGTAAAGGCGATCTCACAGCATAGCGCGGATAGATGTTTATGATCTGGGGGCATTTTCTCGAAAAGTCTTGAGTTGGAACGAAGCCGAAACGGGACCGTTATAGACGCTCAGAACAAAGCAATAATTACTTTACGGTGACGTAATTAGACACATTTCAGCACGAGACAGATATTTGTTTTTATTCCGTCATACTCGCGACCGATGCTAAAATATACCCTATTACTCAAGCGGTAAGTATATATTGCTTCGCGCCGCGTTTCGTTAACGGTTCGTTAGTGGTTGCGTTTAGGCTCAATAATTTTCAAGAATTGCCCCCCAGTGACTTGCTGCTAGCTTATCACCTGAGAGAATGCCGAAGTAATACCTACTCGTTGATATTTATGCCGTAACGTGCCCTACACGTTCCTTTTACGGTTGTTTTATGGTGTCCTTTTACCCAGTTGCCCAAACACCGCGGCGCCGACCTCTCGCTCGACAAGTGAATTTCGTGTGTGACAAACGGACCTACCCTAAATAATAAAGCGTGCTTGTACCCTAAAAATAGACTAGTGAACCTAAACCCTATTTTCACCTCGCGGTCCCCCCTTACCTAATCCTAAACAACGGTCATGGTACGGTAGGATCAGTGGGCGGTCTGTTACTCATGCCTAGGTTAAGATATAATTTATTTGTCTAAGACAAATATTTAGCACAATTTTTTGTAGGTATTTTTAGTTTAGCTCAAAACAAAATTGTATATCTGAGGCACAACATTATTGGATTAAGTACCTATGTATTTATTTCAATATACAAAAATAGCTGAAATTTTTTTATTATTATTATTGGTAATTGGATTTTTAAGTGTTTTTGCTACATGTCCCAAAATCAATCAGTATTTATATTTTAGTGTTATTTTATTGTGATTTTTTTAGCTAGAAGCAATATGCTGAGTGTAAAAAGACAACTTTGTTCTTTTAATACCTCGTATTCTTTGTAACATCACGATCATTTTTTTCTGTGGAAGCACTCCTGGGATACCACGGGTTTTTTAAGATATTGAGGTCCAAAGTTACATTAATATGATCAGTTTTTTTTTACATAAATCCATCTAAAACCGGTTAACAAACATTTTTTTCAAAGATACCATGTCAAAATGTTATAATGTTAGTTTTGTCCATTTTGTACACATTTACATACATTTATACCTTTCGCATCAAAGGAATACATTGCTTGCAATAAAATGACAGTACTTTTTTTGTCGTTTCCCAGGGTTGGCTCCATAAAAGAAAATGATCGTAACCTTACAAAGAATACGAATTATTAAAAAAAATATTGTCTTTTTACACCCTGTATATATAAATGACGAAATAAACAGATCGGTTGTTATGAATCTTATGTTAGTAGATATAAGTTACATTCATTGTGATATATTGAATTATTTGCTTGATGTCTATATTTATTTATTTCATGTTAATAATTTTAATAAACAAGTATCACGACTTTTTATCCTTTCCTTTTTAAAGTACTTAATGTAAGGTGTAGGAGGTATTTGTTAAAGTATATACATACATACTGGGTGTAAAAAGACAACTTTGTTCTTTTAATACCTCGTATTCTTTGTAACATCACGATCATTTTTTTCTATGGAAGCACCCCTGGCAAACCACGGGTTTCCAAGATATTGAGGTCCAATGTTACATTGATATTATCATTTTTTTACATAAATCCATATGAAATCGGATAACAAACTTTTTTTTTCAAAGATACCATGTCAAAATGTTATTTTGTCATGGTATCTTTGCTTGCAATAAAACGACAGTATTTTTTCATAATTTTTGTCGTTTCCCAGGGTTGGTTCCATAGAAGAAAATGATTGTAACCTTACAAAGAATACGATGTATTAAAAAAACATTGTTGTCTTTTTACACCCTGTATGCACGAACCATTTTACGCGGCGTAACGCTAGCGACTCGCTAACTAAATCTATGGGAAATAACAGTTTGACTCTAGCGTTGCGGACTATCGAGAGGTGAATGATCATGATGATGATGATCTCCGACCGTATTTCGGCAGAGAGTAAGTATATTCTTTGATTTCGGCCAAGGCGACCAATCTCTACGGAGATTGGCCAGGTGCGCAGGAGATATTATAGTGCACAAGTGTGTGCACAAACACAGATGCACTCTCTCTTCCGTTACTCTCATAGTCCCAACGGTTTTGGGCAATTATTTGAAAATGCGCATATTGCCTCATGTTAGGAGAATGCATAAAAATTGTGACAAAACGCATTCTTTGAGTGAATTTTATATTGCTACAAACATACATATAAAGGAACAGTAGAAGGGAATTATGTAAGTCCTTTACTTTTTAACGGACAAGCGTTTAAATTTTTTTGTGAATGGTAATGATATTTTTAATAAACGGTAAATAGATAATGTTGAAGGTAATGAGAAATGGTAATTATAAATCAAATAGCAAGAATAAAAAGTATGAACTTTTATTTAAAAATATATTTTTTTACAAACAAAAGATTCTGTCTTAACCAACATTTTTAAACTTCTTTGTATTATAATCAGTCTTAAACATAATTTATTTTCTTACTTATTCGGCATTAAACAATGTAATAAACTTTTTAAAAACAAAAGTGAATAAATTTCCTGGTAAGAAGTCGAAAGTAACCAGTAAAAAAATCACCTAAATATTAATCTTAGGATTTTGTTTTAAGCAAATGTTAAATTATGAAAATAATCAATAAAAAAAATCCACTTAGGTAGCAATTGCCAGAAAGCATCCAACTCAAAAAAAATAATAACGTAAAAAAACAAAAACCAAATCCTCTTGTGTAACAATCGGAAGTAATCATCACTTAAAATTAAAATATAAAAAAATAGACTAACACAGACTAGCATGATTGAGACCTTTAGGTAAATACAGAAAAATATTGTAAAACTAGATAATAATATCTATCATTGAGTGCTCATAATTTATTTAAAATACTGTTTTTTAACCGGGAAAATATCTAAATCATCATCAGAAGAACTGAGATCATATTTTTTGTAAACAGGTGGCATAAAGTGATGTGTTGCGACCTCAAAGCCCTTCGCTATATTAATTCGAGAAGTTGAGGGAGTCTGCAGGACTAAGTTATTCTGATCATGTCGCCTAGAATAACTCGAATGCTGCTTTGATCGTAGTTTAAAATTACTACTAGTTGTATTAACGGTTAGTGTAGATTCCAATGATGGGATTAAATCAAAATCAACTTGGGAATTATATTCAGTTTCAGATAATGGCTCTTTCAAGGTGCTTGTATTAACAAAATTTTCAAACACTTCGGAGAAATGACTACTGACACTAATGTTGTATAGACTAACCATTTCGTTAATATTACGCTCAGGTGTAAAATGCAATTTGTTGTCAGGCTGCAAGTCAGAAAGCATTGTAACATTGTTATTTTCTTGTGCAGGTTTGAGTATTATATTTGAAGTTATTTTGATATTTCGTTGGTCATTATTATGACGTTGAAGAAAAGCAGTGTTCAATGGTTTTCTTAGCAACATTTTCTTAGGTTGCACTCCGTGTATCAAGGAACTGTCTCTGCAATCATCATGACTAACTTGAGATTCAGAGCATGATACTGTAACATTATCTTGATTAATTTCGGCTTGATTCTCCTTATTTATCATGACCTTTTTATATGTTTCTTCATAATTAAGCTCTCCGACATGTTTTACGTGACTGCAATTATGACTCAAACAAATAAAGCAGCTCACCTCTCTAAATATCAAATTTGGGTAGTTTTTCTGCCACAAAACCTGATGCACCTTATTTGTGCCCTTGAATGGTTTGAGTTCATCTGAAGGAATCAGCAAATCTTTTTCAAAAATTTGATAATCATAAACATTTTCCAGTTTGATATTCTCCGCAGATTGTGTCACAATTGTCATAAAATCTTTAATGTTATCAATATCTTTGCCTTTAGCCACCGCTGCATCTGCGACTCTCTTAACGGTACCGCACACCCCATCGGCTGCTCCTTTTCCATGGCCTGCTTCACTATAGTTCCATGTTACCAGCTTCAGATTGGGAAAGTTCCAGTAAAGTTTGGAAATTATATAAAACATGGTTTTATTTCGGTACTGACTGCTAGGTGAATCGGATAGGAAATGTAGTTGATTAACGGTTTTGTTGGTGGTCTGAATGTATTCCAAAAGTGGTACTATGTGGGCCCATACGGCGACAGCGTCATGACGCATATTTTCGCTGACTGTGCAAAATGATTTATCCGTTATTTGGTCATCCTCATTAGTTACATATATAACTGCAGTATGAAGTGTCAATTCTTTCCTGCTACCTCCAAAATGAAATGACTGGACTTCAGAGTGATATTTAAAGCTATAGTTCTCACTGAAGTCAATGTGGACTATGGCTTCATATTTGTTTAAGTTACTTTTTAGATTTTTTAAAGCAGTATATTGCCATTTTCTTGTACCCTCATGCTTCAAAAATTCTGGAATCAGACTTTCAAATATTGCAACAGCTTCTTTCGGAGTAGCAGTTACTTTTACCTTTGCGATTACTCTTTTTTCCTTTTCAACACCCTTTGTAACGTACGCCTCTTTCTTATGTTCCCATTTACTAAATGTTATTTTCATCTTTATCTAACACGTATTCAAGCTTTTTATCTTTACAGGTATGGCATCTACTTAATAAGCATGATGTATAGGAACAACATAGACTATTGATAACTTCTGCGGAGTTCTTCTTTTCTTTGATTATTTTACGAGAATGCAATACTGTCAACAATAGTTCTATGTTTGCATGTATTTTAAACAAACATGTTTCTCTATCACTGACATCTGGTATGAGGACTCAAAATGGCCTTTGCTTCCAAAAATATGAATAACTAACTTTGGTATTTTCTGCTTCAAAAAGTTTATGTACATTTTTCATAGAATCTAATAAATATCGTCGTTGTCTTTTAATCTTGTTCCGAGAAATACATTCTTATTTTCCAGCAGTTATTCTTGAAATGTCGTCTCTGTTGAAAAAACTTACAATATCCTGTTTTAACTTTTGATAATAGGTTTCTTTTGTTTTCTTATTTATTTCTCTAACAGTGAAGTGTTTAGTTTCAGACAAAACCCTATGCTCCTTTAGTATAGATTTTTGTTGAAGTATGTGGCCACTAAATATGTGTTTTTCCTCTTTTGATTTCATTGCTTGATAATTAGTTTCCAACGTTTTTTTCATAGCTTCACCAAACAAAACCTTTTTCTTGACTTCATTTATCTTTGTTTTATCATTAATAAGTCTCAGCGCTTTCGAATTTGGACTTTCCAATCGTTCTTTCAGTCTCTGACAAAGTTTTCTGTAGTTGTTTAGTTTTCTTTGTAATTCTTGTATTTTTAATGTAAACATCTTTTGTTTTTTCTGCATCATATACTTTAGTTTTCTTATCCTCTTATTTAAATTCTGAAAAATCGGATTAGCCTCGTCATTTCTTCTTTCTGGTTCTGGGATTGCGTCGTGGTCCCGTATATCACGCTGTTCGTGTTCCTCATCATTATAGATAGATAGATAAAATTCTTTATTGTACTACAGCAAAAAACACATGTACAAGGGCGAGCTTAATGCCTTGCAAGGCATTCTCTACCAGCTAACCTGGTTACTTATGAATAACATCTGTTGGTAGCACTATCAGAGATGTGGATAAGAAAAACAATACATTCATCTAAAATTACATATCATTACATTGTAAATAAAATAGTATTAATTTATTGATAAAATTATACTAATAATCAAATAACATTTATCATTATCATTTCTTAAGGGGTCTGTTTCACTATCACTCGGAGTATTAACATCCATAAGTTCTTGCCCTCGTTGCAGTAATTGTTTTCTTTCATAGAACTTTTTGAAATTTTCTCTCCATTTTTTCCTTTGTAACTTTTTAGCTTTTGGTGTTAAATCTTTAATACTTAAAATTTTCTTAGTTTCTTTTCTTTTCAAGTATCTTTGCCGTTCCTTCTCTTTTTCTCGAGCGTATTTTTCGGGATCAGACTTAATTTTAGCGTATCTTTCTCTTCGAGCTAATTTAGCCTTTTTTTGTATTTCTTCTTTCGTTCGCGGCATAGTAAAATCCCTGTCAAAAATACCTAATTAATTTAATATGTTCGTGACAAATAAAAAAAGTAAACTTAAAAAAAACCGACATATAAAAACGGTGGCAGTAAAAGCCAACAATATTTTTATTATATAATAATTTAGTTAAATCAATAAAATGTTGTTATGATATGTGCTGCATGTGCTGCATTGGTACCAAGCAAGTGCCGAGCTATCTACCTAGTTGGATTGGTACCGACTTCATACGAAGCAGCATGTGTAGCACATACTATCGTAACAATATTTTATTGAAAGCCCTTTCAAGTAAATTATGTAATTAAATTGTTTTTAGTAAGTTTTTTCCCTGTAGATACCTAAACAGGTAAAAATAATATTATTCAAATGTGGCGACTTCTTGTTACTCTTCGTTTATTGCACCCATACCGCTGATAACATAAAGTATTTATGTATTTAAAAAATTGTAAAATACTAACGACAAATAACTTTTTGTTGTCTGATGTTGCCCACTAACACTTGAAAACGTTGCTCTACAAAAGTGGTTGCGGCGTGGATGCACCATATACAGCACAGCATAAGTATCTCAATGAAAAAAGTATTATAATTACCATTTCTAAAATTTACTCATTACCATTTACTTTAGAGTAATGGAAAATATGGTGATTATGCAAATGGTCATTAGAATTTCAAACATTTAGTTGATTAAACAGTTCTTTAGAAGAACTATGAAATTTTTACCTACTTTAACTTAAAATGGATTTATTAATAACTTAGATAAAAGTATCAGTTATAGAAAATAATCATCTACTTACCATAAAAACGGAAAATGGTGATTAGATAATATTTCGACGAAATCACTATAACGACAACAGATTTGAATATTGCGCCAATAATTCCGGTCTTTGATGCGTGTATTACGCTCGAGCGCCGAGCGCAGACTGGCACAAACTTGTTTAGGTAGTTAAGGGTATAAATTCTCAAATTTTTAGGTAGTAAATTAAGTATAATAGTATTATCAAAAGGAAAATACTTGCACTGTAGAAGATTCTTTATCATGCGCCGCCTAATATGCACATTCTTAAAGAAATGCCCTTTTACGTGTTTTCCGAGGCACGAGCTAAGTGACAATTTTGCAACATTAAAATCTGTACGTGAAATAAATTCATTGGTACAGGCCCGTGACTGGGATCGAACTTACGCCTCCCGCTTGGAATGTGCACGTCTTAACCACTGGGCTATCATGATAATGCATGATCGAAAAAGAGATCCTACAGCTGCGTTTTGCATACCGGGGACAGATGTAATTTTATCAGTGGCAAGATGATAAAGTACAAAAAAACCGCATTAAAATCGGATCATCCATTTGGGAGCTACGATGCCACAGACAGACACATACACATTTACACTCACACACACACAGACACGTCGTTTTTGCGTCGGGGGTTAAAAAAGAAAATAAATAACAAATTGATTAGGTAATTTATTTAAATTAATTACAAAACTATAAATACACTTTCGATAGGCTATATTATTTACAGATAATAGGGTCGATTCCGGCAGTCACACTTAAACCTAAACCTAATCTTAGTCAGGTCTATCTCTCTCCATTATTAACATAAATGGCTGAGAGACAAAAAGGACAAGTAGAACTAAATTTACGTTTAGGTTTAAGTGTGACTGCCGGAATCGACCATAAATTTCACGTAAAATATTAGTTTATTAACAAAATGTACTGTAATTGTCAAAATCCATCTAACAAAAAATATGAATCACATATTTTTGATGTTTTGTTAGCCTCTTGGTAACATTTATTAGAACTTAACACATTTATTTATACTCTGAGTAACATTTATACAGATTTGCTGCACAAGATCACAATCCGACCAAGGGATGACAAAGTATCTTTGATAGTTCACAGCAAAATACCAATCAAATTCATTGCCGTCATAGACGAATTAATAAGATTGGTGAATATCACATGCATCAATAGCAATATAACATATTACATCTCTGTTACAAAGGCAGCCTAAGGCTGGATTATAAATATTAAAAAAAATACATATTTAAATTAAGGACAGAGTTTTCCAAACGTCAGATAGCCTACCTGAAGAAAAAAGTTGATGCTGTCTCTATAATGATTAAATTTTAGAGAAAGACAGCATCATGAAGAAGGTGTAAAAGAGGAGGTGGGACTATGAACTGAGTCGTGTGGCAATCGTGAGGCAATGACGTCACGATAGGGGCGGAGCTTCAGCGCCAGTGTAACGCAGTAGCTGTAACCACACGCTTGTTCTCTGAAATGTAACCGTATTAAAATTACAAAGACACTAGCACTTTTATCAGGGTACTTTATTACTAAAATGTAGTATAATATTGCTATCTAGCGATGAGTAATTGCTAACTAGTAAAATAATCTTGAACCATATTGATAATGAGCAAGTAGTTTGACTAGTCACTACAAGGTGGTTTCTATGTAAATGGGCAGAGCCACAGTGTTCAATGCTCCCCTCATCCCATACTTCAGCCCCCCTCCGCAGCACACAATTTTTGTATGAAAATATACTTAGCCACTACTCCTCTTTTATTTCTTCTCCATGGACAGCTTCAACTTTATTCTGATAGGATATCTGACGTTTGGAAAAAACGGCCCTTAAACAATTAAACTAAACACTAAGTAACATCACAAGGTTTCATAAATCCACTTTAGCTCCAATATTACTCAACGGTATAGCTTGTAACTCAGTCCGTAGGCAGAGGAATTCACCACCGATGCACGTTATGGCACAGCAGGCGATGTTGAGGGTCCACCATGAGAATGTGGTGGGGAAGTTTCCGTTGTAGTACCAGCAGATAAGCAGGTGGATGCAGTGGAAAGTGCAACTGGAAATAGCAAGTAATCATTATACATTTCACCCCTGTTTTTTGTTATTAGAATGAACGAAAATTTGTTTTTCTTTTTACTAGGCATATGCATACTACTGTCATTAAGTAGCTGGTGACTACTATACCTAATTATGAAAAAGCTAAACAAGCAGATGTTGCAAACCTAAATGAAAACTCTTTAGGCAACACAACAAAATTTAAAGAATCAACATCAAATAATCCTAAAAGATTTAATTAATACCTGAAATCTAAGCACAGCTTAGTCCTTCCAACGGTAATCCAAAGGACAAATGCACCGATAATAGCATTTAGAACAAAGGCTGTGATTATCGAGCGGCCTTCATGATCCCGTACATGAAGCTCCTGAAAACAGAAACACATAATCTATTTCTAAGTGGTAAAATATGCCATCTATTGTTATCCATCAATTTATTACTTAGATACTTAGGCATGAATCACACAGAATATATGTAGGTTAGATATATATGTATTGCACCTTTTTGTGACACTTTTATAGAATGGTAAATGTTTTTATTACATGGCAGTGGTTAATGGACAGAATAAGAAAATAATTCTAATAACCAGTTGTTGCCAGCAGCATCAATGTAATAGCAATAAGAAAACTATAAGATGTTGTTTATTGGAAAGCCAAAAAAAGCTCCAGCCATAATATTGTTCAATACTAGTAGAATACTTACATGGTATTCAAAAATATGGTCTAAAGTTCTTGTAGATCCTGTTAAATCTTGCATTATAGCCACAAGAAGACAAAGGGAAAGATACAGTACAGACTGCATTGCCACTATCTGGGACGATATCAAGCACGGGTCCCATTGTGTATAGCGAAATGAGCCGGTAAGTTTTCTTATTTTCGACATTCTCATTTATTATTTCTTGGTTCGAAGAAATTACACACAATGTCAAGCAGGCATTAGCTGAAACTCTAGTTTTCGTAGATAATCCCCGGCATTAATAGAAAACATATGGTTAAGTATTATTATAGGTAAATAACGTAGGTAGTTTTATCGTTTATTTAAGGAAAAAGTTGTATTTTTTATTAAAATTACTACATACATGTATTTACGTACGAAAATAAAAAATAACAACGACTATAATATATAATGGTAGATGACAGCTGACTGACAGCCAATGACAAATTTTGTTTTTATGAAGTCCTGAAATTAGGCTAAGGATATTTTTATTCTTACAATTATAGATCGTGTTAAACTTTAACCGGGAGATAGAGATACCAAATCCCTGATAACACAGAACGTATTTAACTTTACATAATAATATTCTGAAATTCAAAAACACACGATAGAAATACCGAGATCCTATTTCGTACATGCTGACGACGTCAATCTCAATGGATGCAAGTCGCAAACAAAGCGTACTTTTGTGGAGGCCCCTGGGCTTTCGCCCCGGTTGCCCTCCCCTAAATCCGGCCCTGGTTAGTACAAATCAATCATATACATATTATGACACACTGTTAAGTTAACACCCCACGCAATAACACGCTCCATACATTTTAGGTGTGTTGACATCAAATTTGCTTACCTTAAATGTGAATAAAACCAAGTACATAACCTTTTCGTTAAACTCACTGGGACAACCTGATAGCTCTCTGTCTATAGTAGCTCACATATGCAAAGCTCCCAGAGTCATTTCTTATTTATTCCGCTGGTAAAAAAAAATACTTTTTACTTTGAAAGTATTTTTTTTTCACATAGCGCGATTATACACCTTAATAGACGTAAGACACGGAACCGTCGCAGTCGCGGCGCCCGTTTAATCTACTTTCATACAAAATGTATACAGCCGTCGTGACGTGAAACATACAGAAAAGAGGCATCTTACGTCTGTTCTGTGTGGCCGTCCCCTTAAATGGATCTCGCTCCATTCTAAAATTTACTTCGGGCCGGCGCTGTGCTGGATCACGAAGGTGATCCATCACCATAGCAGGGTCAGATTATTAACTTAAATGTTCAGTGATAAGTAGCTAGATCATCGCCCGAGAGTCGAGAGCGCCCCTATGAGTTGTTGAGTTGGTATAGGTCTGGTATATTTACCTACATGTTACACCGAATAGATGCTAATCGTGACAATAACACATACTTGCCTGCACAAACAAAGATAATGTTTCATTGACAAGATTAAGTGCAGGGTAAATACCTACTTACATTAAATAATACACTAGTGGTCCGCCCCCGCTTCGCAATTTGACTTTATGATAGAGTAAAATAGCATCACCCCATCTGTCCGTGGGTATCGTTAATGGCGATTAAGGGTTTCCGGGAGGTGGACAGCAGGGCCTCTCGTGTTGACAGCATAGTCCAAAAATCACACTGCGGTCAGCAATCCGCCTGCCCAACATGGTGGTGGTGGCTATGGGCAAAGCACTAGACTGCAATAGACTGATGTTTGTATGTATTATTTTACGTACTTCCGTAGGTAGGTATTTCCTGTAGAGGTAGGTAAAAGTTTACTTCATACAGTCAAATTTAATAAGTAGGAATTCTAGAATAAAAAAGTCACCATACCTAACTAAATTCGAACTTGATAGTACCTTGAAATGTATTATATTTTCTGTTTTATGGTCTTATTAATTTTCCGGATAGGCCCCCTATTTATCCCTGGATAAAAAACTAGGCTATGTTAAGGATTCTAACAGGGGAGGCTCCTGATTTTTTTTAGACGGGAGTTCACATTTTTTTTAAATATGAGCGCATGCAAAATAACAGTTTGGAACACCGCGCGTGTTTACTCCCTTGACGAATGATTGAGATGATGCAAGTGAAACCTCACTCTTATTTAAATTTAGATGACCTAACGAAACACATTAAAGACAACCATATTGGGTTCTAACTCGGACTAAGCGACATCTAGTGGCCGCATACGCGAATTAATGTGAGCAGCGCTCCAGATAAGGCTATTTTTCATACGAAATCTTCTGTTTCCCGCGCCGGCCTATGTCGGTATGTCTCTTTCGCACTCATTGAATACAGTACTAGGAATCGTACCAAATTTCGTTTCATTGGAGCGCGATGGCTAGCGCTCCACTCGATTACAACTTACTTGAGACGAACGCGTAGACACTATTGTATAAACATAGTAGAATTGAAAGATAATTATAAATATAGAGAAATATAGATTGCCTATGTAATCTTCGTGGGCACTGCACCAGCGCTCCTTAGGACGAGCCGCCAGTGGATTCTAATGAAATAACTTTTCGAATAGGTAGGTACCAAGTTTCGGAATTTATTCATTCAATGCAAACAAACAAACTACTTATCAAATCTTTCCATGTTTATAATAATACAGGATGTGGGTGACAGCCAGGCAAATACTGAAATGCTGAACAAGTACTATTGTGTTGAGTTATTCGACAGCGTTATTTATAACTCGCAGGAAATTTATTTTGATTTCGTTATCGGTAATCTTTTCTCTCCGCGACAATTGTATCGGACGATCCTGTGACTAATTAAATGGAATTATTGGTTATAGTGTTTGCTGTTTTTTGGATAACTTGTGAATCTCCTTCGGGTTGATCAGTTAATTGATCTTTTATGAGCGCAATTTTTTCTTTAATTATCCATAGTTAAAATTTTGTTTTTAAGTAATTATAACGTTACTAAACGAACCACACTATTTTTTCGTGAAAAAATTAAAAATGTCGGAAAATTTTGGGATTTTCTTGCGAAAATTTTCAGTGAATTACGACTCAGAATCATGGTCTGAAGTCATCAATATTTGCCTAGCTGTCACAAACACCCTGTATACTTAGATAAGACTTTATTTTATTATTATTTTACCTTCATAACATTCAGTCAACATAATGGTATCTTTTGGTGCAGTCATATTCAGGTCAGTAGTAGAAATGTTAATTACTTAGGTACCTACACTTATCAACTAGGTTGGTCCAGAGAACTTAAGAAGTTAAGAGCTTTAAAAAAGAGCAAGTACATACCTTATTACTTCTTACATTCTAAATTAATTAAGAATCTTTTCGAAGATAGAACTGTCTAAATTCCACGACTATAGAAATAAAACTTGAGCGGAAGAATTCTAGTATCAAATAATAACATATTTAATAATTTACTTTAGCAATAAGCTATAGCTTAAGTAAATAGTAATATTAGGTACCTACTTATTTGTTTGTAGCTACGTTTGTAAGACACTAGTAAAGTTAGCGTAAGAATGTACGAGCGCGACGAAAACATCCTATTGGAGGAAATCTTTTGATACTCGTAACTTTGCAAACTTCGCTGTCGCTCGTAATACTGTAACTTGCCTAAGTGCTGTAAAATTTCTAGAAACTTGGACACCCAATTGCATGTAATACATAGAGATCATGTCAAATCCCACAAAAAGCCGTACCTACTTAATGCGTCGTAGCATTTTCTTTTAGTTAATATTAGTAGAGATTAGTTTCAAGGTGATGAATAAAATATAAAAGAAATCTTAGATTATAATATGTACGAGTACATCAAATATAATAAACTGAATAAAACACATTACACGCTATAAAGTTTATCATGTACATTACATACCTTAAATTCCGTCTGGAGGGTTCGGACTTAATATCATAATTACGTTTTTACATATCACCTGAAACTCAAAATGTCTTGAAACCCAAAATGCCTGAAATCTAGTAAACCTGAATACCTTATAAGTCTGATAAAAAAAATTACAGTCAATGTACAGTGTTATACAAAGTAGGTCTACTAGTTTCTTTAATGTTTAGGCACAAACTAAACTTTATTTCTTTGACATAAAACTATACTTATTTTTATTTATCTGTAACGTTTTCTTTTCTTTTTCTTTTCTTCAAATGTTTTTTTTTTCTTCTCTTCGAAATCGTGAATTAAAAATAAGCTGTTCCATATATTTTTGTGCAGCAGGCATTTAAGTTTGTATGGAACAGCGGATTTTTTTCACTATTTCAGAGTTGGCCTCATGTAAGTTATAGTAAATTACCTAACTAGTCTCGTGTCAGAAGAGGTAAAGTGTGTAAGTAACTATGTTAGTCGCTATTGCTAGAAAAGTTTCCAAATGCCAGGCAAATATTGATATGGTGACTTCAGACCATGATTCTGAGATGAAAACCAGTGAAAATTTTCACAGGAAAATTCCAAAACGTTACCACTTCTTTTTCATTTTTGCAGGAAAACAATAGTGTGGTTCGTTTAAGTAGGCCTTAAAAGTGACTTAAAAACAAAAACATGTTGCTCTCAAAACAGTTCAATTAACTGATAAACCCCAGAGGAGTGTCACAAACGATCAAACAATTCAAAAAACAGCAATATATCACACAATAAACAAAAAGAGGTCGGCCGATATAATTGGCGCGGAAAGCAAACATTGCGGGTATGCAATGAAAAATAAATGTAAAAATATACATACTCAAAATAATGGTACTGGTTCATTATTTCAGTATTATTTGCCTGGCTACACACACCTTGTATGTACACCTACACACCTATTTATATTAATACGTCAGCTGTAGGTATTACATTACATTACATTACGACATTTTTCAATACAGTGTGCTGCTGGGTGTAAGTCTAGCAGCGAGGACGTTCCCTCCAGGCTTCAAGTTTGGCACAGCCACCTCATCATTCCAGGTGGAGGGAGCTTGGAATGTCAGCGGTGAGTTGAGGATGAGGAAGATGATATTGGGTGTCGTAATCTCGTTTAATAGGAAGAAAAACTCACTGCGCTTAGCGCTGCTTTTGAATAGAAATCCAGGTTTTGAAAATATAGCAGCGCCCATGAATGAGAAATACTTTGATCCAGACAGACTACTAACGTGTCAACACTTCTGATGTACATATATGACGCGTGGGGTGTTACTATGTGCCTCTGACCATATAAAATGTATGGGATTGATATGTACTAAAATTGTCACTTAGGTTACTGAGAAGGGTTGGCGTCAGGCCTTGGCAATATGAGTTTTGGAAAGAATCAAAATTGGTTAGAAGTGGCACCATGTTATTCTATCGGCCCTTGGTGCTCTGCCTACGCCGTAAGGAATAAGGGCGTGATTATATGTATGTATGTATATAATGAGGTAAGGGCAGGAAGATGATGTGCGTGGCGTGGAGTCGAGTCTTAATTGTCTGTTTTCAGCAATATAGGTACATTAAGTTATGGTTATTATACTATACCTACCTACTTACACACAATGGGCTGGTGTTCCCAAAATGTGTTAAAAGGGCTAACCCTGCAGGATCACGAAGTGACGAGTTGCTATAAGGTATACCTACGTATAGGTACAGGGTATGTTACAGGTGTAACAAAAGGGCTATGTTAAGCGAAATGCATTTTGTACATAAATAATCAAGGACGAAGTGCCCTAAGAAGGGGGCCTAACAGACCTATGAGTACCTAATGTTTGTCCATTATTTTTATTATTAATGGATCATTACTTACCTACGTGTTTATTACCTATCCTTAAATTAATAATTGGTGAAATAATTAATCTAAGATACTTACCTATAATCTTTTATCCGGCGTACTTAACTACAAGATAACAAAAAACAAAAACAACAAGCTTTGCGCAAGTATGTTTTCTAATAGATAGATACGAGTAGCCCCCCTTATCCTAGATAATAATCCCATTTGATATATTTTCCATGACTTGTACTTTATTATCTAAGCTTTGCCTTAGTGATTATAAAAAATCATATCTACTGATTTACAATATTTTAAATTAAACTAGCTATCACACATTCATTATGCTGTGTGGTGTACAGAGTAGATAGCATCAATCAATATTTGCCCGGGGGTAGGTATCGTTAGGGTTTCCGGCCCCTTATTACCTAACTAGCAAAAGCAAAGCGATAGCGAAAATTGTACAAAAATCGCTGATTGCTTGTCAAATTCGTATTACGTAAAATGAATTTCAAAGGAACTTTGACATTTCAAGGCGAATATTGTACAATTTTCGCTATCGCTTTGCTTCGACTTTACTATTGCAAATTAGGTAATCAGGGGGCAGGAGGTGGGCAGCAGCAGCGCCTCCCGTGTTGACAACATAGTCCGAAAATCACACTGCGATCACAAACCCACCTGCCCAGCGTGGTGACTATGGTGGTCAACAACCCTTCTATGGCAGTAGCCTTGTGGCGTGCCCTGGGGGAGGCCTATGTCCAGCAGTGGACTGCAATAAACGAATGTGTATGTCACACATTAATGGTAAAAATAAAATGAATTTAACTAACAAAGTTACCTAAAGCAAAGATGAAAGGGGTGACCTTTTTAACCTTTTATTATACCATTATACCTTTTACAGCAAGGTCAACCGGTCTCCATTATCAGGAAGCCCAAAATGCAGGGTGCATTGCCGGCGCTCTGGACAGCAAAGTACCTACCTAGATCACCAGTGCCATAAATAGCCTTTTCTGTGCCTTCTGCGAGCTTCTATTACTACGCCCTATTTAGTCCTGCCTGGTCCAGCCATTCTTGCGCCACGAAAGTCTACGCCCTGTGCCTGGGTACCGGTGGCACCGCCCTATTTACGGCACTAAGCTTCCAGCCGTTGCACCTGCCTGCGCCCGAGATTTCTCTCCGGTAGTGTTGTTTCCGTCCCATAGGACCATGCCATTGCGGGAATACTCATTTCACTTGTGTGTGTCCCCAGCCAGTTACAAATTATCTTTTGATCGCCCTATTTATAAATCAATCTCTAAATATTCCTACACATTCTTAGCTATTGGTCTGATAACACAATTTTATTATCGTAATTCAATCGATAAGATAAATGAGATATGCTTGTATTCGACCAAAGGTCTTTTTCAAACTTGAAATCTACTGTAAAATGCAGTTATTTTCGGAAGAGATGATGAGCGGAATAAAATAAAATAATTTATATCGAGGTGGCTCATTAACACCTCTAAATTATTGAGAAACTGCTTAAACCTTCTTTTTTCCCTTAAGTGCACATTCACTCTAGACAAATGTGTACTCGTACTACTTAGAGTGCGTTTTATCAAATATTTCCTTTGGATCATGGCACTAGTACCTATACTGGGTGTAAAAAGACAACTTTGTTCTTTTAATACCTCGTATTCTCTCTAGCATCACGATCATTTTTTTCTATGGAAGCACCCCTGGGTGTTTCCAAGATATTGAGGTCCAAAGTTACATTAATATTATCATATTTTTAATATAAATTATCGGAAATCGGTTAACAAACATTTTTTTCAAAGATACCATGTCAAAATGTTATAATGTTAGTTTTGTAGGTACATTTGTACTTTGCGCATCAAACGAATACATTGCGTGCAATAAAAGGACAGTATTTTCATAATTTTTTCCCAGGGTTGGTTCCATAGAAGAAAATGATCGTAACCTTACAAAGAATACGAGAAACATTGTTGTCTTTTTACACCCTGTACTACATACATAAGTACATAAAAATCACGCCACTTTCCCAGAGGGATAGGCAGAGATCACGTACTTGCCACGATTCTGACACACTGGACACACCTCTTTCGCTTCATCTACTTTCATGATACGCACGCTGGTCGGTTTAGGATACTCTTGACCTGAACTTCAACCCAATCAGGCATAGGACTTATTCTATGAAACGGACTACCATTTCTCATCTAAAACCCCTGTAGGGTAAGTAGGTACCATAAATAAGTCGACGTAACAGAGTTATGTTTCGTGTCCATTACAGATAAATCGATCAGTAACTGGGATGTGTTCAGCAATCTACCGGGGAAGATCACCGAAGGCGCCACTGCGGAGGTCGCCTCCGACTCTTACCACCTCTACAAGAGGGACGTCGAGTTGCTGAAGGAGTTGGGAGTGGATTTCTACAGGTAATTAGATAAATATAGTAGCTATATACACCTACCTACACCTACACTGACCGCGTGGTGCCGGCAGAGTAGAATTTGTACCACCCCATGTCTGTCCGTGGGTATCGTACGAGGCGATTAAGGGTTCCCGGGAGGTGGGTAGCAGCGCCTCCCGTGTTGACAACATAGTCCAAAACACAAACTGCGGTCACCGACCCGCCTGCCCAGCGTGATGACTATGGGCAAATATCCCCCATGGCAATCTTGTGGCGTGCCCTGGGGGAGGCCTACGTCCAGCAGTGGACTGCAATAGGCTGATGATGTTGATGATACACCTGCACCCGGCTGTGTTACCAATATCAGGAAGCCAGATAGGCCGTTTTATTAGATAGTGGACGCCCGCAACTCCGTCCGCGTGGACTGCAGAGAAAACAAAATACTGAAATTATCCGGGATTAAAATTAGCCTATGTCCGTCCTCAGACCCTAAACTATCTCCTGCCAATTTTCATTTGAATTGGTTCAGTAGTTTTAGCGTTAAAACCGGACGGACACTAAGGATGGTACGGAACACTACCTGTGCGAGTCCGATTTGCAATTGGCCGGGTTTTTTAACGTTACCCCTAGTATCTAAACAATCTCTAAGAACCCACTACCTGATTATATACCCAAATTTCTCAGGTTCTCCATCTCGTGGCCGCGCCTGCTGCCCACTGGCTTCAGTAACAAGATCAGCGAAGACGGCACCAACTACTACAACAATCTTATCAACGAGCTGATCGCCAACGGAATTGAACCGGTTGCCACCATTTACCATTGGGACATGCCGCAAAGCTTACAGGATTTAGGTACGCATATAGAAAATGGGATTATCTAGACATTCATACATATACTGGTAGCCAGGTATTCATGCTCCTGTGTTGATAAGTGGGATTATCTAGACATTCATACATATAAGTGGATTATCTAGACATTCATACATATAAGTGGATTATCTAGACATTCATACATAGAAGTGGATTATCTAGACATTCATACATATAAAATGGGATTATCTAGACATTCATACATATAAAATGGGATTATCTAGACATTCATACATATAAAATGGGATTATCTAGACATTCATACATAAAAATGGGATTATCTAGACATTCATACATATAAGTGGGATTATCTAGACATTCATACATATACAGGTAGCCAGGACTGCTGGCATACCACGACCACGGTTAGCATAGCAGGGTAGCATAACAGTAACACAGCCGTGTCTAATGTATATGTATGTATGTAGGTATTTACTTTTTCTGCCAACAAAGTCACAAACAAATTATACAGGCTCATTTTTGGTCGTTAACGTTCCCGAAAACTACGAAATCTCCTCATCAGCACGATCATTTTTCTCCATGGAAGCATACCTGGGAAGTGTCTGGTTTCCAAAATATTAGGGCCCAAAGTTGAGTAAATAGACTGCGTTTTTATTCATAAATGCACATTGATTCGTGTAGCAAGATTTTTTCACGAGAAATAATTAATATCTGTCAATGAAGAAACTAGCATAAACACTGGACACTATAAATTTTGCCCGATCAAGTAATTGAAAAAAAAATCTAAAAAATTTACATCGTTTCCCAGCATTTTTTTTTTGGCATAAACTTACTTTATTTGATGTACCTATAGAGTAGGTACGTACCCTTCGTTAAGGGTGCCAACGAAAAAACAGCCTGTATAAAACTTCATCTTGTCTTCAGCCTATTGCAGTCCACTGCTGGACGTAGGCCTCCCCCAGGGCACGCCACGGCTACAGCCATAGGGGGATTTTGCCCATAGTCACCACACTGAGCAGGCGAGTTGGAGACCGCAGTCTGATTCTTGGACTATATAGTCAGCACGGGAGGCTCTGCTGCTGACCTACCAGAAATCGGCTCGTACGATACCCACGGGCAGGCATGGGGTGATATAAACTCTACTCTGCGGCTAATATAATGCTTACTGCATGTCAATTCACAGGTGGCTGGACCAATCCCCTGATCACAGACTGGTTCGCCGATTACTCTCGCGTAGTCTTCTCATTGTTCGGAGATCGCGTGAAGACCTGGATCACCATTAACGAGCCTGTCATCGTGTGTGATATCCCTTACAATTCGGGAGTTTGGGGGGTGGCTTTCACCAGTCCCGAGGTGGGGACTTACTTGTGCACGAAGAACGTTCTGATAGCTCACGCGAAGGCCTGGAGGATTTACGATGAGGAATTTAGGGCTCAGCAAAAAGGTGAGAAATTCGAAGTTGACTTTTATGTTACGCAATTTCCTTTTGTTATTTACATAGTTATTTGACGGCCGATTGGTGTAGTAGGTAGTGACCCTGCCTGCGACGCCATAGGTCCTGGGTTCGAATCCCGGTAGGTGCAAACATTGATATGATGAATATCGATATTTGTTTCCGAGTCATGGATGTTTCTATTCTTATCTATGTATTTATATACCGTTACTTAGTACCCACGACACAAGACCTTAGGGATCTTAATGTGGGACTAGGTTAATGTGTTGTGTAGTGTGTGAATATTTTTTTTTAAAATTTTTTTATAGTCTGTTCATGCTACCCATCTGTTCAAGGTATTATTAGCTCGCCCTTGTATTAACATTGTAGTACAATAAGGAATTATATCTATCTATGCTCACAACATAATTTTGGCCAGGTATTATCTCCCTCTGCAACCACTACATCTGGTTCGAGCCGGCGACGGAAGAGGACCGTGAAGTCACCGAGCTCGTGCGTGCTACATCTGTGAGTGTTTCCATAGCTATATAGGAAACGTTTTTCCTCAACATTTAACAAAAGCCTGGGATACTCATTGGTGGACAATACACAGATAATTAGATAGCGCCATCGTGGCTCAGAAAAATATCTACATCCCTAAAAAGTATTTTACATACATATACAGGATGTAAAAAGACAAAAAAAATTTTTAATACCTCGTGTTCTATGTAAGGTTATGATCATTTTCTTCTATGGAACCAACCTTGGGAAACGACAAAAAAATTATGAAAAAATACTGACATTTTATTGCAAGCAATGCATTCGTTTGATGCGCAAAGTACAAATGTACCTACAAACCTAACATTATAACATTTTGACATGGTATCTTTGAAAAAAATGTTTGTTGACCGATTTCAGATGGATTTATGTAAAAAAAATATGATAATATTAATATAACTTTGGACCTCAATATTTCGGAAACCCGTGGTTTCCCAGGGGTGCTTCCATAGAAAGAAATGATCGTGATGTTACAAGGAATACGAGGTATTAAAAGAACAAAGTTGTCTTTTTACACCCAGTATATTCCCAAGAAGTGGTTTCCCGAGATGGGTTAGCTAGAGCTGCAGGATCATGAAGATCCTTACAGCCACATTCAGCACAGCGGGACGGATAAATAGTCAGTGACAAGTTGCTAGCTCATCGCCTGAGGTAACACCTCTGAATTCCTTAGACGACTCTTACGATATGCGCGGAAGGAGATGCAGCTGATGTATCCTAGTAGGTAAAACTTAGCAGCAGGCAATAATTTACTGAAAATAAAATACATCTATTATTTTGGTATGAAACAAAATCTTGAAAATACCTCTTACTGTAAAACTTGGGCACGTCTCTTTCCCTGACCTGACTGGCCGTTTTATTTATCATCTGAACAGGTCGGACGCTATACCCATCCGATCCTATCGAAGGAAGGCGGATGGCCTCCTCTGCTAGAAGAGTACATGGCTAAGAAGAGTAAGGAAGAGGGATACAACTGGAACAGACTGCCTGCCTTCACCCAGGAAGAGATTGAACTAGTCAGAGGTAAGGGTTTTTTTAGGTCCATGAACCGAAAGAGCTGTGTCAAGGCCGTAGCAAATGGAAATCCGTGGTCGCTGCTTAGCCCTCAGGGAAGGAGACGTGATTTTATGTATGTCTATATTCAGAATCACAAAGGAAAGTCGACAGCTTCCTGTAACAAAGCAAGCCCAGACCCAGAACAAAGTAAAGTATCAGTTACAAGTTTCTGCCTATGAGCTTCTTAGACGACTCTTACGACATGCACGGAAGGAGATGCAGCCATTGTATTCTAGTAAAGCTCCGCATCAGTACAGGACGTTATCTATGCCCAAATGTTCATTATGGGTGCGCTCACCACCGGGCCCTACACCCTCCACTGACCCTCTGATCTGATAACTCATAACTGCGAAAACAAGCACTAGCACTACCTACAATCGCCACGAGATACCAGACCCGAGCATCTAGCATGCAAGATACTACATCGCATTGTTATCAAATCCGAGGGTCAGTGGAGGGTATAGGGCCCGGTGGTGGGCGCATCCAATGTTTGAACTTTCGAATTGTAACGCCTAATACAATTTCATTTATGCCCAAATGTCCAGGAACCTACGACTACCTTGGCTTCAACCACTACACCAGTCGGCTGGTACGACGCGCGGCGCCGGGCGAGACGGTCCAGCCGTTCCCGATGCTCGGCGCGCCGGACTTCGGGGCGGTCTTCGAGAAGCATCCCGCCTGGGGGAATACCGCTTCTTGGTGGTTCTATGTGAGCTTTATGATATTTTTTGCTATGGAGTCCTACTAACTTCACTACTTTCTTAACATATTATAAAACAAAGTTGTCCCGCTGTTTGCGTGTCTATGAATGCTTAGATATTTAAAACTACGCAACGGATTTCAATGCGGTTTTTTTAAATAGATAGATATTCCAGAGAAAGGTTTAAATGTATAGTATCAGCACAGCACCCGTGCGAAGCCGGGGCGGATCGCTAGTTAACTAACAAGAATGTGCTGATGATTAAGATATGGGGATGTTTGTGACACAACAATGCGAACATAAACTCTTTGGTAACATAAACAGCTGGTGCAAGCCAGATACAAGTAAACAAGGTAAATAATGGACATAGACTTATATTTGCTTTTTTTAGGACTACCTAACATTGACTTTATTATTATTTGTTTGTGGCGATAGTCATTGGCGTACAGATGTTTAGCCGGCTCTGTCGCGCCAAGATCACGTTACGAGCGTGACCACAAGGGGTCATTGTACAAAATATCTCTTAATCCACGTCCGCACTTTACATGGGGTTAATTCAACTATTGTTCCTTATTACCGTTTTTCATCAGGTCCACCCTGAAGGCATACGGAAGCACCTCGTCTACCTGAAGGAGTTGTACGGAGACGTGCCCATCCTAATTACGGAGAATGGGTTTGCTACCAGCAGGTTCGACGATCTCGAAAAAGAACTAGATGATAACGGACGTGTGGCTTATTTTAGAGATTATTTAGAACAGGTAAGGTTTTTTACAATACATAGGTACATATTACACACGGTTATGTTCCCAAATAGGGAAGCTAGAACTGCGCATCACGACGGATACCCTACAGCTACGTTTAGCAGTGCGAAATGTAAAAAATCAATGACAAGTTGCTAGCTTATCTTAGGGTTGCCAACCGTCCTGCTTTAGGGGCGTCCTGGGCTATCCTGGATAGTTTTTCAGTATCGTCCCGAGTTTTAGAGTCCTGACACATCCGCTATCGGCAGATTTTCTAGGGTTGCCGACACCAAGTCAACGCCTAGTGCGACGACGCAAATAAGCGTCAGCGCGGGCACCTCTAGTATGCCTAAAAGAAGCAAATACGTAGTTGCCGGACTGAATGTGTTAAAGATCTATGTTTCGAAATTCGCACGCCACTAACTCTCTCCAATCGTATTGTCACTGGGCTCGCACATGTATAGTCCTGGCTTTTAATCGAAATGTCCTGGTATTTCTTCTTCAAATCCTGGTTTTCAAAGTTTTGAGATGGCAACCCTAGCTTATCGTCTGAGAGAGAGAACACCCTACAGTTTCATGCACAGGACATGCAGCTGATGTATATCTAGTCTGGCACCACTTTAGGTTTTAGACGATAAGAAATTCTTAGTAGTCTTGATTGTTGTTTTTCATATGACTTTCACATGAGCAAGAAAAGGCAGCTGGCAAAGCAAGGAGGGATGCATGCGTGTGTTTCACCAAAAGTTCTTTTGAATAATGGCGCTAGTTAGTTTATAACTACATTATCTGTGTCCCTGCATACAAAAAATGTTAGTTACGAGATCAGGAATACGAGTTATTCTATGAAACGGCCTCTGTTAATAGCCTTTATTGAAACATTTCCAGGTGTGGCTAGCTATACACGAGGACGGAGTCAACGTCAGCGGCTACACCGCGTGGACGCTCATCGACAACTTCGAATGGGGAGATGGATACAGGTACGATCCGTCCATAGACAATACAGTTGGGGACACCAAGCAGTTAAGTAGGCACGAACTTCTTAACAATAGGCATGATGACTGTTTCCGTGTTATTACAAAAGAATTTAAACATTTTTTAATCTAAACATGTCCTAAATTTGGCAGATATGCCATACATTTTGCTGTCAAACGTTGCGTTAAACGAACCATCAATTTGAGCTTGTATATGTAAAAGTTTACAGATAAAATTATTCTATTTTTCGTATTTCAGCTCCAAATTCGGACTTTACCACGTGGACTTCAATCACGCAGAGCGCACGCGCACCGCGCGCAAATCTGCCAAATACTACGCAAGTGTTGTAAAGAGTCGCTCTCTAGACGTACCTGATTTAAGTAAAGAGAAGATTGAATTGTATTTGCTGTTTTATTTTGCTACCTACCTACAGCAGAGTCCATTTTAGCTCCTTTGAACAATGGGGCCCCTGGCCTCCATCCTTCCCCCGCTCGCTCCGTTACATTTACTCAAGAATCTAGTAGTTTTTATGCTTAGCATACTTACTTGCCTCAGAATTACTTACATTTCAGTAAGATTAGTCTAGTTAAATTATGGAAGTTAGGATGGGCAGACAACCGTTTATATCAAAAACTGCTGGGCGCCAGTGGATTAGTTTAGCCCAGGAGAGAAGACAATGGTGTAGTGAAGAAGCTATTCAAGAGTAGGTGCTACAGGCTATATAAATAAAGATAGATAGCTTATTTGGTTACTTAGTACATAACAAATGCTTTAGTATCATTATATTCATTTAATGCTGCACAAAATGAATTTATTAATATCCCATCGTAAACACCAAAAAAAAACCTACAGAACTTTTCCAGTCAAACTTGTACCGTTATCGCAAAGCACGGTCGACCCCGTTATACTTCCCGCCTTATCACTTGCTAAATACAGGATCAAGTCTGCAATTTCTTCTGGCTCGCAAATTTTACCGAGAGCAGCAGCTTTACCGCATTCCTGCCACGTGAAATCAGCGACATCTACATTCATCCCCGCGTTAGTTAGTATGTTAGTTTTAACAGGACCCGGATTCACTGCATTCACTCGCACGCCCACTCTGGACATTTCCAAAGCTGCGCATCTCGTGAAGTGGTCGATGGCTGCTTTCGATGTGCAGTAAGCGAATTGTGTCTCCGACATCGGCAAACGGGCTGCCACGCTTGATGTATTAACAATATTGCCTTTAGTTTCAGCTAGGTGTCTTGCAGCTAAATTAGTCATCAACACAGCCGTACGCAGATTCAATGACATGGTTTTATCAAACTTCTTAATGATGTCTTCGTCGAAGATACTAGTGTTTAATATTATTCCGACGTTATTGATTAAAATGTCTATTTTTCCGTAGCGTTCGACGGTTTCTGAAACCACTTTTTTCGCATCGTCATCTACGGTTAAATCTACTTCTAATAGCAGGGGGTTTTCACCGAATTTCTTGCAGGTTTCTCCAACAGTTTCTAGGCTGTTACCGTTCTTGTCAGCTAGACTTAATTTGGCACCTTCTTTTGCAAGTTTGACGGCAACTGCTGCACCAATGCCCGATCCTGCGCCGGTCACAATCACAACTTTGTTGGCGAAAAGCATTTTGATGTCTGAATATAACACGTTTGTTTAATTATCAATCTTGGTTTTTTGGTTTAATTGTCTTGCATTTATATAGTAATTTTAAGGAGAATAAAGCCATTGTTTTATAATTCTCATTTGCATATTTAATTGTAAAATCATAATTGAATATTTGTTGGCATATAGGTAAAAATACCTAATCACATCAGTCTTTAGTTAAACGTGAATAAAGAAAGGTTAATTAGGTGATGAGAAAGATTTTTAATACGTGTACTTATTATGTACGTACATACTAGTTAATTTATAGTTGTTTAGTTATTCACTAGAGGTACATAGACCAAGTCTCAATTTAAATCTTATATTGCAACAGCATCCACAAAAATATAATTGAAATCGCATCATTGTTTCATAGTAAAAAAATTATATGAATATTTATAAAAATAAATAGTTCTTTTTATACGATAATATTTGAATGCAAATTACCAAAAAATGTACTCAGAACATACCTACCGCAATATACCTCCAGCCCAAGATCATTGTGACAAACAATTTACTAATTTGATGCAAATTATCACATCTCCAAAGAAACAATAGACGCTCTATGTTCCTAAAACTATAAATAACAGTGTTCACAAAAACCTATATTTCAATCCATGTGTAACTTCAAACGTAACGTTACGTTGCGTTAAAAATTACAATGAGTTTTACAGAAAGAGCTGTCATAATTACCGGAGCTGGGTCGGAAATAGGTGCAGCTGTTGCTGCCAAATTCGCAAAAGAAGGTGCCAAACTATGCTTAGTTGATAAAAATTTCGACAGTTTAAAAGTTGTCGGCGAAAACTGCAGAAAACTTGGAGAAACTCCCCCTACTTGTACAAGCCGACCTTATCGTCGACAGTGAAGACAAATTCGGTAAAATCGATGTCCTGATAAACAATGTTGGAATAATGGTAGAAAGCAGTTTATTCTCGAAAAATGTAATGAAAAACTTCGATAAAACCATCGTACATCGAAAACCTACGTACTGCTGTATTGATGACGCATTTGACTGCAACACATCTTGCGAACGCTAAAGGTTGTATAGTAAATATATCGAGCGTGGCCTCTCAAATAACATTTTCTGAAAACCAATTCGCGTATTGCATTTCTAAAGCGGGTTTGGACCATTTCAGTAGATAGTATAGGATAGGATAGGTAGTAAACACAGTTAGTCCCACGGCCCCGTGCAATGCGGCGAAGAGGACACCGTGGGGGTTTAGTGGGTATTCTCCGGCCATTTTCCATCTTTCGGCCGGATGTGAGTCCCACATAACCCGCTGGCAGCCCCAGCGCCCTTCTAAGGGCGTGCCGCGGGTATCCGTACAGGGATTCCCCCACGTAAAAAAAAAAAAAAAAGGTAGTAAACACAGTGAATCCCGACCTGTTAGAACTAACATTTTAATCAACGCAGGTGTACCAAAGAACCTTGATGAAGCAACATGGGATTGAGGTTGTAAAGTTAACGTCTTTAGGTAAACTAACGGAGACGGACGAAGTGGCCGATTTGATTTTGTTTGTGGCTGGAGATGAAGCTAGAAGCATTACTGGGACTACAGTGGTCTGTGACAATGGGGTCACGTTGAAATGTGTTAGTTAGATATACATACATAGGGACACACTACTGTGTTCCCAAATGGGGCAGCCAGAACTGCAGGATTAGATTTATTTGGATACTGACTGGTGGGAAGTTGAAAGCATCACCAGGACTACAATGGTCTGTGATAATGGGGTCACGTTGAAACGTGTAAGTTAGACATACAAAGGGACACATATCTGTGTTCCAAAAATGGCGTAGCCAGAACTGCAGTATCACGAAGGAGATTGTAGAATCTACAGCGACGTTTAACAAAGCGGGGCAAGATGTAAAAGACCAGTGACAGGTTGCTAACTCGTCAGCTACTTAACGCATTTGTTGCGTTTTAATAGCCTTGCATTGTGCTAATGTTATTTTGTACCTATGTATTTTTAATATTATACCCATAACATAAGACAATAGCCATAATAAGTAATAACACTTATCGAAACAATACGGCTTAATGTTTTATTTCCACAATAATAACCTTTAAGATTTTCAACATACAAATACAAAGTGTATTTGTGTTACTTTTTAGTTGCAATTCTTCAATATTGTATGTACATTGTTCAGTATACAGGGTGTAACAGAAAGGGTATGTTAAGCGAAAAGCTATGTAAATAGCCCACTATAGAGAACCTTTTCCAAAATTTGAGACTCGAAATCACATTTTTATTTTTCAAGATTGTATGAAAATTCCTGAGATATTTAAAAATTCTCCATACTTTCGGGAAAAATAAACATGTGATTTCGGGTCTCAAATTTTGTGGATAGGTTCTCTACAGTGGGCTATTTACATAGCTTTTTGCTTAACATACCCTTTTTGTTACACCCTGTATAACCTTTTCGCATTTAAACTGTAAGAATAATAAAAAATACGAAATTGACTTAATATTTCACTAAGATAGTACTTATGCGTACTGCTGTAAAACTATATGTCTAATGTGCATACTATACAGGGTGTAACAAATGGGGTAAACCGACGACACCCTGCATATTATGTACGTATAATAAATCTGTTTGTATATTATCTTACTAATAGGTACTATAAACGCGAAAGTTTTTAAGTATGGATAGATGGACGGATGGAGTTAGCTGACACCCTGGATTAATACATAGGCTTTTTATCCCCGGAAAATATTTTATACCGGATAGTTTAGACATTTTGTTTTTTCTGCAGTCCACGCGGACGAAGTCGCAGGCGTCCACTAGTTATAAGATGTAGCAGTAAAAAAAAATATGGGGCCTTTTGAGAGTCAATAGAAAAACTATTAAACTATATTTTTCTATTTAATTTTTGCCTGTCTGTCTGTATGTTTGTTCGTGCATCACGCAAAAACTACAGGATAAAATTGAATATGTACTTTTGCACTGTTTTATTAGGTATGTATATGAGGTGTTTTTTCACACAATACTTTTTGCTTGAGGCAGGCGTCCACTAGATTTAAATAAAAAAAATCGTGAGCTAACTTGTGTCATAACGATATTTATTGTATTTCAATAGATAGTATTCTATTTATTACCTAATTTCTTATGTAGTTTTAGTAATGGCGCGTTCTTACTTTTCCTCTTCTCTTTTTTGATCGCTCCTGATTTGAGAGAGTTCTTCATTACCTGTAATATACGAGCATATTTTAGACACTTGTTACTACGTACAAGAGCGGGTCCAGGATTTGTTTCTGGGGGGATACAAAGTGCAGGATTTGTTTCTGGGGGGATACAAAGTGCAGGATTTGTTTCTGGGGGGATACAAAGTGCAGGATTTGTTTCTGGGGGGATACAAAGTGCAGGATATGTTTCTGGGGGGATACAAAGTGCAGGATATGTTTCTGGGGGGATACAAAGTGCAGGATTTGTTTCTGGGGGGATACAAAGTGCAGGATTTGTTTCTGGGGGGATACAAAGTGCAGGATTTGTTTCTGGGGGGATACAAAGTGCAGGATATGTTTCTGGGGGGCACGACGTGCAGGATTTGTTTGTTTTTTCCCCTGCCAAACTTTTTTATTGTCACTGTTCTATCTATCTATCTATACAGCCTCTTACACCCACTGGTGAGTAAAGGCCTCCTCTTCCCTATGCCACTGTCCTCTGTCCTGGGCCAACCTCATCCACTGTTGCTGTCCAGCAACCCTTCGGATATAATCTGACCATCGGGCGATTGGTCTGCCGCTCGGTTTTAAAGCGTCCCTTGGCCACCATTCCGTCACCGCCTTGGTCCATCGACCATCATCCCTCCTGGCCAAATGTCCCGCCCACCTCCACTTCAGCCTCGCGATACGCTTACCCACAGTTATTTACTGTACCTGGATTTATATCAAGCTCAGTGTGCTTATTGTACAATTATCTTTTGTGAAATATATTATTACTAGTGGACGCCCGCGACTCCGTCCGCGTGGACTGCAGAAAAAACAAAATGTCCAAATTATACAGGACTATTTCACCCCCAAACTGGTAAAAATTTCAAAATGCTAGAACAAACGATTTTTTGTTTCTTATGACGTGATATTTGACGAACTTGCATACTAACTTTCAACCCTTATTTCACCCCTTAGCTGGTCGAAATTTCAAAAATGCTAGAACAAATGTTTAATGATTTCTTATCAAGTGCTTAAATATAAAGTTTCATGGTTTTATCTTTTAAAATTAAGAAATCCCATACAAACTTTCAACCTCTATTTCAACCCCTTCATCCCTTTTTTTTCGAAATAAAAAGTAGCCTATGTTCTGTCTCAGGGTCTAAAGATTGTCTGTACCAAATTTCATCAAAATCGGTTGCGAGGTTTAAGCGGGAAAGCGTAACAGACAGACAGACAGAGTTACTTTCGCATTTATAATATTAGTTGGGATTATAAACGGACAAAGGGCAGATTTGATATTTTGGAGGGCGGTGAGGAAGAGCACATTCGACTACAAGTAGCTATGTGATGGAATGTAGGTATCAGATAGGTCTATTTGAAGGATAAAGTTGATGCTGTTTATTAATTAGCACTATGCCTATTAGGAAATCTGCCTTTAACCACCTATTTTTTAAATCTTACCTCCAAAGCATTTTCATCCTTCTCCACAAGAGCTAGAGGATCGTTCAGGGTAGGGTACTTGAAAGAGAAGCCCCGAGGGTAAACCGGTCTGGAGATAAGGGTGTCCAATCTTCTCTTCTTGACCTGCAACGCTTTGTCAATGGTCGGGTCCATTTCTTTGCAAGGTCTGTATTGGAGTCAAGGAGTAAAAAGTTTCAGGATATAAATAGCTCTTTACTGGTCAATAAGTTCATTTACTTAAAGAATCCAATGATACCTCTCATGCTTACACGCGAAGCTTACAAGCTGTTTAAGCTCTCTCTAGAGTCTAGAGCAGGGGTTCCCAAACTTTTTTCTCATAGACCCCTTTCAAAAGTTAACTGATTCTGGTGGACCCCCTACAGGCCTACACCACACCAAATTAATTTGATAATCGAGTCTCCTGTGGACCCCTGGGGATCCACCTGGACCACTTTGGAAACCACTGGTCTAGAGCATGCCAAAGTAATATACTTAAACACAAAATTACATACATAGATACATTAACTCGAAAAACATAACCTTTTTTCTGGCGCAGTCGGGTAAACAAAAACAACAAACGAACAGAGAAATAAAAACTTTTTAAAAACGCCCAAAAAGATTTTTCAAAATCTTATTTTGAAATTTTAAAAAAAGGATACACATCATCATTATCTAGAATCATGTCCATTTCCTTAGCAGCTTTCTCCCTCCAACCCAAGGCTTGCGTCACTCGGCGTCTCTTCAACATTAATACATCTATCTCACGTCCTAACGAGACTATTTCCCGTAATGTTGGCAACACTTGCGGCTCTATCGGGAAGGGTGGCAACTCTGATGCTGGAAAACAAATTTTTATCAATGTTGATATACCTATAGTTCTGGTAACACCGATAAATAAATGAAAGATACATTTAAAATATTACTGTTTACTACACATTAAACTAGTCCCACACCTAGATCCCGAAGGTCTTGTAATGTGGTACGTTTGCACTTACTTTTATTCACTATGGGTGCGCCCACCACCGGGCCCTACACCCTCCACTGACCCTCGGATCTGATAACTCATAATTGCGACAACAGGCACTTGCACTAACTACAATCGCCATGAGAAACCAGACCCGAGCACCTAGCATGCAAGACGATACATTGCACCATTCCGAAATCAAAAACTAGATAAATAATCTACATATGTTTCGCCAACAACCGTGGCATCCTCATTACTTACTTTTATTTAAAGTTCTGCACATTTTGGTGTAAAGATAGGCCTCTGCTGGCTCGACCATTAATATAGTTAGGCCTTCCTTACTGGCCCGGGCCGTGCGACCGCTGCGGTGAACGTAGTTCTGAAATATCACACAAAAAACATGGAGTTTGTCATTTATTTATATTTGGATACCTGACAGCGCCATCTGTATAGCATGGCGTATACTAAATAGCTTGTTTGTTTATATCCATTTTCATCATAGATGTCGCTGATTATCTTAGTAGCTAGTAAAACAATGTTTTTACCAGTTAGCCTATTAAAGCCCACGTGGTAAGGAGCCTACCACTGCTTTTCGGGCACAAATACAACAATTTAGCCACCGGCAACGAATCCAACAGAAAATGTTTTCTGTGAAATACAAAATAGGTATTATAAGCTATTTAGTGTCAAAGCCTCGTCCGTTAAATAGCAGGGTGTACCACGGGCAGGTGAGGTTGACTTTGGGTCCTAAGGTATTAGTCGAGTCCACTTACACCCCTTAATAGATAACTGGTGAAAAGTGGGTGTGTAAAAGCCAGTATGATAATACTGTGACAGCCAGTATACGAATACTGTGACAGCCAGTATAATAATACTATGACAGCCAGTATAATAATACTGTGACAGCCAGTATGATAATACTGTGACAGCCAGTATACTAATACTGTGACAGCCAGTATAATAATACTATGACAGCCAATATAATAATACTATGACAGCCAGTATAATACTCGTACTGTGACAGCCAGTATAATAATACTGTGACAGCCAGTATAATAATACTGTGACAGCCAGTATAATAATACTATGACAGCCAGTATAATACTGTGACAGCCAGTATAATAATACTGTGACAGCCAGTATAATAACTCATTTATCGAGGTAACTAATGAACCATTTTTGTTAGTTACAAATTATATACTAGGATTCTATGCACCTACCTCCGCAGTCCTGGGCACCTGGTAATGCACCACATGGTCCACATCCGGGATGTCCAGTCCGCGCGCCGCCACATCTGTAGCCACTAGCACTCCGTGAGGATCGTCTCTGAACCTGAGTTAGTATAGACACTTCAATTAATTTGACATGTCCTCTGCTACGGGGTTTCAGATGAGTGGATTATACAGATCTAAAACAAAGTAAAAAAGCCGACAAGTGCGAGTTGAACTCGCGTGAAGAGGGTTCCGTACGATGTTACCTATCATGTTTTTTTAAATCTGACAAAAAGTTGGTACGCACAATATTGAGTGATTTACCATGTTATTTTAATATCATGGACTTCTTATAGGTTTTCCTATAATCTATAAGGAGAAAACTAATTTCTGTATTTTTTTCAAAATTTTAGGTTCAGTAGTTTCGGAGATAAGGAAAGGAAGGAAGGGAATGGTCAATTTTCGTCTATTTTCTTGAATAACTTGGAAACTATTTATTTTAAAATTACAAAAAAATACATTTAAGATCTTCTCAACAAGACCTTTCATTTGATATGCCACACGATGCAGTTTTCAGATTTTTTTTTTTTAATTTTCCCCTTCCCCCCCAAAAATGACCCCCCATATACAGATTTCATCTGCTCACGTCACACCTCTGTGTTTGGGTCACAGGAATTGATATGTGTACCAAATTTCAACTTAATCGGTCTAATAGATTCGGAAATAATTGACTGTAAGCGACGGACGGACAGACACACGAGTGATCCTATAAGGGTTCCGTTTTTGTATTCAGACGTACGGAACCCTAAAAAGGGACCATCCGCCATTGAACTTACTGTTAGTGTTTGCTAACAATTGAGGTGGTTTTGACACTCGAAATATTTCTTGTTGTAACAGTCTGGTAACAGTAATGGCCGTCGGTGCCGTTTTTGTAAACGTCAAAAGCAAAATGGAAAATGTCGGATATCTGTACTCTATTATGACTCTTTTCTCTATGTACAGGGGTTAATAGATACTTTAATTTTGACTTAGACTGTCTCTATTAACCCAGTAGCACGGGACATGTCAAATTAAACAGACATAGCTCTCTCATATAATTGATGTCTATCATTTAATCCATATTTCAAATAAAAAAATAAACATTCTTCTATGCTGCTCTGGGAGTGAAAAAAAAACGTATAATACTACAGCTTCTTCTCTTTCCGGGCATACTGTACAAGTTAGTAGAGGGACAAGAGGGTCTTGGTGTTTTGTAGGCGATGGGCTGACCACCTGTCACTACTAAACGAACTTGTACATCTCAACTATACCCTCAAAATTGGTCAGAAGTGGCACCATGTGGTTCTATCGGCCCTTGGTGCTCTGCCTACCCCGTAAGGGATAAAGGCGTGATTATATGTATGTATGTAACTTGGGAACATAATAACATACACAAAATGAAGCTTATAACACCCGCCGGTTTTTTGCGTCGGGTTAAAAATATAATCATACCTTTCCAAGTTCTTGATCCGTTGTCTCTGAGGCATGCTCGCGTGAAGTGGTAGAGGGTTGCATTTTAATATCGTGAACAACTGCGCTAGACTGAAACATACACATATCTATATACATATAATAATTACATATAATAAAATTGTAACGGATCGATGTTTGTGCACGCTAATCTCAGAAACAGCTGAACCGATTTCGATGCAGTTTGCAGGAATATATTGTGACAGGTCACAAGTAACATATAGGCTACTTTTTATCCCGGATAATTTCGACATTTTGTTTTTTCTGTAGTCCACGCGGACGGAGTCGTGGGCGTCCACTATCCACGTCACAATATATTCCTGAAGACTGCATGAAATCGGTTCAGTCGTTTCTGAGATTAGTGTGCACAAACGCACAGACAAACCGACAAACAGACAAAAATTTCAAAAATCATTATTTTGGGTACATATGCGTTAACAAAGGTCTCCTATAATATTTTTTCTCATATATCTTCCATGTACAGACAGCGATCCGTTACATTTTTATTATATGTATAGATTGTGTCCTGGGTTCGAATCCCAGTAGGTGCAAACATTGATATGAGAAATATCAATGTTTGTTTCCTATGTCATGGATGTTTCTTAATACATGCATTTATGTAACGTTGCTTAGTACCCACGACACAAGACTTTAGGGATCTTAGAGTGGGACTAGGTTAATGTGTTGTGTAGTGTGTGAATATTTTTTGTCTAAAGACTGGTAACTACATTTTCCTGCCAAATATCATTTTAAAACACTAACTTAAGCTAATGGGCGTTACCATTTTAAAATAGAGTCTAACTTAAGATAATGGGCGTTTTTCCACTAGACGACACGAACACGACAACGACGCGACCACGGCTTTTTTGGAAGCAAAAATGTATTAAATTGTATGGCTCGTTTTTCCAATAGACGACACGACCACCCATATTAGACGAACGAAATGTCGTGATCGTGTCGGATTCGTGTCTAGAGGACAAAAGACTTAGTATAGAATAGAATATAATTCTCACCGTTTGACGCTCCCAATAGAGTTACAGAACACTATTGTCCGTCCAGGATGCCTCTTCAGAATGTAGTACAGATACGAGTCTTTATGCTCTATGGCGCACGAGATTATGCTCTCTGTTAGCGTGTCTGCCGTACCTGAGGTAAAATAAATATGGCTGCTGTATATGTAGAGTGAAGATAGAGCGAAAAATACATATACAGGGTGTAACACAAGGGGCATGTTAAGATTAAGATTAACATACCTGTTTTGTTACAGCATGTAGAAAGATAGTTGAAAAAAATATATAAACTTTCTGTGAAAATACATAAAATAATAATTGACCAGTGCAAGCAATGTATTTCTTACCTGAGAGAACGCCCCTAAGTTCCTTAGTAGACTCTTACGACATGCACGGAAGGAGATGCAGCTGATGTATTCTAGTGAAGCCCAAACTTACCAAAATTCTGTTGAGTAATGTCGACTACTTTTGGCTCGGTCATTCCGAACATTTTTATAAACTTGTCTATTTTCTGTTGAGGTGTCATCTTGCTTATTTTTCTGTTTATGATCTTGCCTCGATTTGTTACCTGGGAAAGGGAATATATTAACTTATTAGCTGTCACCTTCGTCTATGTGAAATATGCCATGTTTAGGCTATATCCTATATTCAGACAAAATAAATATGTAAGATTCCTTTCATTACTTACCATATAGACTTATTTATATATTGACGACCGATTGGTGTAGTTGGTAGTGGCCCTGCTTGCGATGCCATAGGTCCTGGGTTCGAATCCCGGTAGGTGCAAACATTGATATGTTGAATATCGATGGTTGTTTCCGAGTCATGGATGTTTCTATACTTATCTATGTATTTATATACCGTTACTTAGTAGGTACCCACGACACAAGACCTTAGGGATCTTAATGTGGGACTAAGTCAATGTGTTGTGAAGTGTGTGAATATTTATTATTGATTTATTTATTTGTGTAAAAACAAATGATTTTAATTTTTATAACTGGAAAGTAATTGTCATTTTTGAGTGTCAACGCGTTATTTGGAGAGTCGGCGTGTTATTTGGAGTGTAGGCACGTAATTTCTAGTATCGGCGCGATATTTGGATTGTAGGCACGTAATTTCTAATGTCAGCGCATTATTTGGAGTGACGGCGCCTTATTTGAGTGTCGGCGCGTTATTTGGATTGTAGGCACGTAATTTCTAGTGTCGGCGCGTTATTTGAGTTTCGGCGCGTTATTTGAGTTTCGGCGCGTTATTTGCAGTGAAGGCACGTAATTTCTAGTATCGGCGCGTTATATGTGTGTCGGCACGTTATTTGGAGTGTAGGCACGTAATTCCTAGTGTCGGCGCGTTATTTGAGTGTCGGCGCATTATTTGGAGTTTAGGCGCGTAATTTCTAGTGTCAGCGCGTTATGTGGAGTGTAGGCGTCGCAGTTTTACGTTACGGAGTGTCACACAAAATGGCTACCTTAACGATGTCTCAGACGCTTATAAATGTACTCGTAAAACCTGTTAATAATCATCCAAAATCGTTATTATTTATCTATAACCTTACCTTCTTCCCCTTCATATGTATAGGCAGATCATGCACCATAGTTAAAGTGGCAGAAAACACAAAGTTCTGTCGTGTCGCCGCTTTCTCTGGGTCTGTGTTAATTCTCTCTAGCAATGTTTTCAGTTCTTCAAAATGACCTCTTTCTACCATGCGGTCTGTCTCGTCTATGGCTAGGAATCTGAAAAAGTTTTTATATAATTAATCATTCTATTCTCTTTGTTATGCAGGGTGTTTTTATGCCGTTAACGTTTCCGAATACTAGACATTCTCCACATCATCACGGAAAATTCTCCATGAAAACATGCCTGGAAGTGTGTCTAGTTTCCAAGATATTTAGGTCCAAAGTTGAGTTATTTATTTTTTGCTGTACCAATGAATTGATTCCATGTATGTACGGATATTAATAATGTAAAATTGTGACTTAGCTCGTGCCTCGGAAAACACGTAAAACTGCGCTTGATCCTTCTCCGGTCATATCGGCTTTCCGTCACATAGGACTATGAGAGTGACGGAATAGAGAGTGCATCTGTGTTTGGGCACACACTTGTGCACTACAATATCTCCTTCGCATGCGCACCTGGCTAATGTAGAAATTGGTCGCCTTGACCGATACAGGGCACATAGCTCGAAGAACCAGCGGCGAAAGGTTATTGAATGGATACCATGTATCGTCAAACGCAGCGTGGGAAGGCCGTGAGATGGACGGACGACCTGGCCAAGTTCGCGGGTATCGACTGGATGCAGGCCGCTTCCGACCGTTGGCCTATGTTCAGCAGTGGACTTCTCATGCCTGAAGACGACTTACTTAATAGTATCAATCTGCTGTAAGTGTGGATGCCGGCCCAGCATCTCCCACAGCCGTCCCGGCGTGGCCACAACCACCTCAGGCCCGCAGCGCAGCACCCTGTCCTGCTTGACGGTCGCCATGCCACCTATTATGGTGGCTATACGAATACCTGAACATGTGTGGTGTTATTTTACACAACATAATCTAAAGTAAAATACGGTTAGAGATTGTCGCACTGTTGGCACATTTAAGAAAAATCTGAAGGATCACTAGTTGTCAATTCTTTAACTGTGCTGTCGTTTGTTTCTGTTTTTTTTTCAATGTAGATTTAGTTTCTTAGAATTAGTTTAATTTGTGTTAGATTTTAACACTGTGCACCTGCATTTAACACTTCACACCTGTATTACACAAAATGTAAACAAGCACATGCCTAAATTAAATAAATAGTTTTAAAAATTACCTTACCGGTATACTTAGCAACAGCGATCAAATGGCGACTGATCTGTATAGCAAGCTCCCGCGTAGGTGTCAAAATAAGTGCATACAGAGGCTTGCCCGTCCTAGTCACGACGTGGCCCGGCAACTCTACATTGTCTATCACTTTTACACATCCTATACCTGGAAGATATTTATATAAGGTAATAATATTTCAGAGTTGGTCCCTTAATGAAAGTTGTTTCTTTTTACCTACCTAGTTTCGTGTCAAAAGACAATCAGTACTTTTTGGTAGACCTTGGTATGGTATGGTAGAACGGGCTAGTTTCCGCAACTCGACGACTGTGCACCTATTTTGCGTTTGGTTTTTTTTACGCCCGAGTGAGATGTATATTTGGTAGACTTTATATACATATATCTCACTCGTGTGAAAAAAAAATCTATTTATTAATATTATTTATCATATTTATAGATTTATTGTATGTATGTACCTATATATTATCATATCTGTGATATGATTATCGCCCATCCTTTCGGCTGGTTTGTATTACGAGAGCTTAGCCTGCCACTGGTAACTATGGTGACAGGTAGATAACAGTGGCTGATGTAGCAATATAGATTTGATGTTTTTTTTTACGTTTTTACATTTTAATTTCACAATCCATCACAGCCAATTTGTTCAATGGTCAGACAGATATATTTCAAGGATATAGTTAATGCTGTCTCTATTTTGATCAAGTCTTTAGAGCAAGACAGAGCTATTAAAAATCTGCTCTTTGTAGGGTTAGTTTCATAAAAAAATATGTGCATGATATTGTGTTATTGGCTTTATGTTTCTACAATTTTTACTATAATTATAAATAGCTGTTGGTCTTCTCGAAATTGTAAAATAAAAAAATAAAAATAAATATAAGAAAGATCACCAACCCGCCTGCCCAGCATGGTGACTATGGGCAAACCCCCCCATTGTAGTCTTGTGGCTTACCCTGGGGGAGGCCTACGTCCAGCAGTGGACTGCAATAGGCTGATGATGATGATGATGATAAGAAAGATGTGATTGTCTTTGACTGTCACTAAACATTTTAAAAACATATTATACCTGTCCCTTTTTGTGTAAGCCATTTACATTAACAATAGAGAGGGACAGACATAATTAATTCAAGTTTAATGTAAGCGTGGACGTCAGAAGAACAGCCCACGAAAATATGTCAATTAATTTCTGATGTGTGTGACAAAATAAATCTCTACCTGTAATAAACATGCACAGTACACCCATAAGAAATATTACATACAATACATAAAAGTATTTACCATTTTCATCCAAGAACTCTTCAGAAGCATCATCAGTTTCACTTCCATCACTATTCTGATGTTCACTGTCTACAGTTTCACCACCTTTATCATGATCATCTGCTGCTTCACTTTCATCAGCTTTCTCCTCATCACTACTTACATCATCAGCAGAGTCCAGCAAATCTGATAAATGTGTGTAATTATCACTATCACTGTCATTTCCCTCGTCAACTGAGTTGACAGCCTTTTTAACAGGCACCTCTATTTCTTCTATAAAACTCTCTTTATCTGAAGTTTCATCTGCATCACTTGTATTTTCTTGTTTATTGTTTAATTCTTCATCACTCACTGTATTAGAATCATCATTTTTATCACCATCAGATTTTTCATCATCACCACTTTCATAGCCATCTTCAGAAGATTCTTTTACATCTTGTCTTCCTCTTCTCTTATCTATATTTTTCCTTCTCTTACTATCTACTATAACTGGCTTCTGCTTTTTAGAGGGTTTTTTATAAGGTAGGTCATAAACATTAACACCTGCACTGGCTTTTTCTTTAAGTTTTAAAATACCTGAGAGGATGGGAAGCCCGAAAGCTAGAGTTTTACCACTGCCTGTTTCAGCCGCACCAAGAATATCTCTGCGACCTGTTAATGTCAAATAGCTATGTAAATACAAGAAACACACTTAGGTATATTTATAAAATAGGAAAAGTCTTCTCTAAATTTCAATATTACAATTTAATACACAGGCTATGTGTAAAATGGCGAGCTTATCTTTTTAAAGACTTCTTCATTAACAAACCAAGAAAAAACTCTAACAAAAATAAAAGCAAAGTAAAGAGGTAACATAATATGAACAAACAAACAAACTACAACTAGGGAGTTAGTATTTCTTTATAAGACATACTAGAACTCTTTGTTAACGGGTGTAGGAGAATGCCACACAACTAAAATTATTGAGTGTATGAAGCTGAAATTTGGCATGTATGGGGTGTGTAGAGGTGCACCAAGAAAACATTTTCCAACACTCATACAAGAATGTTATGTGGGACATCCATATTAATATTAGGTATGGAAAGGAAATATGGGTCATCTTACCATGTATAGCTGCAGGTAGAGTCAGCTGCTGTATTTTTGTAGGTCTCTGGAAGCCCATCTCTGTCAATGCTCGCATTATAGGCTCCGGTAATTTAAACTCAGCCCAAGTCAACATATCTTCTGGTGTTAAGTTAGATTTGCTGTCTAAAGCCACTTCTCCTAGCTTAAGCTTGGCTTTTCTGTTTGATTTACTATTTGCTCCATTATTTTTGGCATTTTCTGAATTGGATGTGCCTTTATCATTTTGTTTCTTATCTTTCTCTGTTTTATGTTTCTTCTTTTTGGAGATGTTATTTTTATTTATTTTTTCTTCTGCAATTTCATTGTTGAGAGAAGGAGATGTAGGGTTACATGGTTCTACAATGAACCCATTGCTCAGCTTCACTTTCTTTTTTGGGACTTCTAAATCTACTGGTACATCTGTTTGTTTCCGTTTTATCTCTTTCTGTTGTTTTTTCTGGAATTAAAACATTTTATGAATGCATTATTGCAGTTAAACCTGTTGTATTTTATTTTTAAAGATTTTTTCTTCATCCAAGTGACTACTTATTGCAAGTATTCTATTGTATTTTAATAATAGTCCTCAATTGGGTAAGGCACACATTATTGTATGCAATTAATAGATAGAAATTAATATAAATATAATTAAAGTGCAAGTGGTATTGTAGCAATGAGTAACCTCAAAGATATTAGGTGCCTGTAAAAATGTTATGATGCATTCTGTGGTGTATTGTAGTTGTACAGTAGGTAGTATAAGAAACTAAGATAGGGCCTTGTTTTATTATAATAGTGAAATTTATTAAAATGCTCACTTTTTTCGGCTTTTTGTTGTCTGTGTCTAAACCGTAATCAGTGCACTCTTCTAAGCCTACAAATCCTTGAAAATCATCCTTGAGTGAAGCTGGGAAACCTTCCAACGCAACCGATTCCCATTTTAGGTTCTTTAACTTTTTGATCATTTTCTTTTATGTGGTTTTTAATGTTCAGACTTTCTTTAGAGTTTCTAAACACAAATATAACCTCAAAAAACGTGTCGCTGACATTGACAGCTCATTGCAACATTCTATATGATCTATGGTCTAGTGTTGTCCTAAATGTTTAGTCCAATATTCCTCTGTGTTCACAATAATCGATAACTTTATTCAAAAAACACTAAGATAATAACAAATATGGATCTTTTTATTCTATCTAAATGTATTTGTGATAATATTCTATTAAAATATTGTAAATATTTGAAAAAAAATATTATTATATTGTTCATGTTGGTAGAACGGCACGATAAAATCTATTTCATTGCCAATAAGTAAAAAAGTAAAAATAGCACGCTGCTAATCATAGACAAAAGAGTAAGAAAATTTGTGAGTGATCGATTTTACACCGGCCTGCTAATATTTCTCAACGGCATTTTTCTTTGTTTGCCGTACGCGTGTGTACAATAACCAAACATAAATCGCGTTTTCGCGTCTAGTTTTATAAAATGGCGAACATGTTTCGCGCGGTAACAGTCTCCGCCGTCAACAATGACGGCGCCCTGACGCCGCGCTTCAACTTCCCCACTAACGTAAACGTGGATTATGATCCTCAAGGGTTGAGTGTAAAAGTGTTGCGTGCCGACCACTGGATCCTTGCTCACGAGTTGCTAGAATTTCCCGTCCACAGTCAAACAGAGTGTTCAAGAGTTGCAGGGCAGTCGTATATTTTCACAATAGACAATGAAACGCTGTTCTTCAAGTTTGCTTCCGATGGCGACTGCCAAAATTTTCACCTGCTTGTCAGCAAAACGAAGGCTGGCCGATCGACGTCAGTGTTTACAGTGCGCACTGAAGATTCCTCTGCTATGCAGTACTTCCAGTTTTATGGTTACCTAAGCCAACAGCAAAACATGATGCAGGATTACGTGAGGACCAGCACGTACCAGCGTGCTATATTATCAAATATAAACGACTTCAAGAACAAAGTGATATTGGATGTTGGAGCTGGTTCAGGTATTCTTTCATTTTTCGCTGCTCAAGCTGGAGCTAGTAAAGTGTATGCAGTAGAAGCAAGTAATATGGCGCATCACGCCCAGGAGTTAGTGCGCGCCAACGGTCTTCAGGACCGAATCTCAGTGATTGCAGGTAAAATTGAGGAGATCGAGCTCCCTGAACATGTAGATGTAATAATATCGGAGCCTATGGGCTATATGTTGTACAATGAACGTATGCTTGAAACATACTTGCATGCTAAGAAATGGCTCAAACCTAATGGCAACATGTATCCTACAAGAGGAGACCTTCACATAGCACCGTTTACTGATGATTCTTTATTCATGGAACAATACAACAAAGCAAACTTCTGGTATCAGACATGTTTCCACGGAGTAGACCTTAGTGCTCTACGTACAGCAGCTATGAAGGAATACTTCAGACAACCCATAGTCGACACATTTGACATTAGAATCTGCATGGCGAGATCGGTAAGACATGTGGTAGATTTCCTCAATGCTAATGAAACAGATTTACATCGCATAGAAGTTCCATTCAAATTTGAATTGACACAATCAGGTACATGCCATGGGCTGGCATTCTGGTTTGATGTGCTGTTTGCTGGCAGCATGCAGCACATTTGGCTGTCTACTGCTCCTACCGAACCTCTAACTCATTGGTACCAAGTTAGATGCCTGCTAGAGACACCTATATTTGCCAAACAGGGTCAAATACTGTCTGGGAGAGTGCTACTACTTGCAAACAAGAGACAGAGCTATGATGTAACAATGGAGATTAGCCTTGAGGGCACAAATATTACTTCGTCAAATACTTTAGACTTGAAGAACCCATACTTTAGGTACACGGGAGCACCGGCTGCCCCTCCCCCAGGTGTCAACAGCACATCTCCAAGTGAAACATACTGGAATTCTGTCGACACCACGACACTTACCAACGGTCAGGGTGTCACACACATAATCACTGATGGTGGCCAGCAGTACTGCACTGCACCAGATCAGACAATTGCATGTGCACCCAACATGATCAAAACTGTGATGCTACAAGAAGAATTCATCAAGAGGATTGGGATTAGTCAAAATGGCGACATTTAATCTCTAAAAATGCGCCGGGCGCGCCTTAGGGCTATAAGGAACCGTCGCAATCGGTTGTGAACACTCTTCCGTTCTGACTTTTTCTAGTGTGTAAGTGGACTTATTTATTTGGAATGAAACATCACAGTGCAGAAGATCTGTTTAAAATATAAATAAACATAGGACAATGTAACGGGCCTTCTAAAATAAGTGAGGTTAAATGAAACGGCACGCAATAATCTAATAAGCCTTTGGTGGACATTATGATTTCAAGTTTTGAATGACGCTTACTAGTGTAATTCATATACAAGTTGCTGTAAAATGTAAATAAACCCGTAAACTCAACCGTAGTGTGGAAAATTGTCAAAATATGACAGATACTTGAGTTAGGCAGCTGTGGCTAGCTATACTATAAGTAATTATTAGGGGTTGAAGTACATTTAGGATAAGCAATAAGTGCTGATTTTTATTGATAATGCTTATGAATGTTTGTCAATACTCATTGTAACTTTATATTGGCTCAATTGTAGTGATTTCTGACCCTGTGGGATGAAACTTGTAATAGTTAACGTTGGATTTGTCATTTCTCCATCTGATAAAAGGTTTTGCTTATTAAATCTGGACATGACTGTGATTCTATTTTTTATGCTATGTTTACATCTTACAATTTGTAAATAACTAATAATAATGTAGTTCTTTATGATCTCTGACATTGCTTGGTTCCTTTGTCGAAAATTATGATGTTTTACTGCAACAAATGATGACTTTTTTATCATACAAAAAAAGTTGTAGTAATTTTGCTATATCAATAGAAATTTTATAAGAGTTCCAATGTCTGTTGTACCACTGATATATATTATTTAGTCTACAGATTGTTAATAATCAATTAATCTGTAGCTATTTTGAAGGGTAACCAATGAATAACCCAAAGGTAATGAAATAAGAACCGGTGAAATGAATTATTCTACGATTGATAGCAAATCATCACATTTTTTTGATAAGGGAATTACGCACACAATAAGTGTTACAAAATAAGTAACATTTTGCATGTATACATCCAGGTTTAGTCTGCAGCCCTATCTATCTTTAAAACTAAGCCCCCTTGCACTGACTGCTTGATCTTTGGGTCAATTCTAAAAAATAGGAAGACAGTATGACAAAATGATTTGGTGCAAGTTGGGCTAATACTTTTCCATAATGGTGCTTTGAATGGAAATGCACAAAACACACTTTATTTTGCATAACAATTCTACCTCATAATTTGGCAGATAGATTTTAAATTACATGACAAAGTATTGCAAGGATTTTTGACATTTGAAAATTTAATTGATGACTTTAGAATATGTAGCAGCAATGGTAGAGAGGGCGTGTCAATAATAAATTACTAAGTATGTAAGGTCTCTAATGCCTGGATTCAGAGATGGGAGTACGGCAGGCTTGAGCTGGATTTAAATTCCCACCAATGGAATATTTATAAACTTCGATATTCTTAATTCAATCTGTTGGAATTTGAATCAAGAATAAGTCCTTTTCTTTGTTAACTAGTCTCTTCATCTTTGAATCTACAATGTATTTTATTCCAAATTTAATTAATAATTATGAAATGCAAACTTTTTGGTGTAGGTCATTTTATGACAAAATGGTTGATTAAAGAGAAGTTAAATGTTTAGTAGGCCGGTATGTAATAGCTTCTCTTTATATGTGACCAGCCTAAATTTAGTGTGAAATTCAACCCATCCCGCACTTGTCCAGTGAATGAAGGTGCAATTTCATATGCTATATTCCCATGTGGGATTTTGCCTTGTAGAGTTTGTAGGTAAGTCATCATGTCTTAGCTAAAGTGGCATATTGAAAATTAATTGAAGTACATACATATCTTGAATTTGACTGGTTTTCGAGACCTATTTTTTGTCAATTCTCACAGTAATAAAACCCAGTTCACTGAATATGTGACATCACAGACTTGGCTAATGATAAATAAAGTTTTTCTACTAAGTTAACACAACAATTATGTAAATATAATCAGGACTTTTTTTTAGTTTATTAATTGTGAACATGGTTGTGTGAAATAAATAAGAAATCATAATTTTGATGGTGTATTATCACCCCTAACCAGTGGCATAGAGGAATAAGATGTAGACATAGAGTGCTAATGTCATACTAACAATTTCGATGCACCATTAGACTTTTCGGTGCCTCACAATTCCAGTCCTTGACACTTAGATTCTATCCGTGTAATGTATAATAATGTACTACATTACTAATGTATTGTAACGTATAGTTATGCAGTCTAAGTGTCAAGGATTGGAATTGTGAGGCACCGAAAATTCTAATGGTGCTTCGAAATTGTTAGTATGACATTAGCACTCTATGTCTACATCTTATTCCTCTATGCCAGTGGTGATGAACAATTGGGAATGAATAGATAATTCATAGTGAAAATATTAATGTGAAATTACAATTTTTCTTCTTTTTTTTTTCTTTCTATATTATTACATTGTGTACAAGAAACGATAGTTTATAATCAACGAATTTGTGTTTCTTTATTGTACCAGTAATTATGTATACTAGAACAATTTTTTGATGGACAAAATATGCTATCGTTATAAATCAACGACAAATAACATAACTTTGAAACAGTCTGCAAAAAAGTGTAATTAAATTATATGTTTCATTTTTTTGCTGAATATTTATTTGAGTACTATTTTTTTCAAAATCGTCTCAGTACTGTTTCCTCTTAAAGCTTTGTTTTCCAAGGAAAGCGCTGCCGTAATATAACGGCCTTCAAGGTACATTTAACATGTCAGCACCATGATAGCCCATTGGTTAAGAAGTGCGCCTTCTAATCGGGAGGCGTAGGTTCGCTTCCAGTCACCACTGAATTTGTTTTATGTATGGATTGTCGCTTAGCTGTACCAGCCCCCCTAGCATGACCACACATGGATATCGTATCGTCACTATACAAAAATCAACATGGTGGCTATATTTAACGTGTTTTGACAGGCAAAATGGCGATAAATCGGTTTATCATATCGTGTTTCGCAGGTAATGCTTCTTGTTCAGAAGAGCATTGGCTTCAGGCAGGCCGTAAAACTAACGCCAAACTTTGTCAATATGGGTTTCGAGAGAAATAATGAAAATGAGAAATTTATTTGGTTAAAACATATGGTTAACAATCGAAAAAGGTTGGGGCTTCCTATTAAGCAAGATTTTTGCTTATGTCAAGAAACTCCAATAATGGAATAAGTGCAGGAAGATGTTGAGCACCATAAAGAAGGCGTAGTTGCGCAAACGCATGGCCGTTAAATGACGGCAGCGTTATCCTAGCAAACCAAAGCTTTACAGCAAGTCCATTATATTTATTTTTGTATAACTGAAGCGAAATGAAGTATTGTATGTAGGCATCCCACTTTAATATACCTATACATAAAACACTTTTAGGACGACAGTTTCGGTAATTATATCAAGTAAATCTAATCTAAAGTGGAGTTTTTTTTATTACCCTCATTTTAGAATAGGTATCTGATACAGGTGTCGAAATGCTATGAACCACCACAGGAGAGAAAATTGCATACATACATACATACAGGATGTTTTTTTGTGGCCACCTTTATAGAAGGGTACGTATTCTATACATGAAATAAAGTAAGTTTATGCCAAAAAAAATGCTGGGAAAAAAAATATTTTTTTGGAATTTTTTTTTAAATTCCTTGATCGTGCGAAATTTATAGAGTCTAGTGTTTATGTTAGTTTTTTTATAGACAGATATTAATTATTTTTCGTGAAAAAATCCTGCTACGCGGGTCTATGTGCATTTATGCAGAAAAACGCAGTCTATTTACTCAACTTTGGACCCTAATATTTTGGAAACCAGACACTTCCCAGGTATGCTTCCATGGAGAAAAATGATCGTGATGATGAGGAGATTCCGTAGTTTTCGGGAACGTTGACGACCAAAAATCATCCTGTATAATCACGCCTTTATCTCTTACGAGGTAGGCAGAGCACCAAGGGCCGATAGAACCACATGTTGCCATTTCTGACCAATTTTGATGGTATAGTTGAGATGTACAAGTTCAGATAGTAGTGACAGGTGGTCAGCCCATCGCCTACAAAACACAAAGACCCTCTTGTCCCTCTACTGACTTATATGTATAGTATGCCCGGGAAGAGAAGTAGTTGTAGTATTATACGTTTTTTTTTTCACTCCCAGAGCAGCATAGAAGTAAAAAGGTTATATTTTAAGATTGCATTGACATTCTTCAATAAGTATGTAGCTATGTTACCTAAATGAAGTAGCTAGTACTGCAGGATCCTAATGGAGACTCCAAACTCCATAGCCACCTATAGCAGAGAGGGGACAGATGCAGCTGATGTATTCTATTCAGCACAGGATTTAAACAAAATTAAATAAACTGTATGAGCATAACATATTTTATTTATAAACCTCCTAATACATAAATAAATAAATATTCCACACACTACACATTAATCTAGTCCCACATTAAGATCCCTAAGGTCTTGTGTCGTGGGTACTAAGCAACGGTATATAAATACATTCTGATAAGTGTAGAAACATCCATGACTCTGAAACAAACATCGATATTCATAATATCAATGTTTGCACCTACCGGGATTCGAACCCAGGACCTATGGCGTCGCAGGTAGGGTCACTACACACTAGACCAATCGGCCGTCATAGGTATATCTACAAATAAATAACCTTAATTTAATTTCAAACACTCCATAACATTAGGAATAGTATCGCTTTTATATTTGCATAACATGCGCAGTAAATTCAACTTCTTCTCTTGCGTTTTGGATGATTCAAGTTCGTATAACGTACATAGGTTTACGAGTAGGCTTTCATTTAAGCCTCTTTCTGGGTCGGAGTGTATAGCCTTTTGGAGGATCGCTATCGCTTCCTTCAAACGCCCCATGTAGAGAAGGCATACTGACAGGTTGTTTGCCACCTGTAAATTAAATAAAGGCATATTCAAATAACTGGTCAAGTGCAAGTTGGTGTCGCGAACGAAGGGTTTTGTATCATTTAAAAAATCTGCAAAAACGCAGTTTTTATGGCCTTTAAAATATTTTAGATGGTATGTAGGTATCTGTGTATTTTTTGAGATAGCGGCAACAGAAATACATAGGTAGGTATATACGGCTGTGTGTTCACGAAATGAGAGCCAGAGCTGCAAGATCCCAAATCGACGCTTAGCATGACGGGGATATACTAGGTAGTCGGTAACCGGCTGTATACCGAATAGTAAAATTAATTAATTAGTTTAGTACCTACTGAAAATTAAAAATACCCGACGCACCCTAATATTTCTGATCCCGTTCACCGCGCCTATATTCAAATAAAACTGATCGCGTCATGTAACGCGATAAAGAGGCGAATATCCGGCCTCTTAGCTTGCCAAATATTCGGTATCCGGCCAAACCATTATTCGTTTCATCTCTAATAATCAGTAATGAATGAGTGAACACCCCCCCCCCCACAAGTTCCTCGTCGACAGACATTACTGCCCACACTGCTCACCATGATGTCTGTGGGGTCATGTTCCCTCGCCCGCAGCAGCTGCGCGTGCGCGTCGGCGTAGCGTGCGTGTGCCGCGTGCAGCAGTGCCGAGTCCACCAGCTCACGCAGGTCGGGCGTGGGGCAGCTGCAGGGGGGTACGCTTTTATTGTTATGTATGTACTATCAACCCAGGCGCCAGGGTCAAACCCTAAGCTGTCATTCCGTATGCAGTGCGTTAGAAAATAAAAACTTAGAAAACATTACAATACACTCTTTTACTATTGACGAAATCTCACCTTTATATTCGTAAAGTGAACGCATCAAGATGTGCGCATAAATTAACGCAACCGTTACTTTACACTTTGGCTGTAACCAGGGATTTGGTATCTCCTATGTAAGGATTCGGCGGGAAAAGCTGGAAGGGTGCAGGTGTAATTTTCTTGTGAAAATGAAAAATTGTTGTAGATGGCTTCCATGTGTCCGTAAAATGATGTTTTCTGATAGATTAGTTATATTTTGTTTGCTTGTGATGTGAATCTAGTGCGTGTGCATGGTTTTATATGCAGGTAAGCCGAGTAAAACTTTAGCCGGATTACGATCTCTTCATGGGCGCATGTAAGTTGTTTCTGCAATTATTTTTGATTCTTACTAATTTTAAACTCGTTCTTGAGGATTTATCCGACGTTTCCACTCATCATCATTGTCAACCATCATAAATTCAGAATACATTTTACTAAACAATGATTAGGCTGTATGGGCTTAGTTCCCCTTGCCTTTCCTTCGGGATAAACTAAAAAAACAAAAAATGTAACTACTAATAAAAGCCGCAAATGTCACTTTGACATTCTCTTTTCTTCGCCAGGCTGTAATGTTAAGCGAAAAGCTATGTATGCATACCCCTTTTGTTACACCTGTATAAATACCATTGCGCCCACGACGACACAAGACCTTAGGTATCTTAATGTGGGACTAGACTACGTTAATATGTTGTGAAGTGTGTGAAGAAAAGGAGTAAGGCACGAAAATGATCATGAGACACTTACATATCCTGCCTACATTCCCTGGCAGCAGCCAAACAGTCCCCTGCCGCCTTCAAATGTCCCGCTCTCAGCCACAGTCGGCAGAGGGCGCTGTTATACGCTCGACGTTGAGACACGGTCGTCGCTTCATCGCGCAATGCTAGCAATACGTTACTGGCTTGACGATAGTCCTGGAATAAATCTATATCTATACATCTTCTATAGGTACCTACTAAAGTGTGATTTTTTGGTCGTCAACGTTCCCGAAAACTACGAAATCTCCCCATCATCACGATCATTTTTCTCCATGGAAGCATACCTGGGAACTGTCTGGTTCCCAAGATATTAGGGTCCAAAGTTGAGTAAATAGACTGCGTTTTTCTGCATACCTAAAGTGCTTATTAGCGCGCGTAGCAAGATTTTTTCACGAGAAATAATTAATATCTGTCTATGAAAAAACTAGTATAAACACTGGACACTATAAATTTCGCTAAAAATTACTTTCTTTTCCCAGCATTTTTTATGACATAAACTTACTTTATTTGTTGTATAGAGTATGTACCCTTCGTTAAGGGTGGCAACGAAAAAACATCCTGTATAATAAAAATGTAACGGATAGCTGTCTGTACATGGAAGATATATGAGAAAAAATATTATAGGAGACCTTTATCAACGCAATAGGACCCAAAACGATAATTTTTGGAATTTTTGTCTGTTTGTCGGTTTGTCTGTGCACGCTAATCTCAGAAACGCCTGGACCGATTTCGATGCAGTTTTCAGGAATATATTGTGACAGGTCCCACTTAACATATAGGCTACTGTTTATCCCGGATAATTTCGACATTTTGTTTTTTCTAGAAGTCCAGGCGGACGGAGTCATAAAGTAAGTTTATGCCAAAAAAATGCTAAGAAACGATGTACTTTTTTGAAGAAAAAAAAATGTTATTACTTGATCGGGCGAAATTTATAGTGTACAGTGTTTATGTTAGTTTTTTCATAGACAGATATTAATTATTTCTCGTGAGAAAATCTTGCTACGCGCGTCTATGTGCATTTATGCAGAAAAACGCAGTCTATTTACTCAACTTTGGACCCTAATATCTTGGGAACCAGACACTTCCCAGGTATGCTTCCATGGAGAAAAATTAACGTGATGATGAGGAGATTCCGTAGTTTTCGGGAACGTTTACGACCAAAAATCATCCTGTATAAGAGGAAGTCTGAAAGTTGCGCCGATCACAGACAAGTTACGAAGTAACCGTCTGTCTTGTTACGGGCATGTAAAGCGACGGGATGAGAGGCATATTTTACAGAGAGCGTTGTGCATGAATGTGGATGGATATAAAGGAAGAGGTAGACCAAAGAAGTGTTGGATGGACTGTGTGAGAGAGGATATGCGTGTACTGTGGGAGTGAGCGATGAGATGACGGATAATAGGGATGAATGGAAGAGAAGTACATATTGCACCGACCCCAAATAAATGGGAACAGGGCAGGAAGATGATGATATCAGTTATTTGCATATAGATAAATATGGGTAATAGTGATAATATAATAATTGAAAATTTAGCTCCTTATTTAATTAACACCTAAGCAGTTGGCAAAATTACGTTTCACTAACCTTCAAAGCGATAGCACAGTTGACAATAGAGTGGCGCACCCGCGTGTCCCTCCCTGCCCACAGACGGAGGGACTCGGTCTGGTCCTCCTCTGTTATTGAGGAGGTCCCGTCCTCTGTCTTTCCCTCCCTGAGGTTTGCTATCATCTGTTAAATACGAAAATCACATTAACTACATACACTAAAATACATCTATATCTATATATCTTAATATATATAAATCTCGTGTCACAATGTTTGTCCTCAATGGACTCCTAAACCACTTAACCGATTATAATAAAATTCGCACACCATGTGCAGTTCGATCCAACTTGAGAGATAGGATAGTTTAAATCTCAAATTATAGTCGCAATTTTAATTTATTGCTAATTATTTGTCTGTTATACCTTTCGACTTGGTTGAGTAAGTAATCAATAGATGGCGCTGCTTTGGTAAACCGACAAACGTGTCATATAAGCTACAATTCAATTTCCACGCGGACGAAGTCGCGGGCGTCCACTAGTATATATATAAAAAATCCGTGTCACTGTGTATGTTCTGAATAAACTCAAAAAATTTGGTCCAACTTAGATGATAGGATAGTTATTATTTAAATTAATGGTCTTAATAACTAATAATTAATAAAAAAACTGATCATCAACGTTGGTTGTTGTTATTAATCGTACGTTCCATAAGTCTGCAACAGATGGCGCCTTCTGAATTCTTCTGTCTTTTCTGCAGTCCACGCGGACGGAGTCGCGGGCGTCCGCTAGTATACATATAATAAAATTGTAACGGATCGATGTTTGTGCACGCTAATCTCAGAAACGGCTGGACCGATTTCGATGCAGTTTTCAGGAATATATTGTGACAGGTCCCACTTAACATATAGGTTACTTTTTATCCCGGGTAAATGTTTTTACCCCGGATAATTTCGACATTTTATTTTTCTGCAGTCCACGCGGACGGAGTCGCGGGCGTCCACTAGTGACTACATAAAAATTTGGACGTAAGTCATTTCGGACACCGATTGTCTGAAAGGCCTAGATCAAATTGTAAAAGTAGGCAACAAAGATATTTTGTGTCGGAACCCCCCCTCAAGCCTATAATAACAAACATATATATGTCGAAGGCATATTGTAAAACACGCCCTATTACAAAACGACTAGGCAACAATAATGAAATTCGTCTGACGTAATTTATGGATGACCCCTTATTGCGAATTTTTATATAAATATTATGTAGTAAGGATGAGATTTAAGTGCTTTAGAAGGAGTAGATATACTTAGTACATAAAAATACCTGTGTAATAACATGTCTAAGCCCACACAGCGCCGTCAACGCTTTAGCCGGGTTGCCCGCATGTGCCGGCAACTCTGCCAGCAGCAACCTTAGCGAGAATGGCACCAACGAGCCCGGACGGGATCCGTACGTTTCTGGGTACATCTGGTGAAAACCATGATTTAGGGTGAGGACTGCAATTCAACTGCAAGTCGACTGCAAAATTCATGTTCATTGCATCCGCACCAACTGCATTAAAACTGCAACGGATCAATTTTGCCTAATTACTCTAAGTAACTTGCAGAAGCAGAGCTATAGCAATGCGACGGCGAAAATTGTGAGTGCACGGGCGACATATATTTTTACTATATTCATTGTCGCATTGCTACCGCTTTTTACAAGTAATACCTAAGTGTATATAGGGTGTATATAGGGTGTAACAAAAGAGGTAATTAGTAATTACAAAATATTGATTCTTGAAAAACACATTCCTCGCAAACTCGCTAGGCATCCTCGTACATCTCTGGTGGAAACGCAGCCTTAATAAGTAAAGTAGGTATACTTCTTAATGTTTCCTTTGTTTATGCTAGAATACATACTTTTCTGTTACACCTATTCTTAGTTAAATTATCGACTGAAACTGTATTCATTCTCGATTTCAATTGTAAGTAGGTAGGTAGGTATCTTTAATTTTTTAATTTAATTTAATTTAATTGTTGGATGCTTGGAGAAATCTCTGATGTCTAAAACATAGGTTAGCCTAGTGTAGACACAGAAAGACATCCTAATTGTGTACTCACTAGAGATAGACTTAACACTTACTAATCTATGATGATCAAAGGTTTGTAAGTACTAATGCTACTTGGCGAATAAATTTATTATTATTATATTATTTAGGTACTTATACAAATATACAAGCATGAGCTATAAATAATTAAATACCTGATAAAAAAGATCCGGTTTACTCAGATCCCCGAAGGCCTCCGCCTCTTTCATGAGCGGCTCCAGAAGCTGTATCCTCAGCATCACGGCGAAGCGGGTCAGCCATAACTGCAGGGATAGTGCTGTGTGTTTACTGGGCCGCTGCAACTTGCCTACACCTAGGAAATAGAGGAGATTAGGTGTTTATTTGAAGATTATACACACAGATACAGTGGCAACAATGAAACAAGACAAGGTAGAAACATAGAATCCTAAGGTAGAAACGAAAACAATCTACATAAATAATCTTATTTACACACATCATCATCATCAGCAGCCAAGGGCGTCGCCAGCCGATGGCGCAGGGGGGGGCAAGTTGACTTTACCTACTACAATTCATACTTTTCTCATTCTCTATGAATGAGAAAAGTAGGTATGAATTGTAGGTAAAGTCGACAGCACATGAAACTTTTCACTTTTACTACGAGCCTTACATCTACAGCGATTGTAATAACAACAGTATCTTAGTACTATATACATATATATTCTGTGACAGTACAGAGTCTAATATGTAAAGCTACACGAGCACGAGATCTTGACTATGCAATAAAAAACTTGTAAATGAGTTTCTAATAACATTTATTAGAAAAATAAAATAAAAAGGAGTTTGAATTCGATTTTCGACGTACGGGAATGATTGTTCAAGGCTTGAACTTCAAGCAAATCAACTCAAAGACTTAGGACTTTGGTTGTATTATATTTGGAAACTTTTTTAGAATCTCTAGGGGGGGGGCAGCTGCCCCTCCCTGCCCCCCCTTGGCGACGCCCTTGTAGCCTATTGCAGTCCACTGCTGGACGTAGGCCTCCCCCAGGGCACGTCACAAGACTGCCATGGGGGGTATTTGCCCATAGTCACCACGCTGGGCAGGCGGGTTGGTGACCGCAGTTTGTATTTTGGACTATGTTGTCAACACGGGAGGCGCTGCTGCCCACCTACCGGAAACCCTTAATCGCCTCGTACGTACACACATACATACATAAAATTATGCCCCTATCACGGAAGGGAACGCAGAGATCACGGATCTCCACTTGCTATATACCGTCCTGACACACCTCTTTCGCTTCAACTACTTTCTTGATATGCACGCTCGTCGTCGGTTTAGGGTAGGTACTCTTAACCTAATCTCATTTATTTTTAAGAAAACACCCGACAGCGTAAAAATGTTGACCCAGTGTGACTCTCACGATGAATCTCTCGGCTCCTTGACATATATTTAATTGTATCAGGCGTCACTATTCGGAAGTTCAAATCTCTATTGAGGGGTCGCCCACCACCGGGCCCTACACCCTCCGCTGACCCTCGGATCTGCCGACTCATGATCACGAACACAAGACACCACAGTCGCAACGAGAAGCCAGATCCAAGCACCTAGCATGCAACCATAAATACATAGCTGCTAATCCGAAAACCAATAAAAAAATTTAATCGACATATGTTTCGCCAACACCCGTGGCATCATCAGGATTAGTTTTCCATGTTAGTTCTAACTACCGAACCAACTAATTAACATCCTTGACATATGTTCCTGTACCCTTAGATGGGGAGAGGGCCTCCACAGTTCTCACGTATTTATTGTATCCATGTCTTCCCTACTTCCTAGGGAATAGCATATTATTACTCGCCGCTCTTGACTAAAGTGCCTGTGTCCCCTAGATGGGGCAGAAGGCCTCAACAGGTCTCTGCCATCACGCTCGGTCTTGGTTTTGGTTCGCTCCAGGTCTTCCCTACTTTGTTCACTTCTGCGATGATCGTCCGCCGCCAGGTCTGCTTAGGGCGGCCACTTTTACGCTTTCCTTGAGGGTTCCAGGCTAGGGCTACGCATCGTCCACCGCCAGGTTTGCTTAGTTTAGCCACTTTTACGCTTTCCTTAGGGGTCCCAGTCTAGGGCTTGCCTTCATATGTGGTTGCCCTCCCTTCGGAGCAACGCTTGCCACGTTTAATATAGATGTAAATGTAGTGTAGTAGGGAACAGGTGTAAATGTCCTACATTAATTCATTATCCTGACTACATTACGCACTGATAACACTATGCACACACACAGAACACTTACTTACTATTATTAAATTAATTGGTTAATGTGTCTATTGTGTATCTAATTTAAGAAATGAACGTAAATATAAAAACTACAAACTACCAGGCATTTGACACTTGCGATATAAGTTTTCGTAAAACTACCTTCAAATCCGAATCTATCTACAGCTTCGGATATGGAAGAATGCGTTTCACTGTATAGTTCTTTTGGATGATGACGCTAGTTACCATGTGTCTGACTATAGTACCGGTGTTACTGCATACAAAAAAAAATTAGTTCCGAAGTCAGGCATAGCAGCTATAAAACGGAGCAGAATGAAACTTACTATATGAAATGTGCGTCTACCCTCAGATTGATTACCAATATAGTTCGCGCAGGCACCAAAAGATGGCGTTAAAAACTGATGGTACGACTATACTAAAACGCGATGTTATTTAGTTCGCGAGATATCATAGGGTTAAGTGAATAGAAAAATAGTGCATCTCTGGTTACACAAATTTACCTTTTTGTCTTGACAAGGTTGCAATTTGTCGACGAATTGCGGCCTAAGATAGTATAGATAGACAAACTAGCTGCTGTCTGCTGCTCCGCTCGCGTGGATATCTCTTATTGCGTGGAAAGGGTATAATTTCTTTTTTGTAATAAGTATGTGTTTTTATTGGTTACTGGTGTTGTGTTTTTGTTATCAAGAGTACAGGTGTTACGTATTGGCCTACCACGGCGATCGCTGATACATCGCGGTGATTGCAATATCATGAGGATTCTCGGTAGGAAGGTACCGACCACTATACCAAGTACAAGAACTGACGCTGCATTAGGTGAATCATCGTCGTCACGGACCACCCATGAAGAGGAGCGGATTGCTACACGGAATGGAGCCACCCGCGTCACTCTTGGTACACACATCGACCACTTGTCACTTGTCTTAGATATAATTTTGATTGTAAGAAAAAGTATTGATTAATTAAATTTTAGTTAAATAGATTTTGGTTTTTTTAAAGCCTCCGGCTCTAGCATTTGTAATTCAGGTTTGTATATCTTGTACATAATAATAAAAAACAAAATAATAGTACATATACGACCTATTCTCACATAAAACGAAATTATGGGGGGTCGAAAATGCTACGAGAAAAGGATGATACGGCCGTGCCGTGTTTTTTTCTCGACTGGCAGATAAAATTTCATAAAAATCAGTCGCAATCAGTTTTTTCTTCCTACTGAAAAGTTACACTTAGGTTACATGAGATTTACACTCTAAATTTTACAGTAAGAGTAACAGTAAGTTTAAGAGTCTAAAACATCGGTAGTACCAACCTTGCCCCTTTTGCTCCAATAACACCGCGGTGAGGTTGGCAGCGGCCCGCAAGGCTCCCGCGCGCAGTAATTCCCGCAGTCCCGCCTCGTCCCGCGACACGTGGTCAGCCCGCGCGACGCCCTGCCGTCCCGCGCCGCTCACCCCTAGGTACTTCACGGCTACCGAGTGTAGGGCGTCTGGCTGGGGAGGTATTGTTACCTTATAGACTCCGACTACAGTATAGGATAGGGTATCCGTAAGATATATTCCCCATACTTCACAACACATTAACCTAGTCCCACATTAAGATCTATAAAGTTGTGTCGTGGGTACTAAGCAACGGTAACTATATAAATATACCTATATAGATATATAAAAATTTAAACATTAATGACTCGGAAACAAACATCGATATTCATCATATCAATGTTTGCACCAACCGGGATTCGAACCCAGGACCTATGGCGTAGCGGGCAGGGTCACTACCTACTAGACCAATCGGCCGTCAAGTACCTATAGAGCGCCAGTACCGCTTAGCTGGCCTTAGCTGAATTGTGCCCTCTACTGATGATAGTGACGTGGCTATAAGGTAGCCTTTTCTGAGTCTATGGATAATATGTTGTAAAGCGCGCTCTATAATTTTGAGATCCGTAGACGAACAAGGGATCACAGACATAGCCCAAAGGTCCGCCAACTTAAAATGGCAATGGGCTGGCACATAGCTCGAAGAACCGATGGAGTCGAAAAGTTTTACCACGTATTGGCAAACGCAGCGTAAGGTGGACGGACGACCTAGTCACGGTTACGGGTATCTGCTGAATGCAGGCCGCTTCCGACCGTGATAGATAATGATACCTAAAAACAGTTCTAACGTACCTACAAGGTCCAAATCGTAGGCGGCTGTTAGTGATTGATTAAAAAGAATACATACATACATATAATCACGCCTTATCCCTTACGGGGTAGGCAAAGCACCAAGGGCCGATAGAACCACATGGTGCCACTTCTGACCAATTTCGAGGGTATAGTTAAGATGTACAAGTTCGGTTAGTAGTGACAGGTGATTAAAAAGAATGAACACAATAAATAGGGTAATTACCAATTCCTCCTCCAGTACCAAGCCAGGCATCGTCAGCATATCCCGGTCAGGGAAGAAAGATCCCTTCGGCGATGACTGCGCCTACGCAATTAGATGGCTAGGAATTAACACACAAATTAAACCGCTGACCTCAAATAACCTGAAGCTTATAGTGTGTTTTTTGTATGACAGGCATCCAATAGAGAATTATCCGAAATTCTCGTGGGATTGGAATTTATTGGAATTTCGAAAGTTTAGGTTTCTAGGTAGGTGGAAGAAGTCCTGGGCATCCACCAATTAATCTCCTCTATAATTCCACTGTATCTACTTGACTAAACAAATTATTGTTAACCCAGATGCCAAAAGCTTTTATTATGTAAAATAGGCATTATCTATAAAGATGTGAAAGGTTAGGTTTTAATACATACTTATTTCATAATAAAAAAAAAAAAATATATATATATATATATATATATATATATATATATATATATATATATATATATATATATATATATATATACTAAGATTCCAATTACCTTCTCCTAAAAATGTGCACCTAAATATTAACTTAGAAATAAAATTACATCAAATTACCTTTAGTAATATCTTTTTAGTTTCTTCATTAGGTAGCCATGCATCTCGCCTTCTATCTGCCTCCTTATCCACTGTAGCAGTCTGAAAAGGATTAAAAGTATAAAACATGTAATCTTAGATAGACAAAAAATTGGTAATGACATTAAAAACTTATTACCATATAATATCATATTGGTGCAGATATATGTAGGTATATATTAGATGCAGTAATAAGCCATAAATGTACACCTTACATGTTATGCATGTTAAACATGACATTTGATAGCGAAATGTACTGTATGTACAAAAAGTGCATTTTTAAAAATATATTAAATAGGCTTACACTTGACCACAATGTGCCTGATGGTAAGCACCGTTGCAGTCTAAAATGGAGTGTGCTTGCCTAAAAGAAACCGGTTCGCTCTCGACTTGAAGACAGCAAGATTATAGTTCATGGGGAACATTCTATTGTATAGAATATTGTGTCAGAGGAGGAGAATCAGATGATAGGATAGTTAGATTTTTTGATAAAACTTAGGAGAAATATTGATTATACATAGGAAAAACACATTATACTGTACTGTTGACCAATAAATTAAGAGCATCAGCTAGTATTCATCAAGTTAATTTCTTTTATAACTAAATACTATTAAAAATTGTACCTTCACTGCTAAGCTATCCATAGCCTCTGTAATAATACTTGTGTTCACCACACTGCTTTTTGTTGGCAAAATCTGGGGTTCTGGACCAATGGTGTCAAAGAATGTAGATGGGTCAGGCAAACTGGAGGCAAACATGGATGTGGAGCCGCTGACAGTGGGCAACACATCCAAGAGAGCCTCCTGAGGCTGCGTAAAAGATGCTGCTGTATTCTGAGGAAACAAGTTCGCTGCTGTTGTTGAAATTTCTGTAAGAAAGTTGTTAGTGATTAAAATTTTTTTTTATTTTTTTATTTCAGCACTTTGTATTTTATATAGTTTGTATGAATAACAAAATTAAAATTAAATATTAACTACCTATTAACTCCAAATATTTACAAATAAAAGACAGCCTGCAAATCCTCCACCGATGGCAGCGTGCCCAAAAGGCTGTCCGGTCTCTTTCCATCGTCGCGCACCAAACCAAGGGGTTCTAAGACAGATGGTGCCCCGGCAGTGGAGAGAGCCCGGCGGATGATGTCATTTAGGGTCGAATGGCGAAGTATGCGGCCCGCGCTTTTGGTACATGACAGCCTATGGTGTCCGAGTGGGTCGACAGCATCGCCACACTGACATCGGTGGGGGACGTTACAGGGTGCGCCTAAACGGAGGCAGGCTGCAATGCGAAATGTTGTTCTATCCAGAAGGGTGCCGACATTGGCCGACGGCAGTGCCTGCAGCCATAGACCCGTGATTAAAATTAGTTTACCTATCAATGTTCTAGTGTTTGGCGTGAATTTTTTAAGATTATTGATAGAAGCAGAAAGGTCAAAGGACCTGAATTTTACCTACTGTATCTTACAGAGATCAAAAAGCTAGCAAGTTAAGGGGTTATTATTTCAGTACTGGTTACAGTATTGGTTTGTAAGGTTTATATAGGTTTTATATGAGAGCTTTGCTACTGTATATTCGTTCTCTTCTATACTCTATCATCATTACTTTCTTTAAAATGAAAAAAACATATAACCACCTTCCCCATCACCAAGATAAACGCTCTGAATCATGTCCGAAGGTGAAGTTCCAATCTCATCGAAGAATTGTGACGCTGGGGGTATATCAGATTCACCGAAATACTGGCTTAAAGACGGCTTATTATCCATTTTTGATTAATTTTAGAAAATTATCTTATTGTTTGTCAACATTCTTTTCACAAATTTGACAATGACATTATCAACGTTTAATTTATGGCTGTAATGGCAAACTTCAGATTCATACAGCCAAGTTTTATTTGCATCACCGGATTAGTGCTTCGGAATATGAAGAAAACCTATATTTTGCTATGATTATACCACATTTTATAAAAATTTATTGAGCATTAACAGATTGCCAAGCAAATACATTACAATTTTCGTAAAATAAAATTAACCCTGCCTTAAAATTCCTTTCGTTCCTTTTCATGATTGCGATGAAAAAAATGTAATTTGTCAATGTCACTGTCAAAGTCAATCAAAAAAGCAAACACCACCCACCGTCGATAAAAATTTTGTGATTTTCTTCAAAATAAAATAATATCTGCGGGTCTTTTTAACTATTGATATTCATCACAGGTAAGTTTATCAAGTAACCATTCGTAAAGTATAGCGAAAAATACCTACATCACACCATGGAAGGCGAAAGTCTGCCAGCTATTTACACTTGGCTAAATGTTAGTTATACTTGCTGTTATTTAACGTTTTACTTGTTTATTAATTAGGCAAGATCTCTTAAAACGTGTTATATGTGCAGGCACAGATGACGAACCAGGCTTCACCAGTGGAGGAGCAGGAGAAGCTTCTCGAAGAAGCTCTCAACATTGTTAAAGTTCAGGTACTTACCTACTTAATATTAATAATTAAGATACTTTAATTACAGTTAAATAATTATTTTCATATGCATTTTGTTCACAAAAAGCCTATAAATGCAGGTATAGATTTATAGCTCTAGGTATCAAGTATCAATATGTATGCTGTTTAAAAGTATTGGCGTAACTGCTGGCCAGTGTCTTGCCTTGGCTCTTGGTTGTAGGCAGGTCCAGTTTGTTAATATCTTACGATTCATATAATAATATTATATTTGCTTATTCTTACTTTCGTCCTGGCACTAACTAACACTATAGAATCAGTTTTTAGATTGTTTCTTATAGATATTGTTACCACAGTCCACTTAATAGGCGTGTATGGTATGGTATGGTATGGTAGAACGGGCTTGTTTCCGCAACTCGACGTCTGTGCGCCTATTTTGCGTAAGGGTGGTGTGCTCTCTACTCGAGCCAGCCTATCTCCTCCAGGAATCCTAGCAGCCTTTTCAGGTTGCCCAAAGTCTCGCTAAGCGAGCCTGGAGAGCCGAGATATTTTGCCCGGTACGGGGCCACTTCTCTGCAGCGCAGCAGCAGATGGGCGGCTGTCTCTTCTTCCTCCATGCAGGCTCTGCACAGGGGGCTGTCTGTAACACCTAATGTGGATAGGTGTTTGTTGAAGGCTCCATGACCTGTAATAATACTGGTTATCAGTCTCAGAGGCGTGTATGTAATAGTGTGTATGTAATTTGCACACTTTTGCACAACCCCTTTTAGGATAATGGGTATGACTCTTTATAGGCATTTTTTATGTATGTAGGCTTTTGTCCTTAGTTTAAAGTGTATATAAATGATAAATTATTTGCTACATTATTTTGCACACAAAGAGAAAAACACAATAAATAAATACATAATTCTACAATGGGGAGCTAATGTCTATAAGAGACCTCTTCCAGCTAACCAAAACAAATAAACAATACAACTTACTTGAAGGGAGGTAAAACATACATACATACATATATAATCACACCTTTATCCCTTACGGGGTAGGCAGAGCACCAAGGGCCGATAGAACCACATGGTGCCACTTCTGACCAATTTTGAGGGTATAGTTGAGATGTACAAGTTCGGTTAGTAGTGACAGGTGGTCAGCCCATCGCCTAGAAAACACCAAGACCCTCTTGTCCCTTTACTGACTTGTACAGTATACCCGAGAAGAGAAGCAGCTGTAGTATTATACTTCTTTTTTTCACTACCAGTTGACATGTTTCGCTGAAAAAATATAAAATACAATTATTTTAGGTTTTGGAAACAATAGTAGAGGTACAAATTAATTAAATTACAACACACCTATAATACCAAAAAAATATATATATTGCAACTATTTTTTTTACACTTGCCCTAGAAGAAGGGCAAAGAAACTTGTCAGGGTTTTTGTTACACTACTGTTTCTAATATTTTTTTGTATTATTCCAAATCTATTAATTAAATTACACTAAATAAATAAATAAATACTTACATCTGCACAAAAAGAACAGAAAAGAAAAGAAGAACAAGAAGAAGAAGAAGAAAGAAAAGAAACTTGATGGGTTTTTTGTTATTGTTGTTCTTGTATTATATACCAACCATCCTTTATGTTTCAGGCATTTCAGATGAAGAGATGCCTGGACAAGTCCAAGCTGATGGATGCTCTGAAGCATGCCTCCACCATGCTGGGTGAGCTGAGGACTTCACTGCTGTCTCCAAAGAGCTACTATGAACTTTGTATCCTTTAAATTATTTAGACTTGGTTTAAAACCATATTAATATTGCCATTTCATATTGAGTATACAGTTAAAGCCATGGAGAAGAAATAAAAGAGGAGCAGCGGCTAAGTATATTTTCATACAAAAATAGTGTGCCGCGGAGCGGGAGTGAAGTATAGGACGAGGGGAGCATTGAACACTGTAGCCCTGCCAATGTACATAGAAACCACCTTGTAGTGACTAGTCAAACTACTTGCTCATTATCAATATGGTTCAATATTGTTTTACTAGTGCAATAACTCATCACTAGAAGGCAATATTATACTACGTTTTAGTAAAAAAGTACCCTGATAAAAGCGCTAGTGTTTTTGTAATTTTAATATGGTTACATTTCGGAGCACAAGCGTGTGGTTACAGCTACTGCGTTACACTAGCGCTGAAGCTCCGCCTCTATCATGACGTCATGGCCTCACGATTGCCACACGACTCAGTTCATAGCCCCACCTCCTCTTTCATGGTTAACCTCAATGTAGCAAAGAATGCAGCATCACTTTGCATCAAATTATTGTTTGTTTTTTACAAAATAAACGGGACCTTGCAAAATCAATAACACATACTATTGGCATTATTAGTGGGAACTGGGAATGATGGTTACATGAAGGTTTTGTGTTTTTATACGAATTGACCTTTTAGTCGACACCGCGACTTCGTCTGCGTGTGAGAGCATTACACCTGTGTGAAGCCGGGGCGGGTCCCTAATCTATCTATATTCTATACATATAATAAAAATGTAATGGATCGCTGTCTGTACATGGAAGATATATGAGAAAAAATATTATAGGAGACCTTTATTAACGCAATAGTACACAAAACAATGATTTTTGGAATTTTTGTCTGTTTGTCGGTTTGTCTGTGCGTTTGTGCACGCTAATCTCAGAAACGGCTGAACCGATTTCGATGCAGTTTTCAGTAATATATTGTGACAGGTCCCACGTAATATATAACTTTTTATCTCGGATAATTTCGACATTTCGTTTTTTTCTGTAGTCCACGCGGACAAGTCGCGGGCGTCCACTAGTTATACATATAAACCGGCCTCTTGATACCGCATCAAAATCCGTTGCGTAATTTTAAAGATCTAAGCATACATAGGGACAGACAGCGGCAAGCTACTTTATGATGTGGAACAATGACACCCTAACTCCATCATCAGATATGGCAATAACAGACGAGCTCCGTCACTTAGAGCTGTACCTTCTCGAAGAGTTTCAGAAGGGTCGCAAGGTGGCAGACTTGTATGAGCTAGTTCAGTATGCTGGCAACATCGTGCCGAGACTCTACTTGTTGATCACCGTCGGATTGGTCTATATTAAGACTAATACGAATCTGAGAAGGGATCTGCTGAAGGTGAGTGGGTGGAATTTGTATACAATGATGACAAATTAGCTGTTTTTTTTTAAATAAGCGGATTTTCGCGGCTAACAGTACTTAATATACTTACTAACTGTTTGCCAGCGACTTTGTGCCACCACTTACCACCCTTAACAACATATACTTATGTAATTATAAATGAAATTGTATTAGGCGTTACAATTCGGAAGTTCAAACATTTACTATGGGTGCGCCCACCACCGGGCCCTACACCCTCCACTGACCCTCGGATCTGATAACTCATAATTGCGACAACAGGCACTTGCACTAACTACAATCGCCATGAGAAACCAGACCCGAGCACCTAGCATGCAAGGCGATACATTACACCATTCCTTAGATTAAATTCATTAGTTTTTGATTTCGGAATGGTGCAATGTATCGCCTTGCATGCTAGGTGCTCGGGTCTGGTTTCACATGGCGATTGTAGTTAGTGCAAGTGCCTGTTGTCGCAATTATGAGTTATCAGATCCGAGGGTCAGTGGAGGGTGTAGGGCCCGGTGGTGGGCGCACCCATAGTAAACTTATGTAATTAATTTTATTTCAGAGTAATTATTCCAAATTTGAAGAAAAATATAAAATAACATCGCGCACGATGGTTTCTGTACCATTATCTATTAAGAACGATATAAACTATGTTTGATAACCGTCATGATTCATGAGTAACAAACGGACGGACAGACCGCGGAGTCTTACTAACAGCATTCCGTTTTCACCGTTTGGATGGAAATCTAAAAACTAACATTTGATTTCAAATCTCAAACTTTTCTCACATATTCTCTATACTACAGATTCGCTATTTTCAAAACATTTCACTTAACTTACCCCTTAGCTCTTTACATAATAAATAAATAAATATTCACACACTTCACAACACATTAACCTAGTCCCACATTAAGATCCCTAAGGTCTTGTGTCGTGGGTACTAAGCAACGGTATATAAATATGTACGTACATAGATAAGTATAGAAACATCAATGACTCTGAAACAAACATCGCTATTCATCATATCAATGTTCATCAAATCATTCCCTCTATACTACATCATCTTTACAATATAAAAAATAAATGAAATTGTATTAGGCAATTCGGAAGTTCAAACACTCACTATGGGTGCGGCCACAACCGGGCCCTATACCCTCCACTGACCCTCGGATCTGATAACTCATAACTGCGAATACAGGCACTTTACTAATTAGTAAATTAGTAAACCACTAATTAATAATAATTAGTGGTTTACTAATTTACTAATTTCTATAATCCTGAGGATGCCACGGTTGTTGGCGAAACATATGTAGATTATTTATCTAATTTTTGATTTCGGAATAGTGCAATGTATTGTCTTGCATGCTAGGTGCTCGGGTCTGGTTTCTCGTGGCGATTGTAGTTAGTGCAAGTGCCTGTATTCGCAGTTATGAGTTATCAGATCCGAGGGTCAGTGGAGGATGTAGGGCCCGGTGGTGGGCGCACCCATAGTGAAAATAAAAAATATTTATTTACTAAAACAACACACATCACATAACATCATCATCATTTTAAGCCTTAAGAAGTCCACTGCTGAACATAGGCCTCCCACAACTTGACACACCTATTACACCATGTATCATCATCTTCCACACCATGTTACGAGTATCATCACGTTCCCAGGACCTAGTGGAGATGTGTCGTGGAGTGCAGCATCCGTTGCGAGGCTTGTTCCTACGTAACTACCTACTGCAGTGCACCAGGAACGTACTCCCTGACACCGCTGAGGCTGAGAATGAGAGCGAAGGGACCGTGAGTATCTTAGAATCATGTTGTTTCTGGATCAATTTTTTTTTGTTACTAGCAGCCGCCCACGACGTGCGTAGCCGGGGCGGGTTCCTATATAATATAGCCTATAACCTTCCTCGTTAAATGGTCTCTCTAACACTGAAAGAATTTTGCAAATCGCACCTGCAGTTCCTGAGATTAGCGCTTTCAAACAAACTCTTCAACTTTATAATATTGGTATGGATTTCTAGATGTATAGTGTACTTAATGTCTCGTACAAATGGATATAAGCGAATGTCATGTATAATACCTACATTGTACTCACCTAAATAAATAAATAAGATAAAAGTAAATATCAATGTCAGCCTATTGCAGTCCAATGCTGGACGTAGGATTCCCTAAGGGCACGCCACGAGGGCTATTTCCATAGGGGTGGTTTTTGCCCATAGTCACCACGCTGGGCAGGCGGGTTGGTGACCGCAGTGTGATTTTCCGACTATGTTGTCAACACGGGAGGCCTTCTGGAGACCCTTATTCGCCTCCATTCTAGGGTTCATTCCCGGGAATTCTCGAGCCGAGAATTCCCGGGAAATCGTTGGGCTTTGTTCCCGGGAAATTAAGGTCGAGAAAAGTCGAGAACTCGAGAAATCATGTGCCTATACAGGGTGATTTTTGGTCGTCAACGTTTCCGAAAACTACGGAATCTCCTCATCATCACGATCATTTTTCTCCATGGAAGCATACCTGGGAAGTGTCTGGTTTCCAAAATATTAGGGTCTAAAGTTGAGTAAATAGACTGCGTTTTTCTGCATAAATGCACATAGACATAGACGCGCGTAGCAAGATTTTTTCACGAGAAATAATTAATATCTGTCTATAAAAAAACTAACATAAACACTAGACACTATAAATTTCGCCAGATCAAGTAATTAAAAAAAAAATTGAAAAAAAAAAATCTTAGCATTTATTTTGGCATAAACTTACTTTATTTGATGTATAGAGTACGTACTCTTCGTTAAAGGTGGCCACAAAAAAACACCCTGTATAGAAATTAAATCGCCGTTTGTTGTGTTGCGTGGCGACACTGGCGACGAAGGCCAAAGCGCAGCGGCACCCTTTGATCTCGCTGCAAGCGCTCTGCGGCGTCGTTTTTATACGTTCATTCGTGTTTCGACTCTAGCCAAGTATAGTTTACGTAGTAAGTGTTTCACAGATTATACGTGATAAATTGGAATCAAACAGGTAAGTCTTTTCACTTTTATTGACACATCATGGCTTTATTATTCATATTATTTTTATCTATATACTATATATAATAATATTATAAAGCTGAAGAGTTTGTTTGTTTGTTTGTTTGTTTGAACGCGCTAATCTCAGGAACTACTGGTCTGATTTGAAAAATTCTTTCAGTGTTAGATAGCCCATTTACCAAGGAAGGCTACAGTCTATACAACAACCTGCCCGGCTTCGCACGGGTACAACGCCCCCTCACGCGGACGAAGTCGTGGGCGGCTGCTAGTCAAAAATATAATCTAAATATGATCTTAAATTTTACTAGGTACGAGTACCTATCTGTTATTTTCTATTATTTTTTAGTCAAACTTTAATACATAAAATAACTCGATACATTAATTATACTACTTAGTCTAATTATATTTCCTATATAGTTTATAAGTTCTAAATAACCAGCCAAAAATGGTGCTGTCATTATAATTATGAGTCTGAATAATATTATTTCTGTTTTTTTTAAAAAAAAAAGGTAATTAGCTTATTCATAAGATTAATGTTTTTGAATATAATCAATAAAAGTTTTATAATTAATTTGATACTTTTATTTGAGAGGAAAACCACTGAATTTGTTGACGTTATTGGAACCGAATAATATGAGAAAACGTACGTAAATGGAAATTTCTCGACAACCCGAGAAGCTTCGAGAAATTAGCCTCGAGAATTCTCGATACCCGAGAAATTGAAAAACTCGAGAAATCATGAACCCTACTCCATTCCTTCCTCGCCAAATTTCATAATAATCGGCCAAGCCGTTTGGAGGAGTTTGGTAAGAAACACCTCAACAGATTAGTAGGAAGACTTATTTGTTTGATGACTTATATTTTTATTTATTCCAGGTGCGAGATGCGATAGACTTTGTTCTGATGAACTTTGCGGAGATGAACAAGCTGTGGGTTCGGATGCAGCATCAAGGACATTCCAGGTAACATCTAGCTCATAATGTTTTGAGAGTGCTTCACTAGAGTACATCAGCTGCATCTCCTTCCGTGCATGGGCGTTTTTCCATTAGACAACGCTTTTCTACCGAACGGCCGGCTCGGCAACGCACAAAAACGGATTTTACAATCCGTCTAGTCATATAGACTTTAAACATTGTATACAAGATTTATTTTCGTTAGAAAATGTTTAAATCTGTTTCTGTCCAATATGTGTGTGTGTCAGTCTGTCTGTGGCATCGTAGCTTCCAAACAGATGAATCGACTTCGATGCTGTTTCTTTTATTTGAAAGATGGGTTAATCAAAAATTATAAAATTATTAATAAAGAAATGGAAAAAATTCTTCACCCGAGAGGGAATCGAACCCACGACCACTGCAAACCGTGCCAGCCGCTCTAACCACTGAGCTACCGGGTCAATTACTCGGATGACGAATTTTACCATCTCTTTTCTAAATTACATATTGGCAATGTTATTTTTCATCCCGATAGCTATACACTAGCCAAATCTCGGCAAACAAAGCTGAATCCCTCAGCACAATGTTTAAATATGAAACGATCAACCATATCCTAACGGATTATATTGATGGAGAAGTGTTTTTGTAAATTTATCTTAGCCAAGATATTATATATTATACAATTATTAATAATCAAAAATGTTAAGCCGTTTGAAAGATATGAGGAGTGAAAGTGGCAATGAAAGTCTTGAAAGTAAAGTGAAAATCTGAAGTTTACAAATATAAACCTAATCCAGGGACAAGGAGCGTCGTGAGCGCGAACGCTCCGAGCTCCGTATTCTCGTAGGCACGAACTTAGTGCGACTGTCGCAGTTAGAGAGCGTGCCCGCCTCGCAATACCGCAGGGAGGTGCTGCCCGGGATACTAGAGCAGGTGACCTATCCTCTATACATACATACATATAGTCACGTCCAGAGGGGCAGTTAGAGAGCGTGCCCGCCTCGCAATACCGCAGGGAGGTGCTGCCCGGGATACTAGAACAGGTGACCTATCCTCTATACATACATACATATAGTCACGTCCAGAGGGGCAGTTAGAGAGCGTGCCCGCCTCGCAATACCGCAGGGAGGTGCTGCCCGGGATACTAGAGCAGGTGACCTATCTTCTATACATACATACATATAGTCACGTCCAGAGGGGCAGTTAGAGAGCGTGCCCGCCTCGCAATACCGCAGGGAGGTGCTGCCCGGGATACTAGAGCAGGTGACCTATCTTCTATACATACATACATATAGTCACGTCCAGAGGGGCAGTTAGAGAGCGTGCCCGCCTCGCAATACTGCAGGGAGGTGCTGCCCGGGATACTAGAACAGGTACCTATCCTCTATACATGACATAGTTTGTTGACTTTAATTTTTACAATATGGCGTCCAGTACTCGGCATATTGAATTTTCACTAACATATTGTTAACAGGTTGGGGGTGAGCCTATCGCCACTTTTCGGGCACAAACGAATTCGGGCACAAAAAAAGAATCTAGAAACGGTGAATCAAGAAAGTAACTGTGTCTGTCTGTTTCGTTTACACGCCAAAACTACTGAACCGATTAGAATGAAATTTGGTAAATAGATAGTCTGAGCCCGAGACAGGACATAGGCTACTTTTTATCCCGGAAAAATATTGTGATACTGGATAATATCGACATTTTGCTTTTTCTGCAGTCCACGCGAACGTAGTCGCGGGCGTCTATTAGTTTAGTTTTGCATTTTATGCGAGTATACTGCCTGCTAAAGTTTAATTTTGATGTTTTTTCAGGTTGTAAGTTGCCGGGACGCCATAGCACAGGAGTATTTGATGGAGTGCGTTATACAGGTCAGTGAACGGATGAAAATAAACATACATAATTTAAGTTACAGCCAGGAAAATATTGATTCATTTGAAGCGAAAATCACATTCAATTTTTACAGAAAAGAAACCGGGATTTTTCGAAACGTTTTTATATTTTCACCACCAAAATAGTGTGGTTAGTAAAAGATTTGGATTCCAAAATGAAAATAGGTTTTAAAGTATATTTCCGGTGTTATAAAATTGAAATATAAAAGTTACTAGTTCACTACGACTCAAAGCTCAATTTAAAGTGTTATCGAAAAATCGTGTAACTCTCACCCTGATTACGTAAAAGCGAGTGTGTGCGTGCGCGCAACAAGCGCTCGGCGTCCTCCCGCGCCCCGCACCTCGCCCCGCACCACGCACCTCGCCCCGCACCACGCACCTCGCCCCGCACCACGCACCTCGCACAAGCACGCACACACTCGAGATTATCGCGATCGCGCGGCTTCGGCTTTACTATTGCTTTTATGTAATCAGGGGGCGTATTGGGCGCTTTTTCACTAGACGGCACGGCCACCGCACGACCACGATATTTCGTCATTTAAATTAGGGGACCGTGTCGTTGCCGTGTCGTCTAGTGGAAAAACGAGCACAAATAGTAATGTTCATTTATTTTCGCTTCCAAAAAAACACTAGTCGTGCCATAGGGTATTACACTATTTCTCGAAAACTGGGTTAATCCTGGAGTCTACATAGTGACCCAGTAAAATTATTATCTAAATTTTATAAAATCTGGAAAGTACTTTAAAATCCAATTTTCTTTGTTAAAACTAAATTTTTGCACGCAAAACACCCATTTATTTACCCGCAGCTGCTCCTATTGACCCAAGGTTTTATCCGTCATCCGTTCTTTCTCCAGGTAATAGAGTAAGCACAAACATTGACCCAAGGTTTCGTACACGATCCGTTCGTCCTCAGGTGTTCCCGGATGAGTTCCACCTGGCGAACCTGCAGCCGTTCCTCAAGTCCTGCGCGGAGCTGCAGCCCGGAGTCAACATCAAGAACATCATCATCGCGCTGATAGACCGCCTCGCTGCATACAGCCAGGTATATACATAGAGAGATAGATATACTAGTGGACGCCCACGACTCCGTCCGCGTGGACTGCAGAAAAAACAAAATATCGAAATTATCCGATACTAAAAGTAGCCTATGTCCTTTCTCAGACTCTAAACTACCTGTGTACCAAATTTCATTACAATCGGTTCAGTAGTTTTGGCGTGAAAGCGCTAGACAAAATTACTTTCGCAATTATGATATTTGTAAGGATATATCGAGTACAGACACGTTGGTTGAGCGAAAACTGAGGTTTGTTATTATTGGAAGGCGTGTTGTAATTTATTCATTTTATTCCAGAGGAATGCAGGCACGGTGAACCTAAGTGTGGTCCTCGATGATGGCAAAGAAGAAGAGGTGCAGCTGTTTGAAGTGTTCTCTGACCAGGTTGCGGCCATCACTCAGGTAACTATCAACATACTCGATAAATAACATGATTACTCATTCTCTGCCATGAGAAGTCCACTGCTGGACATAGGCCTCCCCCAACAACCTCCACTCCGACCGGTCGGAAGCAGCCTGCATCCGACCGTTGCCCGCGACCTTGGCCACTCGCGGGTGATCTTCCCACGCTGTGTTTGCCGATACGTGGTATCCACTCTAGAACCTTCCGGCTCCATCGACCATCGGTTCTTCGAGCTATGTACATTATAGTTACTTTATAACAATTCGTAAGGGTCATAGAGGTATAAGATGTAGACATAGAGTGCTAATGTCATACTAACTGTTTCGATGCACCATTAGACTTTTCGGTGCCTCACAATTCCAGTCCTTGACACTTAGATTCTATTAGTATAATGTATAGTAATGTACTACATTACTAATGTATTGTAACGTATAGTAATGCAATCTAAGTGTCAAGGACTGGAATTGTGAGGCACCGAAAAGTCTAATGGTGCATCGAAACAGTTAGTATGACATTAGCACTCTATGTCTACATCTTATTCCTCTATGTAAGGTTGTAAGTATGTAGGTTCGACTTATACCTTAGGTAGGACCCAAAGTCAACCTCACATGTCCGTGGTGCACCCTGCTATTTAACGGACGAGGTTATGATGCTAATGACATATATAACACTCTATTTCTATTGTCCTTTTCTATGTTACTTCTGTCCGTGTATGTGTAATTTTCAAATAAAAATCTATTCTATTCTATTCTATTTAGAATGACAGGGAAACATTTTCCATTGGATTTTTACCGCTCGCTAGATTGATAGATAGATGATTAGATATTTGTGCCCGAAAAACGGCGGTAGGCTTACCCCCTAACGCGTGGGACTTAATAGGCAAACTGGTGAAAAGTGGGCGTGTAACTTCTGCCCACACACTTCTGCCCAACCTCTTTAAGGGATAATAGGCGTGACTGTATTTATATGTATTTATCATTCAGAGTCGCACTGATATGCCTTCGGAAGACATGTTGGCGCTGCAGTTGGCATTACTGAAGCTGGCCCAGCGCTGCCATCCTGACAAACTTAACTATGTGGATCGAGTGCTCGCGCATACGGACAAAATATGCAGTGATATACACCAGAATAGGTAAGTGACTAATACGTACTAGTGAACGCCCGCGATTTCGTCCGCGTGGACTGCAGAAAAAACATAATATCGAAATTATCCGGGATAAAAATATTTTCCCGAGATAAAATTTTCCAACATATGTACATGTCACTTCCAGTTCATTAAGTTTCAATGAGTGATGATTTATTTATAGAAAAACACCCGACTGCGTAAAAATTTTGACCTGCCATTTAGGCCCTAGAGAGCACCCTTTCCCAAAGTGGGCGATGACGCCCCCTTATGGGCGCTGCAGGCCTAAAGGGGGGCGGTAAGAGACCCAGAAAAAAATGGGGCGTTTTGTAGTTGTGTTGGGGAGTTATAGTAGTTTTTAAGTACATAGGTAAAAAAATGGAGCCGATAAAAAATAATTTATTCTCAAAGTGGCCATAGACAAAATAAATTTGCTAGAACGTGCCAAAAAACATACACATACATAGTTACACTCGAAAAACATAACCCTCCTTACGCAGTCGGGTAAAAAGACACTATGTTGCACGTATCTGTGCATGTATGATTGTATGTAAGTATGTATCGTTTAGAGTTTAGACCATAGAAAAGAAAAAAAAGAGGAGCAGCGGCTAAGTATATTTTCATACAAAAATTGTGTGCCGCGGAGCGGGGGCGAAGTATGGGACGAGGGGAGCATTGAACACTGTAGCCCTACCACCTTGTAGTGACTAGTCAAACTACTTGCTTATTATAAATATGCTTCAAGATTGTTTTACTAGTGCAATTACTCATCGATAGATGGCAATATTATACTACGTTTTAGTAACAAAGTACCCTGATAAAAGCGCTAGTGTTTTTGTAATTTTAATACGGTTACATTTCGGAGCACAAGCGTGTGGTTACAGCCACTGCGTTACACTGTCGCTGAAGCTCCGCCCCTATCATGACGTCATGGCCTCACGATTGCCACACGACTCACTTTATAGTCCTACCTCCTCTTTTATACCTTCTTCATGGGTTACACTCTAGAGCGTACCAAAAAAATATACTGACATACCTTCCTCTTAAACTCAAATTGTCTACTTCCAGCGGAAAAACCCATCTGGAGCACTCTACACCAGTCTTCAAAGAGCTGATGAAGATCCTGAAACTACCGGCGGATCACTACAAGAACATATTGACGCTTATCCAGTTACCTCACTACGCACCTCTGATACGTCACCTGAATTACCCTGGCAGGATTATGATAGCTGTGCACCTGATCAATGATGTATTGGAGACTAATACTATGATCTCTACGCCGGAAGATGTAAGTTGTAGACCGTTTTTATGGTTCCGTAGCCGAATGGCAAAAAACGGAATCCTTATATGTAGATTCGTCATGTCTGTTTGTCCGTCCGTCTGTCACAGCCACTTTATTAAACTACTAGCGGCCGTCCACGACTTAGTCCGCGTGAAAGGGCATAAAACCCGTGCGAAGCCGGGGCGGGTCCCTAGTTATACGTACAAGGTGTTTTTTGATCGTCAACGTTTCCGAATACAACAGATTCTCCTCATCATTACGAACATTTTTCTCAGGTCCAAAGTTGAGTTATTAGATTGCGTCTTTTTTAAATAAATACCTACACACGTACCTAGACGCATGTAACGAACATTTTTCAAGAAAAATATATTAAAAAACTGCCTATAAAAAACACTGGACCAATGTATGGTATTGGATACCATGCATTTCGCACGAGTCTGACAAAAAAAAATTAAAATCGTTTCCCAGTATTTTTTTTGGCAAAAACTTACTTTATTTGATATATAGAGTACGTACCCTTCGTAAACGGTGGCAACGAAAAAACAGGACTAGAAAGCTAAAATCATAAACAATAACATTTCTTCTACGAGTTCTATCGTAACTCAATATATTGATTAAAAAATATTTTCCAAGCTTTTATTGCACTGTCGTGACATTTGTAAGTCTATGGTCCATTCGTAGAAGGTCGAGGCGAGCGATCGCGCGCGCACTCCGTTATGTACAAACTTAAGAACAAATTAGAGATGATATTAAATTGATATTCATTTTTGTATGAAAGTGAAATGTGACAAATTATCAAAACTCGTAGAACAACTGTTGTTGTTTATGATGGTAGCTTCCTAGTTTTGCGAGGTTATTGATGTTTTAAAATTAACCCTGTATATGTTGTAAATGTGGCAAATGATTATGATTGTGTGCAGGTGGAGTCAGTACTGTCGATGCTGGAAGTGCTGGTGAAGGACCAGCCGGACCAGGTGGAGACACCCGATGCCGAGGACTTCAATGAGGAGCAGGGGCTACTGGCCAGGTTAGTTACACGTTTATTTTAATGTACGGGTACATTAATGGCCAGTTTTAAATTTTTATAGACTATCTGAAGGACAATTTTAATGCTGTCTATCCCTAAAATTAGATCAAGATAGAAATAGCAATACAGTGTCGAATTTATCTTTAAGTTAGGCTTTCAGTTCGCTGTAGGCAGATTTTCTCAGCATGCCGACATCAACGTCTAGTGCCAAAATGCAAATAAGCATCGGAGGCAACTCTGGAAAACATAGAAGATGCGGCAGTGAATGTATTTGTTTTTACTAAAGTCATAGAGGAATAAGATGTAGACATAGAGTGCTAATGTCATACTAACAGTTTCGATGCACCATTAGACTTTTCTGTGCCTCACATTTCCAGTCCTTGACACTTAGATTGCATTACTATACGTTACAATACATTAGTAATGTAGTACATTACTATACATTACACTAGTACAATCTAAGTGTCAAGGACTGGAATTGTGAGGCGCCGAAGAGTCTAATGGTGCATCGAAACAGTTAGTATGACATTAGCACTCTATGACATCTTATTCCTCTATGCTATAGTACAGAAAGGCTGGCAGGCTGATTACATAGCTTGTAAAGGCAATACAGAATACAACATCAAAAATTGTTAAATATTCATGTTGATATGTTTTGTGTGTGCATCAGATGTCAACAAACCACCTGCCCAGCTTGGTGACTATGGGCAAACCCCCCCCCCCCCTGTGGCAGTAGCCTTGTGGCGTGCCCTGGGGGAGGCCTACGTCCGGCAGTGGACTGCAATAGGCCGATATGGCGAAAAATTATTTCTTTTTATTTCCAGACTGATCCACCACTTCAAGTCCCCCTCCCCGGACCAGCAGTACCTTATCCTGAGCTCGGCTCGCAAGGCGCTGCAGACGGGCGGCGCCGCGCGCCTTCGTCATAGCTTACCGCCGATACTGTTCCATGCTTACCGACTCGCTTTCCAGTACAAGGATATACAAGACGAGGTAGGTAGGCTCCGCGGTAGGTGTGGTGATGTCGCTTTGTATATATTTAAGGTGTTAAATAGAAAAATATCAAATGCCGAAGTATTGGGAAATTGCTGTCTATGTGTCCCCGATAACTACGTAGGTAGACGACGGCGACCGCGGCTATTTACTGTGGGACGCGGCAGGACCAATCTAGTAAACAAAGCACTAATGACGCGCACGATGCATACGCTCAATAAAGTTGCGGATATTACTGACCTATTCCATTGTACTTTGAATGAATTTACAAATATAACTATGTACATCGTATGTTACACTTAAGTATAAAGTTGCTACTCTGTCGTGGTAGGTTAAACCTGTAAAGATAGAAGTAAGGTATGAAATAAATAAATAAATAAAATAAATGTCAACGTTTACAAGTCGAGGTGTTTACATTTTTCATATAATATATTTTTGACACGAGACTACAAGAAATAAGACTACTCGCCCATACTTACCGATTATTATGTTAATATTTCTAACTTATTTAATTAACACATTCGCTGCCGGCTGTTTTTCTTAGCATGCCACGACATAAGAGTTCAACGCCTAGTGCCGCGTGACGCCAATAAGCGTGCAAGCAAACATTCAGCCATGCCGCTGTATACGTATGCGCGTCCTCGGACTATCTAGCGGTGCCGCTTGGCGCGCCTGTGCGTCATCGCCGAACAATAGGCGGCCGGGCCGAGCCCTATTGTTAGTTTTTGTGAAAAGTGACAATAACTTTCTTTTCGGGCTAGTTCCACTGTGAACATCTCATTTTACCCTTTGCATCTTCATAGATATAGTCACAGACTATTATATGTACTTCGTATAGTAAAGTAAAAAAATAGAATTTCCAAAACGTAGATAACGTAATGTAGGTCAAAACTACTGCCAACGATCATCCATGTCATGACTGAGACTTGGTTCTAGGTCTATGGTTTAGGTAAGCAGCTGATAAGCCGTTGTACTGTGTTACTCTATTGTTCAATAATAAGAATTCAATAGCTTAAATCTAAGAAAAGGCAACAAGGATTTTTTTGTCTTCTAAAATAAGACAATAGCGGCATCTTCTTTAATGATAAGCCATTGTATTGTTACACTCTTTTGTTTAATAATAAGAATTCAATAGCGTAAATCTGACAAAAGACAAAGATTTTCTTTTTGTATTATTCTTATCTATGTAACTTTGACAGAATTATCGTGCCTTATACATTAGAGGTCATAAATAAAAATGTCAGGGTTATTTGAAATATTTCCATAATGCTAAGAATACTAAAGATGTTGACTAGGTCATTAATGACCGCTAAGTATATTGAATACATAACTCGAAAAAAAAGAAGACAATGACGGCATCTTCTCTAACGATAAGCCGCTGTAATAATATTTCTTCAATAGTCAGAATAAGTAAAATATATTGGATATTCAATTGTTTGAGTGAAAGGCTTTGAATACTCTCGATGACATGAGTAGAATTATTATCACAATAGAAACCATAAATAAAAATAGAATAGTATGTGTTTCCTTATATTTACTGACAAACCGAATACTTTCGCATGTGGTAAATATTTATAGGTATTATGATTTGGCGTAACTAATGAATGACACATTTTTATATGTATAGTTCAATTTTTGAGAACAGATTTTAGTACGACATTGATATCGATATTGGGGAAATTGGGCAAAGTTACACTTGCAACACTAAATTTGAATTAGTTCATTCATTTCAGAGATTCGGCGGGAAAAGCTGGAAGGGAGCGGGTGTAATTTTCTTGTGTAAATCAAAATTTATTTGTAAATAGCTTTCATGTGTCCGTAAAGTGTTGTTTTCTGGTAGATAAGTTATATTTTGTTTACTTGTTATGTAAATATAGTGCGTGTGCATGGTTTTATATACAAGTAAGCTGAGTAAAACTTTAGTCGGAATACGATGTCTTCATGGGCTCATGTAAGTTGTTTCTGCAATTATTTTTGGGTTTTACTAATTTTACATATTTTACAATATGTATGTACTACTTCTAATAATAATATCTATGTAGGTATGTAAATCTTTTATTTATATTTGTATGAAGATGTAGAAATTGAAAACAGGCAATTTGGGACTGACCCTAAAATACAAATAGGAGAGTTAACAAAAGACGCAAATACGTATGTAGCGGCACCTTTAAAAGCGAAGTCAAATTTGTATGGACGCCAATACGCGTCACAGGCACCTCTAGAAAGCCAAGAAAACGCACATAGGTACTCGCCGGCACGGAATGCGTTAAGCAGAAAAAGCATATTGTTTCCTTCCGAATATATCTTCTTATTCAGTCTATTGCAGTCCACTGCTGGACGTAGGCCTCCCCCAGAGCACGCCACAAGGCTACTGCCACAGGGGGGTATTTACCCATAGTCACCACGCTGGGCAGGCGGGTTGGTGACCGCAGTGTGATTTTCGGACTATGTTGTCAGTACGGGAGGCGCTGCTGCCCACCTCCCGGAAACCCTTAATCGCCTCGTACGATACCCACGGGCAGGCAGGGGTGGTACAAACTCTACTCTGCCGGCACCACGCGGCTAAATATATATTAGACCCGAAAATGAACTGCTTTGATAAAAGAATAGTACGGCCGTGCCGCTTTTTTTCACGACTTTACGGCAGTGCCCCCAGATAGGTAGAATAGATATACTATACAAAATGCCTAGCGATTTTGTATTACGAGACGTGTCATTCAATATGCCTCATTCACAATTTCATTCATTCATTCAGCCCTTCTAAAAAAAAAACACTATAATGAAAAATGCCACCTTAGTTTACCCCTCATAGTTTTCATTACTAATCTTGTATACTATGTTTTAATCTAGGATGAGATGTGGGACAAGAAATGTCAGAAGATCTTTCAGTTCTGTCACCAGACGATCAGTATGCTGGTCAAGGGTGAACTGGCGGAGTTACCTCTCAGGTATGTTAATAATAACCATTGGTTTATATTAAAATAGTGGACGCCCGCGTCTCCGTCCGCGTGAATGAAAGAAAAAACAAAATGTCGGATAAAAAGTAGCCTATGTGTTATTTTGATATGTAAGCTGTATTATTGTGAAGTTTCATCAAATTCCATTCAGTAGTTCCTTATATACATCCTCACAAACATTCAAGTTTATAATATGAGTAGGATAGCGACCCGCCCCGGCTTCACACGGGTCCAATGCTGATACTATACATATAAACCATAATTTGTTTTATAATTTAAACTTTTTTTTAGAAAGTTTGTAGTGATAGATGTATCTGTGTTAGTTAGTTAGTTTGATCGGGCATTTTCCGCACTTAGCCTCTATAAGTGAGGCCATTGTACGTATTTTACCTTACCTGTCTACTACAACCAAACCAGATTTTCCCAGAAGGTCAGCAACCTTCTAGGCTTGCTGCAGGCTTCTGAAAGTGATGCTGGCGATCGGAGGATCAGAGCCCGTGTTGTATGTGTGTGTATTTGTTACTTTTTCACGCAAAAACCACTAAACGGATTTTGATGAAATTTGCCAGGTATATAGCTTATATAGAACAACACAAAGGCTATAAAGTACACACGGACGAAGTCGCGGGCGACCGCTAGTTTATATTATTAGTAAGAAAATATAAGTACAATAGCCTCTTTTCTGTATTATATGTCGATAAATCGATCTTTAGGTATGTTTAAATTTATTCCTTTCAGGTTATATCTTCAAGGAGCGCTAGCGATAAGCGAGATCGGCTTTACAAATCACGAGACGATCGCGTATGAATACATGTCGCAAGCGTTCTCACTATATGAAGACGAGATATCGGATAGTAAGGCCCAGCTAGCCGCTATAACGCTTATTATAGCCACTGCGGAGCAAATCAACTGTTTTGGTAAGTTTTTTAAATATATTTCATTGCTATTCTTTATTGTGCACAGGAAACACAAAGATAATGGTCAAAGGAGAGCTAAGGCAAACGCAATGAATTCACATGTGCACAGCCAAATCATAAAAAAACTATCATAGGTTTTGTATTGCCATAGAGGAATAAGATGTAGACATAGAGTGCTAATGTCATACTAACAGTTTCGATGCACCATTAGACTTCGGTGCATTACAATTCCAGTCCTTGATACTTAGATTGCATTACTATACGTTACAATACATTAGTAATGTAGTACATTACTATACATTACACTAATAGAATCTAAGTGTCAAGGACTGGAATTGTGAGGCACCGAAAAGTCTAATGGTGCATCGAAACTGTTAGTATGACATTAGCACTCTATGTCTACATCTTATTCCTCTATGGTATTGCGAAGTTGGCAATATCTAATGCCGGGTGCAGATTCACGAAATGTTACAGTTATAGAGAAACGGCTTTATTTTTATGTCATTCTATATGATATCTGATAAGTCTGAGAATAGGTCGTAAACAAATTTTTTTATAACCCTTCACGAAACAAGCGACATCCATGCGAGCGGGCAACAGCTAGCATTTTTTTTTTACTAATGGCCGCCTACTTCATCTGCGTGAGGGACCATTAAACCCGTGCAGAGCCAAGGCGGCTTCCTATATACATATAAATGTTCCTCTTAAATCACACTATCTATTTATAAAAAACCGTATCATACGCGCCGTTGCATAGTTTGAAAGATCTAAGCATACAGACAGCGGGAAGCGACTGTGTTTTACACTATGTTATGTATGATACGTGCAGGTCAAGAGAACGCGGAGCCGATGCGCACGCAATGCGCGCTCGCAGCGAGCAAGTTGCTCAAGAAACCCGACCAGAGTCGCGCGGTCGCGTTGTGTGCACATCTCTTCTGGAAGGTGCAGGCGGACGGGAAGCCGGTATGTTTGTTTTATTTCAGTTAAACGTACATAACCTGAATGAATGAATTAATGAATGAATGAAAGCTTTATTAGAGACAGAAACATAACAAAGGATAAAATAAAATATTTACATTAGAGAAAGTATTCTGTCACAAACTCGGTCCCACCTCAGCTTACTGCTGGCTGTAACCAACCAGCGCTGGTCTTCCGTTAGAACCGATAGTGACGTCATGCATGTCTACTAAGCAAAATATAAATAAAAATATTAATAAAGAAAATGAAACAAATAAAAATAAAAATAAAAAAAATTAAATATTAATTAATTAAATAAAAAAAAAAAAAGAGGGACTATTGTGTAGAAAATTTAAATAAATTCAAAAAACATCTAGGACAATTGCAATTTACAGAGGTTTATGAGACAGTTAATCCTAATGAAGCGTTTGATCACTTCTATGACATATTTAAGCTTATTTATGATCTTTGTTTTCCAGTTATAAAAATAAAAATAAGTAATATTATTAAACCTAGATGGGTAACTTCAGGAATCAAAGTGTGCAGTAAAAGAAAACGATATCTTCTCTAGAAACACCGAACATGTCCAACCCTATCTAGCAAAGGTGAATTTGAGACTTACGCAAAGAGGTATAGAAAAATCGTTAAATTAACCCAAAAAGCACAAAACAATTACTTCATTAATTCGGCGCAAAATAAATCACAAGCTACATGGAAAATCATTAACAATCCTAAGAAAAACTATCCATCGGGAACTATTTCATCTTTAAACATTAATGGGAACATTGTCACTGACCCTAGCTTAATTGCGAAAAGTTTTAACGATTTTTTTATAGATGGCATTCAATCTGATGATAGTTTTAAAAATACTTCTAATCTGGCATGGAACCAATGTAACTCTTTATTCATGGCTCCGACATTACCTGATGACATAATTAAAGTTATAAAATCGCTTAATAATACGCGTAGTACTGGATACGATGGTATAAGTACACTTGTAGTCAAATACACATCAATTGTAATTGCACCTGTTATAAGTTTTTTAATAAATTTATCCATCGAGCACGGGATATTCCCAGAAAAATTAAAGCTAACTATCATAAAACCTATTTTTAAAAGGGAAGATCGTGAAAATATGAAATGCTATAGACCAGTAGCCCTTATCCCTATATTTTCAAAAAATTTTGAAAAAATTATCTATAATAGTATGTACACCTTTATTGAAAAGAATGACATTTTGGTCAAGGAACAAAACGGATTTAGAAAAGGGAAAAGTATCAATATGGCTTTATATGAATTCCTATCAAAAGTAACAAGGAGTATGAACAATAGAATACCCGCCATTGCATTGTATATGGATATGACTAAAGCTTTTGACTATGTTGACCACGATATTCTATTGAATAAATTGAGCAAATGCGGCATTCGTGGAAACATTCATAAACTGATCGATTCATATTTGGGAGGCAGGCAACAGAGGACACAAATAGCTAAAATATGTCCAAAATCTAAAATAGAGAAAATATATTTATCTGACATTAGAACAGTCTATTATGGCGTTCCTCAGGGAAGTATTCTAGGACCGCTACTGTTCCTTATATATATAAATGATATGCCAAAGATAACGCCACATCCAATGACCTTATATGCAGATGATAGCACAGTTCTTTTTATAAATAATGATTTAAGTAATATAATTGATTTCCAATGTAATATAAATAATACACTGAAACTGATAATACAATGGTTAAATTTTAATAATCTCAAAATCAATTTAGATAAGACAAAAATAATGAATTTTAGACAAAGAAAAACAACACCACAACTTTTAAATATAAATTATGAATCCAAAAATATTGAGGAGACAGAGACTACAAAATTCTTGGGCCTGCAAATTGATAATAAATTAAATTGGAAAACTCATATTGAAACTATATGCAATAAACTTAGTAGATATTCATACGCTCTTTACCAACTCCGTAAAGTGGTGAATCAGCAAGCAGTACTCACTGCCTACCACGGATATGTTGCATCAACTCTTAGGTATGGTATTATTTTCTGGGGTAATTCAACAAATAGAGACGATATTTTTAAGGCACAAAAACGATGCATTCGGTCCATGTGTTTTCTTAAACAAACGGATACTTGTAAACCGCATTTTATAAGATTAAAAATACTTACACTCCCATCTATTTACATCTATGAGAGTGTGTTATTTGTTCGGCAAAATATACATTTATTTGAATATCGTACCCGAGAACGACATAAAAACAAACTCTGTTTGAATCCAGCTAAAACTAAATTACAGCAAGAGAGTATTTTTTGTATGGGTGCAAAATTGTTCAACAAGCTGCCAGAAGCATTGCGGGGTAATATAACTATTAATAGTTTTAAACATAATGTGCGCGCACTTCTTATCGAAAAGGCATATTATACAGTTAAAGATTACTTAGATGACAAATTATGATACTCTGTAAGCTATTTAACTGATTGACATACTCGTAATATCTGAATACCAACCATTTTGGGATACCTATAGTATGATCATAATATTTTTTACTATAACACATTTAATTTTATGAATATGGCTTGGTGGTATTGTATAATTTATTGTAGACTTTGTTATTTGTGACCATAAAATAATTTGTGACATTTATTATTGACTTGATTTGATTTATTATTATTGTATTAGAATTTATTTGGAATTTTACATTTTTGTACGCCCACGGGTAGGACATAGAGATACTTTTGCATGTACCAAACACCTTATAATTTACCTATGATCCACAAATAAAGAATATTTGATTTGATTTGATTGATTTAAAATATGTAAAAAGTACAAATAATGATACATACAGATAATGAGGCAATACAATACAAAAAATTACATTACATCATGTCAAATTAAATTACACAAATACACAACAGGTCAACAAAACAACAACACAAGGTACTTAGATCACATTACTTTATCTGCCCAAGTGTTAGTAATTAGATGTCTCGTTGAACACTGGTTTAAATACAGACAGTCAAATCGACTCGAGAATGTTCTCAGGATAGAGTTGGGGCTGCCCCGGATCCTGCGCACCAGAGATGTGCATCGCTTAATGTAATATTATATCACATCTTGAGATATGATTTTTTACATCCCACAGTGAAAAGTCGACTATATGAATCGAATCTATCTAATAGCAACTCGCCACCCCTCCAGTGGCACCTGAACGACGCGGCGCGCGCGCAGGACTGCCTGAAGAAGGCGGCGCGCGTGGCGCAACAGTGCATGGACGCGGCGGCGCGCGCGCAGCTGCTGGCAGAGCTGCTGGGCAGACACGCGCTACTGCGCGGCGCCGCCGGAGGACCGGCGCTGCTGGACGCGGTGAGTGGAGCAGGGGGACGCGGCGGACCGGCGCTGCTGGACGCGGTGAGTGGAGCAGGGGGACGCGGCGGACCGGCGCTGCTGGACGCGGTGAGTGGAGCAGGGGGACGCGGCGGACCGGCGCTGCTGGACGCGGTGAGTGGGGCAGGGGGACGCGGCGGACCGGCGCTGCTGGACGCGGTGAGTGGAGCAGGGGGACGCGGCGGACCGGCGCTGCTGGACGCGGTGAGTGGGGCAGGGGGACGCGGCGGACCGGCGCTGCTGGACGCGGTGAGTGGGGCAGGGGGACGCGGCGGACCGGCGCTGCTGGACGCGGTGAGTAGGGCAGTGGGACGCGGTGGACCGGCACTGCTGGACGCGGTGAGTGGGGCAGGGGGACGCAGTGGACCGGCGCTGCTGGACGCGGTGAGTGAGACAGGGGGACGCAGCAGACACGCGCTGCTGTAGTTGTAGCTGTTATGTCAACGGTTCAATTTCAGCTGAAGTAAACTTCAGAAAAAATGGGAGGCTGAAGCTTCATGATGTATAGTGTGATTTCGGCCGTTGACCTTTGGCACACAGAAATAAAATATTATCAATTTTAATAAGTATTTACACGCATGTATAATGTAGGTACTTATCCCTTCATCAGGTGATCCAGAAAATCCGCGAAGAGCTAGCCAATCTCGACCAATCAGATGAGGCGGAACAAATCAGCAAACATTTCCACAACGCGCTGCAGCATTTAAAGGCGAGAGACGAAGCCGTCAACTAAATGTAAAATCACCCCCAGTTTCTCGAAGGTTAGTTAACGTTCATTCCCGATTGAAGGCCTAGAAAGATAAATTTGATGATGTCTTTATATAGGGTGTTTTTTCGTTGCTACCCTTAACGAAGGGTACGTACTCTACATCAAATAAAGTAAGTTTATGCAAAAAAAATGCTGGGAAACGATGTAATTTTTTTTTAAATTACTTGATCGAGCGAAACTTAATAGTGTCCAGTGTTTATGCTAGTTTTATCATAGACAGATATTAATTATTTCTCGTGAAAAAATCTTGCTATACGCGTCAATGTGCATTTGTGCAGAAAAACGCAGTCTATTTACTCAACTTTGGACCCTAATATTTTGGAAACCAGACACTTCCCAGGTATGCTTCCATGGAGAAAAATGATCGTGATGATGAGGAGATTCCATAGTTTTCGGGAACGTTGACGACCAAAAATCACTCTGTATTAATTACATTTTAGAGAAAGACAGCATGAAATTAATCCTTCAGATAGCCCATGTGACCATCGCAAAAATCGGCCTATAAAATCTTCTTTGACAATATTTTATCAGATGTTATTTGGGAAGTGTAGTTGAATTGAAAATGTTTTTTTTTTCTAAATGGAACATAGGCGAAAATAGTTTTTATCTCTTAGTTTTTCTATGCTTTTATCTTAACTAGTATAGGTTAATCCATACATATTTGTTTCAGAAAATGTACGACTTCTAAATCACGAATAGACGCCATTATATGAGCTATGTGGATGGAATATAATGAAAAAAATATTAACCTGATAACGTAAAAGCAATAGCAAAGCCGAAGCCGCGCGATCGCGATAATCTCGAGTGTGTGCGTGCTTGGGCGAGGTGCGGGGCGCGGGGCGAGGTGCGGGGCGGGGCGCGGGGCGAGGTGAGGTGAGAGGTGCGGGGCGAGGTGCGGGGCGGGGCGCGGGGCGAGGTGAGGTGAGAGGTGCGGGGCGAGGTGCGGGGCGAGGCGCGGGGCGAGGTGAGATGAGAGGTGCGGGGCGAGGTGCGGGGCGGGGCGCGGGGCGAGGTGAGGTGAGAGGTGCGGGGCGGGGCGCGGGGCGAGGTGAGGTGAGAGGTGCGGGGCGCGGGAGGACGCCGAGCGCTCGTTGCGCGTACGCACACACTCGAGATTATCGCGATCGCGCGGCTTCGACTTTGCTATTGTTTTTACGTAATCATGGGGATTTATGTATATAGTGATATAAGTAATTTTAGCTTAGATTTTACATATTATAATAATTATGCACCTATACTGAATATTAATGTTAAGATTTAAGATTATATGAATTTTATAGAAGCAATATAGGTTATATGTTATTATTATATTTGTTTTATTTGGCCATAATATATCCAAATCTTTATGGTATTAAGGGTGCTTTTCTACCAGAGATGTGCTATATCTTGCTATGGATGCGTTTGATATCCACCAATCATATTCATTGGTGCACATAGCTTAGCACTGGTGGAAACGGATTCAGCGAAGATATGTTTGGTATATGGAAGGATGCGTGCTATGGATACATGCTATGGGCCGTCGCGAAGTGTAGCTATGTGCAGAGCAGAGTACCTACTTGGCGGCGGCGCATCTTCCTCGCACATCTACATAGCTTAGTATTAGTGAAAGTGGAAACGGACACATATTTTCATAGCGTAGATTTCACATCTTCGCAGCATAGCTGCATAGCACATCTCTGGTGGAAAGGCACCCTGAGTATCCTTGGCTATGGACTATTGAAAGTATTGCTTGATCGAAAATCTGCCTTAAAATCTTTATTAGCATCACTTTTACGGAACGTTTTTACAATGAGCGATTTTTCTACAATGGGGGCATTGTACAAAAATCGCTGATTGCTTGTCAAATTCGTAAAACGAATTTCAAAGGAACTTTGACATTTTAAGGCGAATATTGTGCAATTTTCGCTTTGCTTCATGTAGTTCAGGCTGTCTGGACAACTCTTCAAAATAGCTCACATTTAACTAGGTCAATAGGACACTTTATGTGACGGCAAAATCACACTTATTTCAGAATTTGTGACGCTACAGAATCTTAGATAATCGATCGAAAACGTGTCCAGACGGCTTGAAAAAACACTTTTCGCTGGTCTCTCAATCTCGGTAACGGAAGTGATTTAGACAACTTTTTGCATATCAACGGGCGTCACATATAAGAACTACTAATCATTTTATATAAGAATTTTTTTTACACACCAAGTAGAAACTTTTTTTTTTCTTTACACACACTACAGAACACATTAACCTAGTCCCACACTAAGATCCCTAAGGTCTTGTGTCGTGGGTACTAAGCAACGGTATATAAATACATAGATAAGTATAGAAACATCCATGACTCGGAAACAAACATCAATATTCATCATATCAATGTTTGCACCTACCGGGAATCGAACCCAGGACCTATGGCGTCGTAGGCAGGGTCACTACCTACTAGACCAATCGGCCGTCTATCGAATCGACTTGCCTTGTCTAGTTATTGCTTAGCTCTGTGGATTCGACATTTAGAAGTGAGACATCTCGCTCTCACCAAATTCATCATACGTTGGTAGCTATTGCATGGGAGAATGCCCGGGTTCCTTAGTAGACTCTTACGACATGCACGGAAGGAGATGCAGCTGATGTATTCTAGTGAAGCCCTGCATCAGTAAATGCATTTTCATTTAATAACACAATAAATACTCAATCCAATAAACTATGACTTATAGTATTTTATTTCCTTGTACATTATTTCTATTATTTAACATGATCTTCTCTTGTCTCTTCTTTTCTTCTTTGAACGCTTCTTGATTAGCTTTCTTCTCTATTCGTCTTTCTTTCCTGTATTCTTTGAGGAGGCGTTTTCTCTCTTTCTTTTCTTCTGGTTTCTCATCCTTGGGTCTGAAAAAATACATATTTTAAATGAAACTTAATTATATCAAGGCAGTGACGTGACAGTGATAAATTTAATGTTCTTCTATGCTGCTCTGGGAATGAAAAAAAAAACGTATAATACTACAGCTGCTTCTCTTCCCGGGCATACTGTACAAGTCAGTAGAGGGACAAGAGGGTCTTGGTGTTTTGTAGGCGATGGGCTGACCACCTGTCACTACTAACCGAACTTGTACATCTCAACTGTACCCTCAAAATTGGTCAGAAGTGGCACCATGTGGTTCTATCGGCCCTTGGTGCTCTGCCTACCCCGTAAGGGATAAAGGCGTGATTATATGTATGTATTATAAAATTATTAATAAAGAAATGGAAAAAATTCTTCACCCGAGTGGAACTCGAACCCACGACCTCTGCATTCCGCGCAAGTGCTCTTACCACTGAGCTACCGGGTCAAATATGTACGTATGTAAATTTAATGCTGTCATGCATCATCAATTTTATCCTTCAAAATTAAAATAAAGCGATTATTTATTTGCTCAATATATGGTACAATAAAGCTATAATTACATTACATATTAGATTTCGCCAAAAAATGTGACAAATATTCCGACAGGCTCTCTGACAATGGGAGAATCAGCTTTTATTCAAGTAACATTTTAATCTAAGAGAAAAACACAAATCACTTACCTTATAGAAAGTACACTAAGTGTAGACAGCACCGACTCTGCCTGTGTTTTGCTATCGTCGTCCATTCCACCCTCATTTTCGTTCATAGCGTTGAATTTGGCGAGAGACTTCAATGTTAGCTTATTGTCATTTCCAAGGGTGTCCATTGGCAGTCCTGTTTTAGGATTTATGCGGATTTTCTTTTGTCTCTGTAAGAAAACAGGTGTGCCAACATGACAAATTGATTAAGATTAGAGATTAGATTAGCACACTATTAAAAGAAAAAATCTGACTGCGTTAAAATTTGGACCCAGTGTCATTCTCACGACTAATAGACCCCCACACTAGCGTCTTTTGAGTGTCGGCGTCGGTGGAAACCGAACACACAGAACACTGTAATTACACAGCGCAAAAGTCGCGTCGTTTTATTATATGGCAGAAAACACGGCGCTGGCGACGCTCATGTAGCATAATTACAGCGTTCGGAATCCACTCAGCGCCGACGCCGCGCCATAGAGGAATAACACACACATTCACACACTTCACAACACATTGACGTAGTCCCACACATTAAGATCCCTAAGGTCTTGTGTCGTGGGTACTAGGCAACGGTATATAAATACATAGATAAGTATATAAACATCCATGACTCGGAAACAAACATCGATATTCATCACATCAATGTTTGCATCTACCGGGATTCGAACCCAGGACCTATGGCGTCGCAGGCAGGGCCACTACCAACTACACCAATCGGCCGTCAATAAGATGCCGCAATAAGATGGTCATATCACCTCCCAGAAACCCTCAATCGCCTCGTACGATACCCACGGGCAGTCAGGGGCGGTACTATTCTACTCTGACGACACCACCCAGCCCACCAAAGAGGGTTTTCTGAAACGGCCACATACCTTGGGCTCCTGTATTAGTTTGGGATGATTGTAAAGATTGGAATAGGTTGATAGAATGGACTCGCAGTCCCACTTCTCTTTCTCCTGCACTTCTACCGTCTCCAACTCTTCTTCTGACTCCTCTGACTCTTCTTGGAGTCTCTGTAATCTGTAAATATTAGGAATGCGAAATTAAATATTTAGGTATATCTTTACTTCACTAGAATACATCAGCTGCATCTCCTTCCGTGCATGTCGTAAGAGTCGAGTAAGGAATTTAGGGGCAGCGTTCTCTCAGGCGATGAGACTTGTCATTGATCTTTATCATTCATTAAAAAGAAACGTTCATAAATTATGGTAATATTATACAGGAATCGTACCAAATTTCGTTTCATTGGAGCGCGATCGCTAGTGCTCCATTCGATACATAAGATGACAACTTACTTGAGACGAACGCGTAGACACTATTGTATAAACATAGTAGAATTGAAAGATAATTATAAATATAGAGAAATATAGATTGCCTATGTAATTTTCGTGGGTGGTGAGTGCAATGCACCAGCGCTCCTTAGGACGAGCCGCCTCTGTTACCTTCATATCTCTTATTTCTCAAAATATTGAAGGCCGCTAGGGGACACAGGTACATAAGTTAAGTTAATTTTCACTGCACACACCTGGCAATTTCTCTCTCCTTATCCAGGGTATACTTCTTCCCTCTATCCTCGAACTCCTTGGCAGCCTGTAGTAACATATCATCTGTCTCCGGAAGGTATCCGTCTATCTCTTCTAGATCTAGGGCTCCTAGCTCTGTGTCATCATATTCGGCGAACATCTAGAAATTACTAAAAATTAGCGAAGGAAACCTCGTTGAGATAAGCTCGCCTTTGTACATCCTCTGTGTAACTATGTTACGTCACTATGTTGTCCAATGTTTGTGTGTGTAATAAAGGATACGTCATAGAGTCTTATAGGAACAAATATATTCATTTGTTTTGCTACTAAATCGTTGGCCTAACTACGTAGAAGATATTATAGTGCACAAGTATTATGTACAAACATATGTGCACTCTCTACTCTCGCAGCCCTATGATATGGAAATCCGACCGGCCCCCGGATTACGTAAAAGCAATAGCAAAGCCGAAACCGCGCGATCGCGATAATCTCGAGTGTGTGCGTGCTTGCGGGGCGTGGGGCGAGGTGAGGGGCGAGGTGCGGGGGGCGGGAGGACGCCGAGCGCTCGTTGCACGCACGCACACACTCGAGATTATCGCTATCGCTTTGCTTCGGCTTTGCTATTGCTTTTACGTAATCAGGGGGCCGAGAGAGATTGGACTGGATCAACACTGGACCAACTTGCTTTCCGACGCACAAGCTAAGTGACAGTTTTACAACATTAACAGCCAATTTTAATACTGGAGATCATAAAGAATCTCGGATTATTTTTATTCCAAATTTGAAATTTTGTTTGAAAACAACGCAAAATATAATCTGAAATATGCAGAAAATCTGTCATGATCGGTTTTTGAAATTGGCTGTAAAATATGTAAGTATATACGAGTAACTTCACTGACCTTTTCAAACTTATTATCCAGTAGTGTGAGACCCTCGTTCCTCCTCATCACACTGGAGGTCATGGAGTACTGCGAGAATCGAGACTTGGTGTCGTGCTGATCCCAGGATGGCATCTTAGGTCTCCGGTTAGGCTGCAATATATTTTTACTAATATTATAAAGCTGAAAGTTTGTTTGTTTGAACGCGCTTATCTTTTTTTTTTTTTTCTACACTCTTCTCAACACATTGACTTAGTCCCACACTAAGATCCCTAAGGTCTTGTGTCGTGGGTACTAAGCAACGGTATATAAATACATAGATAAGTATATAAACATCCATGACGCGGAAACAAACATCGATATTCATCACATCAATGTTTGCACCTACCGGGATTCGAACCCAGGACCTATGGCGTCGCAGGCAGGGTCACTACCAACTACACCAATCGGCCGTCGAATATCTCATGAACTACTGGTCTGATTTGATTTTTTTTTCAGTGTTTGATAGCTTATTCATTGAGTAAGGCTATATATGACCCCCCCCCGGCTTCGCACAGGTGTAATGCCCTTTCACGCGGACGGAGTCGTGGGCTTCGACTAGTAATGTGTATATAGAAGGTGTACATACATGGGCCTATAATATTGCAGTCCACTGCTGGACGTAGGCCTCCTCCCTCAGGGCATAGGCGTGTTTTTGCTCATAATCACCACGCTGGGCAGGCAGGTTGGTCATTTGACCACATAATAAAACTTTGCATAACGATTGGCTCTTGTTAAACATATTATGCAAAGAAACTAGTTTCAAAAGCTTAGTTTTCGAGTTATTGCTTATTTCAGTTTTAACTATTTTAATTGGGTTTTGCAGTGAGATAAAGTATTTATCTATGAGACATACCATAATGAGTCATTTAACTTTATTACCTGTTCTTTACTATCATCATCAGAGTTTGGCTCTGAAGAATCAAATGCCTTCTCCGAATCATCCTCAGACATGCTCTCTTCATCTTCTTCATCGAAGTCATCATCGCCACCTATTTCAACACAATTGTTTATAATAAGAGTCTTTAATAGTTTAATTGAGAGTGATTGAATTTTACTAAAGTTATCTGAAGATAGACAATGTTTAAAAATGACAGCAATATGTATGGAATATCTATCATACTTAAGCAATGTTTAGCTTAAACAATGTTTAAATTCTTTTGTAATAACACTGTACATGAACAATTACGAGCAGTCTAAAGTTTTTTCAATGAGTAGCTAGGAGAATGTAAATTAAGGTGGCTTAATTAAAAAGACTATATGCAATGTAAGGTCCAAGAACACAATTATAATGACATACTTACCCTCAGCCATAGCAAGTTCGATAAAGTTGTCTTCCAGTTGATTCTCTGGGTCGTCGAAATCGAAATCCTCGTCCAATGCTGCTACAACCTCAGGGTCCAAATCCAGGCAGAGCCCTGATAAATTAAATTTTTTATAATATTCATTATAGTAATATTCACAAACTTCACTTCACATTAACCTAGTCCCACACTAAGATCCCTAAGGTCTTGTGTCGTGGGTACTAAGTAATGGTATATAAATACATAGGTAAGTATAGAAACAACCATGAATCAGAAAAACAAACATCAATATTCATCATATCAATGTTTGCACCTACCGGGATTCGAACCCAGGACCTATGGCGTCGCAGACTACCTACTAGACCTAGTGTGTTCCGTCAAATAGTTTAGTTAAATGATGGTGCTAGTTGAACTTTGTAGCCTAAATGTTATTCTAATGTATTAGCTGGCAAGATTAATAAAAATCTTTCGTTTCATTTGGTAGATTTTGAGTGAGAGAGCAAACATACATAAAAAAACATATATGGTGTCATTACAAAAGAACGCCTAATGTTAGATTCGTTTTAAATATGACATTTGACAGCATAATGTATAGAATATCCATCAAATTTAGGCAATGTTTCGCTTAAATTATGCTTATTTTCTTTTGTAACAACACCGATAAGGTCGAAAATTAGTGATTATCTTTTGACACGAAACTATGTAGGTAAAAAGAAACAACTTTCACTATGGGACCAACTCTGAAATATTGAAAAAAAAAAACAGCTGTTCCATACATTTCAGTGCAGTAATTATTCGAGATTGTAGGGAACAGCCGATTTTTTTTTCTTCAATATTTCTTAAAGTTTACTAAATTTGGATAGACCTTATATACAACCTTTCTTTTCACATCCAAACATAAATCTCACAAACTCTCTCATATGTAATATTTGCAATAGTTGGCTAAGGAACTCGGGCATTTTCTCAGGCCATAGAATAGAATAGAATAGAATAGAATTTCTTTATTTGCCATTTGCCATAAGCTAGCAACTTCTCACTGATAATTAACATCTATCTCTGCTATTCTTAACTAGGCTGTGAGATCTCCTTAAAGATCCTGCAGTTGTGGCTACCCCATTACAATAAAACGTAAATAAGTATGTTACAATATTAGTTCTAAAACTGGTGTCGCTGACGTTGGCGTGCAGACCGCAAGACTGAAGTGGAACTGGGCCGGACACGTATGTCGAATGCACTTAAACAGATGGGCAAAGATAGCCACTTATTGGGTGCCTACAGACGGAAACCGGCATAGGGGAAGACCTAGGAGAAGATGGAGGGACGACCTGGATAGGTTTCTGCCGGATTGCGCCACTATAGCAGGAACAAGACAAGTGTGGGCTTAAATGGGGGAGGCCTTTGCCCAGCAGTGGGACACAGCATAGTCTATTTATAAAAAATGATATTAGTAGGATTTACTATCTACCTTGTGTGGCTTGTTTATTGAGAAGACCAACATTTTCTTCAACTTCTGAAGCAAATACAGAGCTGGGCAGCTGCAGTGTGTTCTTCACCTCTGTTACTTTGATTTCTGTATCATCCTCTTCCGCTTCCTTTGCTTGCTTCTCTTTTCTTTTGTGAATTGGTTTCTAAAGCAATTAAGAGATACAGTTGAATAAAGGTATATATTTAAATAATAGACATACAGTTATAGTTTTGGTGCATAAGGTCACTAAACTTTCTTTTTAGCTAAAAGTTTAAGATGTCCCAACCTATTTGATTGTTTATTTCAGTGGAGGGTCTGCAATGAGAATCCATATAAAAATGAAGGGGTTATAATACTGGTTATAATAAAAGTCTAAACATATGTTGATGAAATCACTTATTAAATGATCTGAGTAGTTTTTCCATGCATGGAATGAGCTAGAAATCTTACCGGCTGCACAACCATGGTGACTTCCCGTGTATCTTTGAGATGTTGCAAGTAGTTATAATCATCATCAAAATAGATGCCATATTTCTGCTGTTCTTCTCTACGCTGCTCATTGGTCAACTCCTGAAAGATTCATGGTTATCTTTATTTCAGAGTGTGTCAATTACAATAAAATACCATGCAACTGTAGTATAGACATTACTCAATAAAGTAGGAAGGGAAATCAAATTTTCTGGTTATGTAATATTAGGTAGGTATTAACAACACAAAATGATTGTAAGTATGTTAAGATAAAGGTTGTGAGGTTATGTTGAACGTACCTGCTTCTCACTCTTAGAAGAAGATGGTACATTTGCGTTTACAGGCACAAGGACACGCTGGGGAGCTGTCTCATCTGCAGCTAAAGGATCTCTTTGCGAACGGTGCACCAAATTAAAGGTAACTGCCTTCTTGCGATCGATGAACTTCTTCTTAGTTTTCGGCTAAAATAATGGGTTTGTTAGAATATCTCTGTTAGAATCAATAATTAACTACACCAATGAATAAAATTTGATGGGTTTACCATTGTAAATAGCTCTTAGTATTGCAAAATTATTGAAATCAAAACAAAGATCCACGAAACATGTGTTGTTTTTTGAAACGTCAAAAGGAAAGACGGAATGCGTTCAAAAATAATGTTAGTGATATAAACTGTAGAACTAACAACGTTTAATAAAAGGTGTCTTTCTTTTATGGACGAGTCATATCATAATATTTGGGTTTATATAAATTATTATATTTCTGGCCATTTTAACTATTATTTAATTTTTATCTTGGTGCATGGGTTTAAAAAAATCCTTGTGTTAAAAGTTAACCAGAGGTTATGCTCATTAAGTTTTAGAACGTACTTCTAGTGATGTGCAACGAAAAGTCTGCAAATAATCGATTATTTTAGAAAGTTAGTAACTAAAATCGAGTAGATTTCATTGTAGCCAACTTGAGAAAACTAACTAACCGAAAAGCTGTCAATGTCATGAAAAAACAGATTCGGCGGGAAAAGCAAAGGGAAAAGCTGGAAGGGAGCGGGTGTAATATTCTTGTGAAAATCAAAATTTATTTGTAAATGGCTTGCATGTGTCCGTAAAGTGATGTTTTTTGGTAGATAAGTAATATTTTGTTTACTTGTTATGTGAATCTAGTGCGTGTGCATGGTTTTATATTCAGGTAAGCTGAATAAAACTTTAGTCGGAATACGATCTCTTCATGGGCTCATGTAAGTTGTTTCTGCAATTATTTTTGATTTTTACTAATTTTAAACTCGTTCTTGAGGATTTTTCCGACGTTTCCACTCATCATCATTGTCATTCATCATAAATTCAGAATACATTTTACTAAACAATGATTAGGCTGTATGGGCTTAGTTCCCCTTGCCTTTCCTTCGGGGATAAACTAAAAACAAAACAAAAAAAAAAAAACAAACAACATAACCTTAAAAATGTTAGTGGTAACAAGAATTTTTAATTTTAAAATATTAAATAAAAAATACACTGATTTTACAACGAAATGGCTGTATCTAAACTGCTACCGCACAAAGAGTTCAGCGGAACCCAAAACAAAAACATATTCACACACCATTCTTTTTCCAAAGACGGATTTTCCTGTACGATCTACGGCTGCTATTAAAAATGAAATTCAAGAGGTAATATATACGTTAAAAAGTAGCTATTACCCTGAAACATAATGTCGCCAATTTATAAAATGCTAAAACATTCCAGAAAGCACAATTCGCGCAGCTTTATAATTGGCAAAGAGAGCATTTAAAAGGGCCCGAATTTATACTACATGATGGTCCGCCGTACGCGAATGGAGATCTGCATATGGGGCACGCTGTAAATAAGGTATCACCAAAAGCATAGTGTATTATCTGCTTGAAATTAGTGAAATAACTAACAAAAACTTTTTTCTAGATAATCAAAGATGTAAACAACAGAAGCCAAGTACTGCAAGGCAATAAAGTACACTACGTACCAGGTTGGGACTGCCACGGTCTTCCTATAGAGCTAAAAGCACTGCAAAAAGCAAAATCCTCTGACAAAGTTACCTCAGACAAAGTCCAAATACGTAACATAGCCAGATCTTTTGCTTTAGAAACTGTGGATAGACAGAAAGAGGCTTTTAAAAGCTGGGGTGTTATGGCCGATTGGGACAATCAATGTTATTTGACGTTGAGTAAGGTTTATGTACAGAGACAACTGAGATTGTTCTATAAAATGTATTCGTCTGGGTTTATTTATCGTGCTTTGAAACCGGTTTATTGGTCACCTTCATCTAGGTCAGTAGACTTCAAAATTAGAGTAGAGGTGTCTTTTTTTACTTCTATTTACCTACCTGTGTTATTACAAAATAAGTTAACCACTGTTTAAGCTAAAAATTGCCTAAATGTGACAGACATTCCATAAATTATTCTGCTTAATATCATGTTTAAACATTGTTTAACTTTAGACATGGTTTTGAAATAACAGTTGTACATTTTTAAATGTAAAGTGCCAGTAAAAACTTTTTTCAACCTTTTCCACACCACAAACGGAATTGTCAGTTAAAACAACTTTAAATGATAAATTTTATATTACTTGTTTTTTTTTCATATTTGAAATAACTTAACATTTTTCAGAACAGCCTTAGCTGAAGCAGAATTAGAATATGACCCCAATTTTAAGAGCAAAGAGGTTTATGTCAGTTTCCCTTTTGAGAGAATTCCAGATGTTATAAAGAATGAGGTGTCAGAGTATGTATGCATTGATTTATTAATTTTACCTACAAAATAGTTTTTTTTATGACATCATACTAATAAATTTTAAATGCTGATAAACAGTCTACAGTAATTCACTATGGGTGCGCCCACCACCAGGCCCTACACCCTCCACTGATCCTCGGATCTGATAATTCATAAAGGCGAAAACAAGCACTTGCACTAACTACAACCGCCACGAGAAACCAGACCCGAGCACCTAGTATGCAAGATAATACATCACACTATTACTGAAATAAAAAAATACATTAATAATCTACATATGTTTCGCCAATAACAGTGGCATCCTCAGGATTATAGAACTACAGTAAAAAAAATCAATAAAATTTTTCATATGGAAAAAAATCTGCTTCAATTTTTCTGCCATCATCATCTTCCTGCCCTTATCTCATTATTTATGGTGTCGGCGCAACATGGTTTCTTTCCAAACTCATATTACCGAAGTTTTGGCATTTATTTTACGGCCGGCTGCCTGCCTGACGCCAATCTTTCTTGGATATAGCTAGGTGAAAATTTTTAGAAAAATCTGCACATGAAATAGCTTCCATTTTTCTGTATTATTTTAATCTAAACCTTCCATGCATCTTTCCAGCACTCCAATTTCTGCAATAATTTGGACAACTACTCCCTGGACACTAGTAGCAAACAAGGCCATCTGCTTCAGTCCACAGCTTCAATACAGTGTGGTCACCCTAGCTGGTAGGCGTGGCCTGTTTGTGGTGGCCACAAGTTTGGTGGAAACTTTGGAAAAGATATTTGGTGTGACAATAGGAAAAATTTTTGAATTTGATGGTGAGATAGTTTATTATATGGATATAGTTTGATTATTATTATTATTATTAAACCTTATTTATTTCCTTAAAGTACACTACAATTTCAAAAGTATATTTATATCTACTTTCTTAAGGACCTCTTTATAGAGTAAAGGCCTCCTCCATCTTTTTCCACGTTGATCTGTTTAGTGCTTTATCAGTCCAATTTTTTCCAGCAACTTTTATGATCTCATCAAGCCACTTCTCCACCGGTCTGCCTCTGTTTCTTTTTCCCGCAGGTCCATTCCATGAGGTTATCTTTTTGGTCCACCGTTCTTCCTTCGTGCGTACAATGTGGCCAGTCCATCTCCATTTCAGCCTTTTACAATGTTCCAAGGCATCAACTAATTTTGTTGTTCCCCTTATATCTGTGTTTCTCTTTTTATGTCTCAGTTTTAGATTTAAAATGCTCCTTTCCATGGCTCTTTGGGTTGTTTGTATTTTGTTTTTAGTTTTTTTGTTGAAAATCCATGTTTGGGATGCATAGGTGAGGGAAGGTAGGATGCACGAGTCTAGTACGGTTTTCTTTAATTTCATACAAGTATTTGATTTTAGTATTTCTTTGAATTTCCAGAATTTATTCCAGGCCATGTTAACACGTCTCATTAGCTCATCTTGGTGTCTAGATTTTTTAAAAGACACTTGTTTGCCAAGATATATGTATTCATTGACATATTCCAAAGAAACATTTTGTATGTTAATGGATATATTTTTACTGTTCGTCATTATTTTTGTTTTCATAGTATTTAGTTCCAGTCCAATTTCATTGCTAACATAGTTAATTTCGTTTATCATAGATTCCAATTGTGATGAGTTTTCTGCAAAAAGTATGATGTCGTCGGCGAATCTTAGATTGCTCAGACTATGGCCGTTAATGTTTAACCCTTTAGTTTCCCATTTTAAAGTGCTCATGATGTATTGTAGGACAGCAATAAAAATTCTAGGAGAGAGTGGGTCTCCTTGACGTACGCCTCTACGAATATGAATTTCACTGCCTGTTCTGTCTAATTTTACTCTGCTTGTGCTTTTCTTATAAATGTCCTGTAAGAGTTCTATAGTTTCTGATGGAACATTGCAACTTTGTAAGGCTCTCCACATGCTGCTATGGGATATTGAGTCAAATGCCTTTGCATAGTCGATAAACGCTAAGTAGAGCGGGCGATTCATTTCTTCGTACTTCTCAATGATTAGATCTAATGAGTGGATATGGTCTATAGTTGAGTATGAATTTCTGAATCCTGCCTGCTCCACTGGTTGATATTTTTCGGTGTATTCTGCTAGGCGTTTCTCTAAGCACGAAGCAAACAACTTGTAGAGATTGGATTGTAAGCTGATTGGTCGATAGTTGCTTATATTAGTAGGGTTTCCTTTTTTGTACAATAGCACTATATTTGATTTGGCCCATTCGGTAGGAATTTTTCTGTCGTCTAATATTTTATTGAACAGGGTGGTTAAAGGTTGTATTAGGAGATCTTTTCCCATTGAAATGGCTTCGTTTGGTATGTTGTCTGGACCACTGCTTTTTTCCTTCTTTAACGACTTTATCTTAGCGTAAATTTCTTTAGAAGAGAATCTTTGCACTTTAGTGTCATTTTTCTGTAGAGGTAGAGTATCTACGTCTGTAGGCGTTTGGCAGGCATAGAGGTCTCTATAAAATTCGGTAGCAGCTTCTATTATTCCAATTCTAGAGAATGTTTCTTTGTCACAGTTATAGTTCTTTTTCAGGGCTGGGATCCACTTCTTAGATGTAGTTAACGCTTTCAGTCCTTTCTTCACACTTCCCGCTTTTTTCAGATATTTTTCAATTGTTGTAAGCCTGTATTCTTGATATTCTTTTCTGATTATTTTGTGAATGTTTTTATATAGGTAGCGTTTTTCGTTTTTCTCTTCCAATGTTTATTGTTTTTTGTTTATTAATTCCTGTCTTCTTTTTATAAGGTTTTTTGTTGCATCTGAAATAATGCAGCGTCGCTTTCTATTGGTATTGTTATTACATCTGGGCTTTAAGCTTTTCTCGATAGCTTGCTTGATTTTTGCATAGTTTCATTTTCGTACCTTACCTTCATTTTCTTCAAGTTCTATGTTTAAAGTATTAAATTTTAAAGCTTTTTTGTAATCTTCTTGTTCTTCTATAGTTTTTAGTGAAAGACTGTTACTATTATATGTAGCTCTAGATTTCTTGATATTAGTTAGCAGCAGAGTACTCCTGACTAGTCGGTGGTCGCTTGGGAACGATAGATTGTTTAGCACCTCAATGTTAATGATTTTATTTTTTATGTTTGATAGTATGTAATCTATCTGACTTTTTTGTTTCTTAGGTGAAAGCCACGTCCATATTGTCTTGCTTTTCTTTTTGAATAGACTGTTGATAACGAACAAATTATTTTCCCAGCAGAATTGTAGCAGAGTTTCACCCCTCTTGTCTCTTTTTCCGAAGCAAGTGTTTCCCAATACTCTGTCTTCGCCTTTAATTTTTTGGCCAATTCTGGCATTAAAATCCCCCATAATTATGTAGTTCTCACTGCATTGTTTAAGAGATTCTTGTATTTGATTATAGAATTCTTCTATTTCCTGTTTAGTTGCGCTAGAGGTCGGCGCATGTACTTGTATAATGGATAGATTTGTATTTTCAAAGTTCAGATGCAACATACAGATTCGCTCGTTGATTGCAGTGAAGCTTCTTATGCGATATTTTAGGTATTTTTTAATGAGGAATCCTACCCCATACTGGCCTTTAGTTTCACCAACGTAGCAGAATATGTGGTCTTCACTCTCTTCTATTTGGTAACCTGTACGTCTGATTTCTGATAAACCAATGATGTCGTATTTAATAGTTGATATTGCATGCTTGAACTCTAGTAGCCTTTCTTCAGATAGTAATGTTCGAGCATTGTATGTACATATGTATATAGGCTGAGCTGGAGGGTTTTGGTGTGTGATATCGATAATATATGATGATGATGATGATGATGGAGGGTGATGGTCTGATGTCCCACGGGGACCAGCCGGATTGGGACCGTTGGGTTTTGTTTCATCTGGTTCAAGTTTTTTTAAATTTTGTTCCATTTCGATATTTAATTTTGTGTTGAGTGATGTTGAGGTTTTTACAGTTTTATTTCCGGTTTTGATGAGATTAACTAGTTTTTTGAGGTTTCTGTTAGTGGAGCTAAAGATGGCCGCCCGCGTTCGATGTAGTTGAGCATGTTTGGTCTAATTGGTTCTTTTGCAGTGGTCTTGGTAAGTGTGTAGGATGCCGGCGGGTCGTTTGCAGCGTTGATTTTTTTCTGCTGGCTACTTTCTGGGAACTTTGGTGAGCCTGATGTCTCTCTTTTCCTTTTTTCTCTATTTGTGTCTTCAGCTTTCTTGACCACTAATTTGTCGTATTTTAAATATGCTATGTTCCCTTTCATTTTTTCAGCCTCAACTTGCTGCTGTAACTGCTTTCGTTTCTCTAAAACCTCTTTAGAATAGTCTTCTTTTATGTAGATACCAGTTGGGAGGCTGGCTTTATTTCTAAGTATAGTGTGTTTTTTCCAAATAGTGGAAATCGAGATTACTACTGGGCGTATTTTATTATTATAGTGGCGGCCAATTCTATAGATGTTGGTAATTTCGTGGCTGTCTAAATGTATGCCCATATCCGTAATAATTTCTTTTATGTAGTCCACAAGCTCATTTTCGGTTTTACCTTTTTCTTCGATTCCAAAGACGACCAAGTTATGCTTTCGCTTTTCTCTATCCATGGTGTTAACTTTTTGTTCAAGTTGATATATTTTTGTTTTAAGTTTATTGTTTTCTTCACTAATTATTTTTAATTTTTCATCTAGCGCCTGCATAACATTTTTTGTTATAAGGACAGCTTGTAAGTTTAGCTTCTCATCCATCTTCGATAGTAGTAATTCTAGGCTAGCATCCATTTTACTTATTATTTATGTTAGTAATATTCGGTCGCGTTGATGTAATAAACTTTAGTTGTGGTAACACTGAGTAGTAGATTTTTCGCTGTTATTCCTGGCAACACCGTTACTGTCACTGTTTCATGTTTAGTTTATAATCTCTATGAGCACGAACTGTCAATGGAGTATGAATTTGCACTTTTAGGTTATAAATGCCGTAGTAATATGCAAGTTATCTTCTCAAAACGGTAGATTTTTACTATGTTTATTTTAGTTTTGTGACACCCCGTGGCTGCTTTGATGGGTTAATACAACAGTGTACTTGAGTGGCACTTTTTTTGCACTATTTTCCGATATTATGCGCGGAGCGTCTGAGTGTACGTGTTTACTTCAGAAAACCGGAAACGGAACCTTAGTTTGATTATATGATGCCCATTAATGTGGGGCATGTCGTAAGAGTCAACTAAGGTACTCAGGGGTGTTACCTCAAGCTATTTGTCATTGATCTTTTAAATGTAGCCCCACTTTGATAAATAGGGTTAGGATCCCATTGTGATTATGCAGTTCTAGCTATCCGATTTGAAAATTCTTTCAGTGTTAGATAGCCCATTTATACAGGACGGCTATACATATACAGCGCCGGCTCGAAGTAAATTTTAGAATGGATCCAATTATGGCGCCTCTCCTGTTTGCTCCTAATAATATATACCTATATCTTTATCATTTAGGCGCTCTCTAGGATTTGACGCCTGGAGCGACTGCTCCGTTCGCCGTATGGTCGGGCCGGCCCTGGCTATATATGACCCGCCCCGGGTTCGCTCGGGTGTAATGTCCTTTCACGCGGACAAAGTTAGGGCGGCCGCTAGTTGTGTATGAAGCCCCTATGCTAAATGTGTCCTTGGTGATCATCCAGTTTTACTTATCCCATTTTCACTATGGGTGCGCCCACCATCGGGCCCTACACCCTCCACTGACCCTCGGATCTGATAACTCATAACTGCGAATACAGGCACTTGCACTAACTACAATCGCCACGAGAAACCAGCCCCGAGCACCTAGCATGCAAGACAATACATTGCACTATTCCGAAATCAAAAACTAGATAAATAATCTACACATGTTTCGCCAACAACCGTGGCATCCTCAGGATTATAGAAATTAGTAAATTAGTAAACCACTAATTATTATGAAACTCTAAAACCCAACACATTACTTACTCAGAATTAACTCTGGTCTGGTTTCTCGTGGCGATTGTAGTTAGTGCAAGTGCCTGTTTTCGCAGTTATGAGTTATCAGATCCGAGGGTCAGTGGAGAGTGTAGGGCCCGGTGGTGGGCGCACCCATAGTGAATGTTTTAACTTCCGAATTGTAACGCCTAATACAATTTCATTTATCCCATTTTGGAGACACTTTGTGTATAATGTAGGTGAATTGATTATGGCCGTGGTGCCGGTAGAGTGGAATTCGTACCACCCCATGTCTGCCCGTGGGTATCGTACGAGGCGATTAAGGGTCGTGTTGACAACATAGTCCAAAATACAAACTGCGGTCACCAACCCGCCTGCCCAGCGTGGTGACTATGAACAAATACCCCCCATGGCAGTCTTCTGGCGTGCCCTGGGGGAGGCCTACGTCCAGCAGTGGACTGCAATAGGCTGATGATGATGATGATTGTTTCCTATAAAGTGGTTATTTTACTACCCAGGCAGTCATCTATCATCATCAACATACACCAATAATTTGACCAACGAGACACTTCCCCTACTTCCGGGTGACCACGTGACCGCCGGTAAGGGAACCGGACTGGTCCACACTGCGCCCGCGCATGGTCCGGACGACTTTAAAGTCGGATTGAAGAATAACATCCCAGTGGTAAGCATGTTTGTTGTACAACATAAATAAATACATATACACGACTGTGTTCCACAAATTGGATAGCCACAGAACTGTGGGATCACGAAAGAGATCCTTTAGCCACGTTTAGGGGTAGCATTTGATATTGTACACACATAGAATTACATTGTGTTTGATTCTGGCTGATATACTCAGTCCTACCTGCTGTCCCTTTCTGTCTCTGCCATTTATGTTAAGAATGGAGAGGGACAGTCCTGATTAATTTTAATGTTTAAGTGTGATTGAAAATTTACTACATTATTAAAGGTACGGAAGTATAAGGTACATACAGCTAATACACAAAATACTTACCTAAATTAACAAAACTTTGTTCAGTTCACTATGTTGTGATGTGCGGGTAGGTTTCCGCAACTCGACGACTTAGGTTTGCTGAATATTTAATTGTATCAGGCGTCACTATTCGGAAGTTCAAATTTCCATTGAGCGGTCGCCCGCCACCGGGCCCTACACCCTCCGCTGACCCTCGGATATGCCGACTCGTGATCACGAACACAAGACACTACTGTCTTATGTTTGCATGCTATGTGCTTTGATCTGGCTTCTCATTGCGACAGTAGTGTCTTGTGTTCGTGATCATGAGTCGGTAAATCCGAGGGTCAGCGGAGGGTGTAGGGCCCGGTGGTGGGCGAGCCCTCAATAGAGACTTAGGTTTGTGTAGTAAAGTTATTATAACAGTACATATATTAGGTCAGTGACAATTTTACGATAACTAATTAACAGGAAAAAACGCCATTAAAAGAAAAGTATAAAAAACCTGGTAGAGTTCTTTTAAATAAATCATCATTTAATTTAATGACGGCCGATTGGTCTAGTAGGTAGTGACCCTGCCTGCGACGCCATAGGTCCTGGGTTCGAATCCCAGTAGGTGCAAACATTGATATGATGAATATCGATGTTTGTTTCCGAGTCATGGATGTTTCTATACTTATCTATGTATTTATATACCTTTGCTTAGTACCCACGACACAAGACCTTAGGGATCTTCATGTGGGACTAGGTTAATGTGTTGTGTAGTGTGTGAATATATATATGTGAATATATTTAATTTAATTAAGATATTGCAAAATTGGGAAGGCCACCCGCGAGATGGACGGACGACCTGGCCAATGTCGCGGGCGTCGGTTGGATGCAGGCTGCTTCCGACCGGTCTATATGGAGGTTGTCGGGGGAGGCCTATGTCCATATACCATATAGAAGAGTTTACATAGGAGATTTTATCTAAGAATATTTCCACAGAAATGCAACGTATCAGAATCGGGTTGTTATGAAGGCCTCGATCCCTCACTGGAGGGTTTGCCGGTCCTCTCAGAGGGACAGGAGGAGGTCATCAGACGGCTTGGAGACTCCTTACTGCATCAGGTAAGAAGCCTCTTCATAAAAAATACCAGCTCACTAACGCTTTCCTCGATTGAATCGGTGAAGGTTTGTCAAAAAAAAAAACGTTACCTCAAATAGAAAGCATTTTCGCGCTGTTACGTACTCCAAATATACAGGGTGTAACAAAAGAGGTTAAGATGAATTTCTGAGAAATACAATAATAAGCCGTGTTAATCTTATTTATGTACTTCTTTTAAATACATACACACGGCTGGCTGTGTTCCCAGAATGTATGTATGTAGGCAGAACTGCAGAATCGTAAATGACATCCCAAAGCGACGCTTAGCATAGCGGGGACACATGTAAATGATCAGTGACAAGTTGCTAGCTTATCGCCTGAGAGACTGCCCGAGTTCCTTAGTCGACTATTACAACATGCACGGAAGGAGATGCAGCTGATGTATTCTAGTGAAGTCCCGCATCAGCACCAGTAGCACGCCGTCCGCGACTCACGTATATCGCGCTATTTGTGGCGCCTAAATGTCAAAATTCGCGCAAAATGACGATTCACACTTCAAGCTGACATTGAAACCCGCGTCGCGCCGCGCGCTATATATATAACTCGCGGTTGCGAGCATGGCGCTTAAATTCACGCGGGATCTTATCGCTAATTTTGTCGTTTCATATGACTATATCAATTCAATTACCGATTCAGTGTTGAACGTAATAAAGTTCATTTTACTTTCGCAATGGTAGCACCACTTCCACGAGTTGTCCAAAAGACGCGTCGCGCGCGCGTGTTCCGAATCTCTCTCATGCTCGCATTTGGTGACTGGAAACACGCGCGAGGTTGATAAGAAAACCAGCGTCGCGTTTTTGCCATGCTACCGGTGCAGTACAGGACTATTTTAAATATCTCTTATTATATTAATGGAGAAGTGTTTTTATAAATTTATCTTAGTCAAGATATTATATATTATAAAATTATTAATAAAGAAATGGAAAAAATTCCTCACCCGGGTGGGAATCGAACCCACGACCTCTGCATTCCGCGTGTCAGTGGTTAGAGCACTGACACGCGGAATGCAGAGGTCGTGGGTTCGATTCCCACCCGGGTGAGGAATTTTTTCCATTTCTTTCGATTCCCACCCGGGTGAGGAATTTTTTCCATTTCTTTATTAATAATTTTATAATATCTCTTATTTATTAGGGTACATACATCCACGCCTACCCTCTTGACTGGCGCACGAAGAAGCCTGTCATCATTCGGGCGAGCGAGCAGTGGTTTATAAATACCGAAGCACTCAAGGAAAAGGCTCTGGTAAGACTTCACTTATATCATTTGATTGTTATTATATTTGATCGATAAAAAAAGTCGCTTCCCACTGTCTGTCCATATGCATGCTTATTAGATTTTTAAGTTCGATCCCAGTCACGGGCCTGTACCAATGAATTTATTTCATGTACAGATTTTAATGTTGTAAAATTGTCACTTAGCTCGTGCCTCGGAAGCACGTAAAACTGTTGGTCCTGCGCCTGATCTCTCTCCGGTCGTGTCGGCTTTCCGTCCCATCGGACTATGAGAGTAACGGAATAGAGAGTGCATCTGTGTTTGCGCACACACTTATCCACTATAATATCTCCTGCGTACCTGGCCAATCTCCGTAGAGATTGGTCGCCTTGGCCGAAACACGGTCGGGAGATTTTCGATTTAGATTTTTTCGAGATCTTTAAAACTGAGCAACGGATTTTGATGTGGTTTTTTTTAAATAGAGTGATTTAGTGCAATGCCCTTTCACGCGGGCGAAGTCGTGGGTGGCCGCTAGTTTCATATGTAATAAGTAGCTGAACGCAATACAAAGCCTCAAGGATCTTAGTGTGAGACACAATCTATACTTCTACCAGCGACCCGCCTCGGCTTCGCATGGGTATAATGCTGATACTATACATTTATAAACCTTCCTTTTGAATCACTCTATCTATATAAAAAAACCGCATCAAAATCCTTTCTCTAGTTTGAAAGATCTAAGCGTACATAGGAACGGACAGATAGCGGCAAGCGACATTGTTTTATAATATGTAGTGATGATGTACGTGTATACTACGTATATCGTATGGTACGAGGCGATTAAGGGTTTCCGGGAGGTGGGCAGCAACGCCTCCCGTGTTGACAACATAGTCCATAATACAAACTGCGGTCACCAACCCGCCTGCCCAGCGTGGTGACTATGGGCAAAACCTCCCTGTGGCAGTAGCCTTGTGACGTGCCCCGGGGGAGGTCTATGTCCAGCAGTGTGGACTTCAATAGGCTGAAGAAGAAGAAGATGTATACTACTATTATAAAGCGGAAGAGTTTGTTTGTTTGAACGCGCTACTCTCAGGAACTAATGGTTTGATTTCAAAAATTGTTTCAGTTTTAGATAGCTCATTTATAAAGGTAGGCTCTATAGCAACTCGCCCCGGCTTCGCTCGGGTGTAATGCCTCCTCACGCGGACGAAGTCGCGGACGGTCGCTAGTGTGTCATATAACTTTGTGAATATTTATTTCTCAGTCAGCAGTAGATGAGCTAACGATCCTGCCTCAGTCGACAAATTCGTCCTCTCGTTCTGCGTTCCGTTCGTTATTGTCTGCCAGACCGTATTGGTGTGTTTCAAGGCAGAGGGCCTGGGGGACCCCTATACCGGCGATTAATGTCGCTGGGAACACTATACTAGATGGGTAAGTGGGTAAGCTTCTGTACAGGGTGCAAAAAAAGAATCAGTAACACTTAAGGGTCTTATAGGCCTAGTGATGTGTAATCTATTCACAAAATTTGAGATTCGAAATCACATATTTAGTTTAGAAATTCTCTAAATCATCTGGAAAAATGAACATATTGTGGTTTCCGCTCTCAAATTTTGTGAATAGACTATCGATCAATTAGAGACTGATTTAAAATTGCTTTAAATTGTACGAGTTCCGGAGAACTTATTATTATACTAGTGGACGCCCGCGATTCCGTCCGCGTGGACTACAGAAAAAAACAAAATGTCGAAATTATCCGAGATAAAAACATTTTCCCGGGATAAAAAGTAGCCTATATGTCAAGTGGAACCTGTCACAATATATTCCTGAAAACTGCATCGAAATCGGTTCAGCCGTTTCTGAGATTAGCGTGCACAAACGCACAGACAAACCGACAAACAGACAAAAATTCCAAAAATCATCGTTTTGGGTCCTATTGCGTTGATAAAGGTCTCCTATAATATTTTTTCTCATATATCTTTCATGTACAGACAGCGATCTGTTACATTTTTATTATACAGGATGTATTTTTGTGGCCACCATTAACGAAGGGTACGTACTCTATACATCGAATAAAGTAAGCTTATGCCAAAAAAAAGATGGGAAAAACATAAATTTTTTTTTGAAAATTTTTTTTAATTCCTTGATCGTGCGAAATTTATAGTGTCTAGTATTTATGTTAGTTTTTTTATAGACAGATATTAATTATTTTTCGTGAAAAAATCCCGCTACGCTCGTCTATGTGCATTTACACAGAAAAACGCAGTCTATTTACTCAACTTTGGACCCTAATATGTATTTTGGAAACCAGACACTTCCCAGGTATGCTTCCATGGAGAAAAATGATCGTGATGATGAGGAGATTCCGTAGTTTTTGGGAACGTTGACGACCAAAAATCACCGTGTATGTATAGATGTATAGATCTGTGGGTTTTAATCACAGGTTTCAATAGGCTATTTAACATTGTAAAAAAAACAATGGTCAATTACTGTAATCGTTGTGTAATATGAGTTTGAAAATGGATATTTACTAACTGAAGTTGAAAATAATAATCGATTTACTTAAAAATCCGTAAATAAAAATGCACATTTTTAAACTTGGTCACGTGACACAAAACGCTCATGATTGGTCGGGCTTGTTATGACGTCACCAGGCAAGTGATGTCACCGACGCCATATTTTCAAAGAAGCGTTTTGGCGCTTCATATAAATTTTTAAGATTTTTAATTTGATATTATTAAGTAAATATGTACTAGAATTCAAAAATACAATACAATTTTACTGGGTTTATAAACCTCCAGATAATAATATAAAATAGATTTTGAAAATCGGTCAAATAGCCTATTGTGTATTTTTGCAGTAAGACCTATAATGGGACTAGGTTAATGTGCTGTAATGTTTGCGATTACTATTTTTTTCAGTCGCGTGATAGAAAACCTGTGTTTGCTGATAGAGACAAAGGGCCCGGATGCTTGGTGGACGTGTGACGTCACAGATCTGCTGACCGATGACGTCATCAAAGACCACCGGTTAGAAGGCAAAGAGGTCACCAAGGGAAATGTAAGTGTAATGCACTTATTCCATAATGATTATTATTTTCTAGGTGCTATGCTGTTAGGAATTAAACAGATTTACTTATGTAGCTTACACCGAATAGTTTCTGCGCTAGTTACTATGTGCATGACTCATGGAGTAGCAATAAAAGAGGAGCAGCGGCTAAGTATATTTTCGTACAAAAATAGTGTGCCGCGGAGCGGGGGTGAAGTATGGGATGAGGGGAGCATTGAACACTGTAGCCCTGCCCATTTACATAGAAACCACCTTGTAGTGACTAGTCAAACCACTTGCTCATTATCAATATGGTTCAAGATTGTTTTACTAGTGCGATTACACATCGCTAGATGGCAATATTATACTACATTTTAGTAACAAAGTACCCTGATAAAATCGCTAGTGTTTTTGTAATTTTAATACGGTTACATTTCGGAGCACAAACGTGTGGTTACAGCTACTGCGTTACACTGGCGCTGAAGCTCCGCCCCTATCATGACGTCATGGCCTCACGATTGCCACACGACTCAGTTCATAGTCCCACCTCCTCTATTATACCTTCTTCGTGGCATGACTACATTATCTGTGTCACTGCATACAAATTAATGTTAGTTCTGTTATGTATAAATTTAATTTATAGCGACGGCCGATTGGTGTAGTTGGTAGTGGCCCTGCCTGCGACGCCATAGGTCCTGGGTTCGAATCCCGGTAGATGCAGACATTGATGTGATGAATATCGATGTTTGTTTCCGAGTCGTAGATGTTTATATACTTATCTATGTATTTATATACCGTTGCTTAGTACCCACGACACAAGACCTTAGGGATCTTAGTGTGGGACTAGGTCAATCTGTTGTGAAGTGTGTGAATGTGTGTTGTATTGTATTGTATTGTGTGTGTGTGTGTGTGTGTGTGTGTGTGTGTGTGTGTGTGTGTGTGTGTGTGTGTGTGTGTGTGTGTGTGTGTGTGTGTGTGTGTGTGTGTGTGTGTGTGTGTGTGTGTGTGTGTGTGTTGTATTGTATTGTGTGTGTGTGTGTTTTTATAAAAAATATACATATCCGCAGACACATAACTGAACAGGAAACCATAGATGATAAGATATAGGTTTCATTCATTCATTACATTACAGGACATTTATTATATTCCTACAGGACATAATGGACATCTGGCTAGACTCAGGTCTGTCCTGGCAAACCCTGGAGGGCAAGGCTAGTCTGTACTCAGAAGGGGTTGATCAGCTGACGGGGTGGTTTCAGGCGTCGTTGCTCACAGCCCTGGCTTTAAAGGGGGACGCGCCTTATAAGTAAGTTTAAATATAGTAACGTTGTCAGGATGACGGAATAAAAAAGAATGAAAGAACGAAGATGCGTTCTTTTGTAACTTTCATATTCGACGGGAAAAGCTGGAAGGGTGCTGGTGTAATTTTATTGTGAAAATCAAAATTAATTTGTAAATGGCTTGCATGTGTCCGTAAAGTGATGTTTTCTGGTAGATAAGTTATATTTTGTTTACTTGTGGTGTGAATCTAGTGCGTGTGCATGGTTTTATATGCAGGTAAGCTGAGTAAAACTTTAGTCGGAATACGATCTCTTCATGGGCCCGTGTAAGTTGTTTCTGCAATTATTTTTCATTTTGACTAACTTTACACTTGTTCTTGAGGATTTTCCCGACGTTTCCATTCATCATCATCATCATAATCCGTCATAAATTCAGAAATCATTTACAAAAGACAATGGCTGTATGGGCTTAGTTCCCCTTGCCTTTCCTGCCGACCGATCTTCACAATGGTCATATACCCTAAACATAAAGGATAAACATGATGCTGTCTCTATTTAGCTCAAATTTTTCAGAAAGACATCAAATTTATCTTCGAAATAGGCATATCTAACCATTAAAAAAATCGGCTCTTGAATGAAAAACAATTTATGAGCATAATAAAATTTTCAGATCAATATTCGTACACGGTTTTGTAGTAGACGATAAGAAGCGGAAAATGTCCAAATCTATCGGAAACATCATAGAACCGGCTACCATCATAAACGGAGGGAAGGACAAAAGGAATCAACCCGCGTATGGTGTTGATACATTAAGGTAAGGTCTGCAGAGCGTTTGCGTATCGTTTTACCCGACTGCGGTGGAAGGAAGGTTATGTTTTTCGAGTAAGTATGTATAATGTAAGTTGGTATGTATTTGTTTTTTTTTTGTACGCGCTAGAGCCTAATCGGCCCCCTGATTACCTAATTTGCAATAGCAAAGCCGAAGCAAAGCGATAGCGAAAATTGTACAATATTCGCCTTGAAATGTCAAAGTTCCTTTGAAATTCATTTTACGTAATACGAATTTGACAAGCAATCAGCGATTTTTGTACAATTTTCGCTATCGCTTTGCTTTTGCTAGTTAGGTAATAAGGGGGAGGCTTGTCGCATTTGAGCTTGTTAAAGTAACGAAGCATCTTAGTCGTGAGAGTAGCCTCGTGATGCCGGCAGAGCAGGGTTTGTACCTCCCCATATCTGCCCGTGGGTATCGTACGAGGATTAAGGGTTTCCGGGAGGTGGGCAGCAGCGCCTCCCGTACTGACAACATAGTCCGAAAATCACACTGCGGTCACCAACCCGCCTGCCCAGCGTGGTGACTATGGGCAAATACCCCCTGTGGCAGTAGTCTTGTGACGTGCTGGGGGAGGCCTACGTCCAGCAGTGGACTGCAATAGGCTGAAGAAGAAGAAGTCGTAAGAGTGACACCAGGTCCAAATTTTTACGTAGTTGGGTTTTTTACGGTGACGGTGCTAGAAAAAGGGTTATGTTTTCCACTATGGGCTCCACATAGATAGAATACATCAGCTGCATCTCTTTCTGTGCATGTCGTTACAACTATTCTAGTAAAATTGTTCCTAAAATTGCATCGATAGGCATAACATTTTAATTTTCAGATGGTGGGTTGCCAGCCACGCAACACAGCACTCGCAAATAGTGATAAACAAGAAATTCCTCGACGACTGTCAAAGCGAAGTGATCAGAATCCGAAACATATTTAAATACCTTTTAGGCGTAATCGGAGATTTGGAGAAAACAGATTTTGAAAAAACACCAAAATTAAACTATTTCGATGATTACATGGTGAAGGAATGCCATGATTTTTCGAGGCAAATAAATGACCATTACAATAGTTTTGGGTACAATCATGTAGCTCAAACTATATTATATTTTATCAGTAATAAGGTATCCGCATTATATTGTCATTGCGTAAAAGATAGGCTGTATTGTTCAGAAAAGAAATCAGCGGAAAGATTGTCAGCACAATTGGTTTTAAATACTGTGCTGGTAACACTGTTTAAGGCTGTTGCGCCAATTTTGCCGCATTTAGTCGAAGAGAGCTGGCAGTACCATCCGCTGTTTGATAAACCTTTTTATTTTACGGAAAATATACCAGTTTTAGACGATGGTAACACTGATGTTGCTATAATAGATACAGTTTTGGAAATTAAAAAAGATATTTGTTCAGTTGTAAAGAATGATAGTTTAAAAAAGTTTTCTGCTGTTATAAATGTAAATGAGGATTTATTTGATAAACTTGGAGAATTAAATACAGAAAATGGCTTTAACGATAGTGTGCTGTGCGAAATACTTGAATTAGCGTCAGTTGGTTTAGTTAAAAGTGATAATATTAACGATAAATGGACATTGGAAGTTAATGTTAGTGAGAAAGAGCAATGTTTAAGATGTAGGAAGTATAATGCTGTAGACAATAATGATAAGTGTGCAAGATGTGAGAGTGTGTTGGAAACATTGTAAAAAGGACTTGACTTTGATATCTCTTTTAAAATTCACGGGTCTACGCAGGCCGAAAGGCTGTTTACTTGCAAAGCAGTGGCGACAGTGACAGTTGTACAATATTCGCGTTGAAATGTGAAATTCCTTTGATATTGCCGTTACGAATTTTACAAGCAATCAACCATAACAATTTTCGCTATCGCATTGCAAAGTCAAACCCTTCGATTTAACGGACGAGGCTCTGACGTTAAAAGTTTATAGTATGTGCTGTTTTTAAAATGACTCGTTAACATTTCCCATTGGATTAGTTACCAGTAGCTTTATTGTTATATTTGTGCCCGAAAACCGGCGGTAGGCTCACCACTTACCACGTGAGACTTAATAGGCTGACTGGTGAAAAGTGGGTGTATGAATTCACTTCTACCCAACCTCTTTGGGGAATAATGGGCGTGGCTATATGCATGTATGTATACAGGGTGTTTTTTTGTGGCCGCCTTTAACGAAGGGTGCGTATTCTATACATGAAATAAAGTAAGTTTATGCCAAAAAAATGCTGGGATTTTTTTTTTATTTTTTTTTTTTTATTCCTTGATCTTGCGAAATTTATAGTGTCTAGTGTTTATGTTAGTTTTTTTATAGACAGATATTAATTATTTTTCGTGAAAAAATCCTGCTACGCGCGTCTATGTGCATTTATGTAGAAAAACGCAGTCTATTTACTCAACTTTGGACCCTAATATTTTGGAAACCAGACACTACCCAGGTATGCTTCCATGGAGAAAAATGATCGTGATGATGAGGAGATTCCGTAGTTTTCGGGAACGTTGACGACCAAAAATCACCCTGTATATGCATCTCTTTTGCTAGTTAGGTTATCTAAATACTGTAATATTAGGGCCGGTCCTCAGAAAGACGTGGATCAACCCCCTTATTACCTAACTAGCGAAAGCAAAGCGACAGCGAAAATTGTACAAAAATCGCTGATTGCTTGTAAAATTCGTATTACGTAAAACTAATTTCAAAGGAACTTTAACATTTTAACGAATGTACAATTTTCACTATCGCTTTGCTTCGGCTTTGCTATTGCTTTTACGTAATCAGGGCGCGGGCCGTAGCAAAGATGTAGAGGCCCTTTTACCATTACCGAGCGCACAATATGATACAGATAGAGGCAAACTTTATTAACTTTGACCTTGAATGCGCAGAAACAAAATATAAGGTCTATTTGGTGGTAAGATGCGGGCGCGGAGGCGGGGAAGCGCATGATTGGTTGAGCGCAGAGCTATGTCGTGCGATGGAAAACTAAGATTATGGGCTATGTGGTTGACGTTTGGATGGCTGGATAATTGCTTTTTTATTATTAATTAGTGGACGCGCGCGACTCCGTCCGCGTGGACTACAGAAAAAACAAAATGTCGAAATTATCCGGGATAAAAAGTAGCCTATATGTTAAGTGGGACCTGTCACAATATATTCCTGAAAACTGCATCGAAATTGGTTCAGCCGTTTCTGAGATTAGCGTGCACAAACAAACAAAAATTCCAAAAATCATTCTTTTGGGTACTATTGCGTTGATAAAGGTCTCCTATAATATTTTTTCTCATATATCTTCCATGTACAGACAGCAATCCGTTACATTTTTATTATATGTACATTGCATTACCGCAGATAAGTCTAGGTATGCTACTCTGATATAGGTATAAGCTATATAACTAGCCAAGTTTCATCAAAACCAGTACAGAAGTGTTTGTATAATGCATTTAGTTTTTGAGAATGCGTAGATTTTGTATGCTTCTGTTGTACGAAAAATAACAAAACGTATTTTGATGAAACTTGTCACAGTTTTATGTACAAGATGTTATTATTTATTAAAAAGGTAGGTATGTGATTAAGTATTGATAAAACTGTTACTTTAACTATTGTTTTTTATTTACATATTTTATAAAATTATTAATAAAGAAATGGAAAAAATTCCTCACCCGGGTGCTCTAACCACTAAGCACCGGGTCAATTACTCGGATGACGAATTTTACCATCTCTTTTCTAAATTACATATTGGCAACGTTATTTTTCATCCCGATAGCTGTACACTAGCCAAATCTCGGCAAACAAAGCTGAATCCCTCAGCACAATGTTTAAAGATGAAACGATCAACCATATCCTAACGGATTATATTAATGGAGAAGTGTTTTTATAAATTTATCTCAGTCAAGATATTATATATTATAAAATTATTAATAAAGAAATGGAAAAAATTCCTCACCCGGGTGGGAATCGAACCCACGACCCCTGCATTCCGCGTGTCAGTGCTCTAATCACTAAGCACTGACACGCGGAATGCAGGGGTCGTGGGTTCGATTTCTTTATTAATAATTTTATAATATATAATATCTTGACTAAGATAAATTTATAAAAACACTTCTCCATTAATATAATTGACATATTTGTAAGAAAGCACTTAAATATGGCGCCCTCCGGCCAGATGGACTGATGACTTAAAGAGGACGGCTGGTAGTGACTGGATGGCAAAAACGAGAGATCGAGCCATGTGGCGTGCACTGGGGGATGCCTACGTCCAGCAGTGGACTGCAATAGGCTGAAGACGACGACGACTTAAATATGGCGGCTAACATTAGTGTTAACATTTTATTAAAAAATACGAAATCATTGCAACTGGCAAACAAATAATATTCACTAGTACCTAAATATAACTAACTGAGACGCTTGCTTGTAATTTTATCCGCGATATTGTGAAGCCTAAGTTTTATTCGATTTTATTATGTAATTAAATAAGGTACCTACACATACAAGTAGTAGTATTTCGGAAGTTTTTGCACGAACATTTATTTTCCTTACAAAGATTCATTTTCGTACGTAACCTGACAGATTCCAATCGACGCTGGGACTAAACAATAGCATTAATCTTAATACTTTCAACTGTTTTGAGATTCAAAATTTAAACACATTCGAATATAGAACAGTTCCAAATTCAAAATTGCCGGGAAATATGGAAACGACAGAACTTAAAAGGCATGCCTCGTACATACATATTATAATCACGCCTTTATCCCTTACGGGGTAGGCAGAGCACCAAGGGCCGAACATGGTGCCACTTCTGACCAATTTTGAGGGGATAGTTGAGATGTAGTACAAGTTTTTTTTTCAATGTCAGCCCATCGCCTACAAAACACCAAGACCCTCTTGTCCCTTTACTGACTTGTATGTACAGTATGGCCGGGAAGAGAAGCAGCTGTAGTATTATACGTTTTTTTTTTCACTCCCAGAGCAGCATAGAAGAATAGACTCCTTATGGGTGGTATTATATAAAGAGTTAATAGGGTAGATTCCGGCAGTCGCACCTAAACCTAAACCTAATCTTAGTCAGGTCTAACCTAAACTTAGTCCTACCTGACCTTAAGGACCGAGAGATATCGCTCTCGGTCCTTCACATAAATGGCTGAGAGAGAAAAGGACAGTTAGGACTAATTTTATGTTTAGGTAAGTGTGACTGCCGTAATCGACCATAACGTATCCACTTATTTCTACATCGACAGGGTTAAAGGTCTTCAACTAAAATACACATTTTGACATCATTTTGGACTTTGACCGTTAGTTACGAAACTTACAACGTCTAACTTGTCTAGGCGCATTAGACAAAAGAACTAAGAAAGGTCATTTGATGAAATTCATAATTAATACCTGAGTAGGTAGGTATACCTACTTAGGGTTATCATATTGATCTTACACATACCTACTGACCCGTAATTTCGCTATTTATATAGACAAATAAAAAGTAAAATGTAATGAATTTGAAGTAAATTAGATGAACATTTTTTTTCATACAAATTCAGCCCCTATTTTTTTTAAATCCCTACTCAGTTAACCTATAAGTACTTACGTCACAAAATGAAGCAATATTGTCACTTAGCTCATGCCTCGGGAAGCACGTAAAGTCGTTGGTCCTTTCCCACTGATCTCTCCGGTCGTGTCGGATTTCCGTTCCATCGGACTATGGGAGTGAGGGAATAGAATGCATCTGTGTTTGCGCACACACTTGCGATGAAGTAAATTTTTTAAATAGTTTACCTACCGCGACAGCTCCGCAAAACTTCCTACTTTGAGTGAAATCCGAGTGTTAGTCCGCCATTTTGAAATCTTAACAATTTAGCCAATCAGGGAACGCGGGGGCGGGCCTGTTATTAGAAACTAACAAACATAAACAAACTTATTCCAGAAGTGTTTTAGGGAATACGTATGTACCTATAATCGCCAATCGGTTATGGTAGATTTTTTATTTTTCACGCATGAACGTATAAAGAATAACGGACAGAGTGTTGTGACTATATAGAGTGAAGCATTCATAGTAAGCTCGGTAACGATATTCCATGGAGTAGGGATGCATATTGACGCGTTATTCACACACAAATACAAACCATCGTAAGCTCGGCGCCAACTGGAAAATACGCACACATGCACAACGCGCCGCCATTTCGGTGCTTCAACCTGTGCAGGGACAGCATTACGTCCGTTATTCTTTTTACGTTCATGTTTTCACGGTTGTAAAATAAATCCTAAGATGTTTAGAAATTCTCCATATTATCTGGAAATATACCTATCTATATATAAAGTTTGCGGACAGGTTCTCTATGGTGGGCTATGTAGGTACTGTGTTTATAGCATTTCCCTTAACATACCCCTTTTGTTACACCCTGTATAGTACTGTGTACCTAACAAGGGCAGATGAGGTGGATTTTGGGTCCTCAAGGTTACTACCTAGATATTAGGCGAAACGCCCAAGTAGGGTTGCCAGGTTGAAAAACCAAAAAGCCGGACAGACCAGCCAATTTGGCCGGACATTTGGCTAAAAAAGCCGAACACCCTATATTATTTTGGATTTTGTGTCTTAGTACTACCTAATAGGTACAAAAATTATCGTCGCTGAATACTTAAACTGATAACGAACCTACTGCTATTGAAAGAGCGCAACCGACAGTCGAGTCTGAGAGACCAATTGCGACCATTTCTTACATGCGACTGAAAATGAGCTTAAAATTCATAATAGATGCGCGAGCGAAGCGAGCCCGAAATTTTTCTCATATTTAGCACGTAACTTACGTACCTAAATTGCCTATTACTTCTTGAAAATTTAAGCTCTACCGAGAATTTGTGACCATTGCTAAGACATGAGATGGGTTACAAGTGGGTAGACATCTAAACATAATCGTTATATTTAATTTAACAGCATTGGCAATGTCTTCGTGTAAGCGAGAGGCCACACCAGATAAGAAATATTAAAAAAATTATGAATAAAGAAATGGAAAAAATTCTTCACCCGAGTGGGAATCGAACCCACGACCTCTGCATACCGTGCTAGTGCTCTTACCACTGAGCTACCGGGTCAATTAATTAAATTAACAATATTCATATTGTTAATTATACACACACATCTTGACATTGCTATTAGACTTTTTAGAGTTACTAGAAACCTGTCCGTCCAGGAGGCTTAGACATTGTGATGAGCGACAACGAAGTTCGCAAGGTTACGAAAACATTTTCTCAAATCCCTAGGAAGCCTTAATTTAACGCGTTCTCTAAATAACGTGATCGCTGTTGGTGGAAATGTTTCGATAACATTACGATGTACGCTGTCGCTTGTAAAATTATTGCATTGCCTAAGCTGGCCTAAGCCCCAGGGGGTGGTCATGAGCGCCATGACCCCATTGATCCGCGCTTGGTGAAAAGCCTACCAAAAGCCGGACAGGCCGGACATCGTCACTTTTGGCCGGACACACGACCAAAAAGCCTGACTCTGTCCGGCTTTATCCGGACGCCTGGCAACCCTACATCCAAGGCTGTCAAGGCTATAAACACCCTTTACGGAAGAAATCTACTATTATTATTACATAAGTACCTACCTAAAATAACCAACTAAATTCCTATCCATGTAGGTACCTACATATTTTATTTTACAACTATGTATAATAATAAATTAATTATCTACGTAAATTTCTGCGCCCGCGCCGCTGATGCCGTGTCGACGTTGATGTCTTTTATAGGTATAGGTCACTGGGATCGACTGACGTAATCATAGTAAACAGGTAAGAACAGAATTTCATTATTTATGTATTTCGGAATGGTGCAATGTATCGTCTTGCATGCTAGGTGCTCGGGTCTGGTTTCTCATGGCGATTGTAGTTAGTGCAAGTGCCTGTTGTCGCAATTATGAGTTATCAGATCCGAGGGTCAGTGGAGGGTGTAGGGCCCGGTGGTGGGCGCACCCATAGTGAATAGGTAGGTACCTACGTATTTGCCTCGAAACACTTGTCAAATTAACTAACTTGCTTTTAATTTAGGTAAATGTATACGGATTTTCTAAAACTGTCACTTTAGCTGTACCCGCCATTTCTTTGACGATGTGAGTTTCGAAAATAAACCATACGTATTGCGCGAACGACGACCGCATAAATAATAAATAATGGAATAAGGTCAGAAAGATATGATGAACAGTACCTGCCTATCTGCCTATTAGGCTAGAGGTAATGGGGTAATCCCCCCTCGCTTCGCTACTGTTATTGCTTATTTTATAAAAAAAAAATCCTCTAAATTAGTAGGTAAGCCATCTCTTTTATTTCTTTCACCTGCTTGAGTGCGTAGCGTGGTAGTTTCATGGTGGTTTATGACACTTATACTTAAGGGTGCTTAAGAGGTAGATAATAGACCTCTTCTAAGGTTCAATAAGCATGCTTTCTTGCTCTTGTTGCCGCAAAAGAACAAAGACATCATGTCTAGAGAATTAAGTACCTGTTCCCGTTAGATTCACCATTTACCTGAGTCAAAATGGCAAGAGTCCGTTTCATGGAATAATTTCTATGCCTAATTTCGGAACTAACATTTTTGTACGCTGTAACACAGATAATGTAGTCATACGCATAGTAACTAGCGCCATTCCTATGAAGTTCCTACGAAGGAACTTTTTGGTAAAATGCACTCTAGTACCTGTGTCTGTTTCAAATTCTGTGTAAAAAATCTCTCCATGGGCTCATGTAAGTTGTTTCTGCAATTCTTTTTAATGTTTACTAATTTTACACCCGTTCTTGAGGATTTTCCCGACGTTTCCATTCATCATCATCAATATCATCCATCATAAATTCAGAAATCATTTACTAAAGACAATGGCTGTATAGGCTTAGTTCCCCTTGCCTTTCCTTCAGAATAAACTAAACAAACAAACAATCTGTGTAAAAAAAAATTAGATGCAGTAAAAACATTGACAAGACCACCTTTGCATAAACCATAGATAAACACAACACAAATAACTACCTGGCCATATGCTTTCGAAAGATTTGGCAGGTTTTTATGGCTATTAATCTAAGCTTCTTCTATATCTCGGCTGTCCCAAAATAAAACACTGAATATGCCATTTTTGTGAAAATACTGTTTATCCCAATTTTGGATGTTCTGTGTGCAACTACTACCTAAATCAAAAATCCGTTTTTTGAAAATGGTTAAAATGGCAAAGATACCAAGGTCCAAAAACACAGAATACGCCATAAACGGAAGATATTAACACAGAACATCCAAAATTGGGATAAACAGTATTTTCACAAAATGGCATATTCAGTGTTTTATTTTGGGACAGCCGATCTATATGTCGTGGCCAAATCACTTTAATAGAAATTTCATGAAATGGTCGGTTAGGTTAGGTTAGTATCATGAAATGATCAATTCATTATCATCATATGGTCAAGGGCATTTTGACCATTTCATGATATAAATAATTCAACGATATGGCGACGACATTTATACATTGAATAAAATTGTAACGGATCGATGTTTGTGCTCGCTAATCTCAGAAAAGGCTGAACCGATTTCGACGCAGTGTTCAGGAATATGTTGTGATAGGTCCCACTTAACATATAGGCTACTTTTTATCCCGGATAATATCGACATTGTATTTTTTTCTGAAGTCCACGTGGGCGTCCACTAGTCTTACGAATAAAGATTTCTGTCTCAGCCATTTACATTAAGAATGGAAAGAGGGACAGACATAACTAATTTTAAGTTTGTTTCTAGAGAAACACCAAATGAGTTGGACCCGATTACTTGGCAATTATAATTTATTTCAAATGTACTTATTTACAGGAAAATTATAGAAATTATTAAAAATATAAAATTATCTGCAAAATTAACACGACATCTTTTTCTCTTCTAGTCTTGTCAAACAAAATATTTAAAAACTTCGAATAAGACGCTTTTGGCTTCAAGCGGCCAGTAAGGTCCGTGACCGCGGAGGTTGGTTGCTAGCAGCAACAAGTTTCTTTTTAGGCGTGACGGTCGTAATCAACCACTTTAGCTGTATATAAAACAAACACCTATCCATTGAGTCTGTATGTATGTAACCCAGTCAGTAAAAAAGTCCTAGGCATTCCGCACTTCAAATTTAGGTAAATATACCTACCAACACCACCAAGGAAGATAGGTACCTACCTACTCGTATTAACAAACTCTCCAGATATCCCCCAAAGCCACCGTCCACCTACCCACTACTTTATGTCAAAAAATGATAAAGGTACAATACGCACCTACCTACCTTTCTTTCAAATTACCTGCGTGAATATTAATTATTTTTGACATAGGTAGAGCAGACAAAAATATGATTTATTTAGGTACAACTCAGATTAAGTATGTAATAAAAAATCTGAGACCTACAATTTATATTCAGGAATTTAATAACTTCTGCAACCTGCTTGTATTTAAAAAATAATAGCATTTGAATAGAACTAGAAAAACCAATACTAAATCTGGAATAAGGCAACAAATATTTATTTAGATATGTGTCTATACCTCGTTATATAAACCTTAGGTCATAGAAATATTCTCAGGTAAACTATCTCTACAAAGTATCGATAATTAATTATCTACCTACTAATGAGTAGCTTAATTTTAGTTATTAAGTATCTACCTATGTACGAGTACCTACTTATAGTTAATAACATCCACTACTTTGCAAAAACAATTTAAAAATAGCTGACTCACCGTTAATGCATTTAACTAAGCAAGTACGTATTACACACAATAATAAACCTTACCTACACGCATCACCTACGTAAATAAAACGTTCACTCCACCCAAACCATCTTGATACTTCAAAAGAATTAAATGAATGCATCCATAAAAATCAAAAATCGAATTAAATACAGAACAGCGTCGTCAGCGGTGCGTGAATTTCGTACGTATGGGCAACTACCTATCTCATCAATGATAATGGGCGATCTGGCAACGTCGCGCTCACCTGGCGTGTTACCTGCGCAGTGTCAACAGGGGGCAAGCACGCCGCAGTCGTTCCTCCGACCGAACAGACACGCTTGTGTCTCACCAAATTAAATCACAAAATTCACCACAAATCCCAAACTTTTTCGCCAATAAGTGCTGTAAATTCCGATTAAAATCAGTGACGTGAAGTGCAAAAGCGAATGTGAACTTATATCTATACAGACTCGGATTCGTTCGTTGACACCACTCGAAAAGAAGTGGAGAATCCAGTTTGATGGTGAAGCAATTGACTTGGACGTTGGTATTTAATGTAATAACAAATGTGCTGTGAGTTAACTATAGATTTTCACCTGCAACGGGAAGGAAGCAGCTTACGTAGACGTATAGCGGTACCTAAACTCGGTGCGCGCACGCGAGTCTTGTTGGGTAACCGTCGGGTTTCTAAAAAGTGCTTTCAACGCATTTTTAAAGCACACAAACAACTTGTATCGTGATTTTCGTGTGTTTGACTACGTGTGACACCGACGCGGATACTGCGTCCGGCAATTCTTGGTACTTAGAAAGCAGAAAAGTGCAAAATGCGCAATTAAAACGGTAATATAGTGACAGTTGTAGTCTAGCGTGTCTAGATGGACGTACAGTGATTTGAGGAACAGTGGAGTATCTCTGGCCACCATGATAACCGGTGGGTGGGTTTGTGCGATGCATGTACGCACCGCTGGTTTCAGCGGAGCGGCACTAGGCTCTGACGAGGAGGAGGTCGTCTACATGGCGTTTGTCATCATTGATGTGCTCACTAATCAGGTATTTTGATTTTGTTATACTTATTCCACAGCATGGAAACTTTGCTGCAGAAAGGATTTCGATTTGAATTTTATAGTTCCTAAGCTAACAAGTTAGATAAACTCAGACATGAAAGTTAAATAAATTTAAACATGACAGTGCATTTATACAACAATATGTTGTAGGTATTACGCAGATATTCCGTCTTATTTTTCTTCTTGAGGCCATCCACACTTGAGGAGAGAGACCTCGTATTTTGGACACTTTCAGGGCACAATAATTTTATAAAACGTGTATTTATACTAAGTAATAACTAAAGAAATGAAAAGGTAAATGGAACTAAGGTAAAAGTTTAATAATTGCATTGAGATACCTAGGTGGGTTCGAGTCCCACTCGGGTGCATTTTTTTTCTTTATTTCTTAAAAACATATTTATAATACCTAGGTACAACAAGTTTGGCTCCTAATTGGCTTTCTTCATAAAGTGCCACTCTTGGTAAAAGCCTTCAATACTTTGACATGATTGTATTAAGTTAAAAAAATTGGGCATTTTTATATTGACCTCAATTTTGGCTGAGTGAAGGGAAACGGGTTCTTATGCACCTTCAGGCTTACCTACAATCTTAAAAAAAGGGATATTTCCATTGGAAGCGAAATGTCGCTATAAATTGTACAGACATCTCGCCTCCACTCTGGGAACAATCTTGCTGTATGAGCTATCATTTAGAACCTAATTGCTATACGTGCATAACTTAGTTAAAAGTTTCCGTTAAGTGGTATTCGGTACTGTTTCCAGCTCATTCTCCTTCGATAGGGATACCGTACGTTTAGAAGAGAATAGTTGTTGAAATTATTTAATATCTAAGGACATAAAGTCATCATCATCTACCTGTCCTTACTAATATTCCATTATTTTTGCATTCGGCGGTCTGTTATTACTTCTACCGAAATGGCGAAACTCATGCCAATCCTCCTAACTACCTGCTATGCCAGTATTTGTATTAAAACCCTAATCTTCACTACAGTAAATGTAACCTAAACAATTGCTTACCTACTCATATTTAAAATGTCTTTAAGTTTTGTTAATCGTAAGTAGGTAGGTACAATTTATAATATTTTAGTGGTCTTTTGCCATATTCTGGTTTCCAAGTTTTCCATTCTTATTCGATTTTAACATTTTTACGGGGTCTGTCAACTTCCATAATCAATTTGGTCATTTTGGATCAAGACTATTCAAAACCGGTTTGTCAAGTTAAGTCATCGATCGATATACTTAAGCCTAAATAATAAAATATTTCAAAACTTTACATTTACTAGAAATATATTCATGGGTTTTGCCGATACGAAAGTAACTCTGTTTGCCTGTCTTTCGCTGCTTTTTTACAGCCAAACTTCTGAATTAGTTAGAGATGTAGGTAGTTACCTAATGCTCTTAAACCTAAAAAAAACTAATCCTTTTTTTTCTCTGTTTTACTCCAGTAAGAGGTTTGTGAGAATGTAAAGATGAATGGATATTTTGATATTTGCTTCTCTTTTATGCATTTAATAATATAGATACCAACGATTCATATAGCTTACAGCAGAATAACACATAGGGCTTATGTCGCAGGCTATTCATTCGCGCAGGCGTTCGCTCACAAGTCATCATCACCACATATTTTAAAAAATTCCGCTGTCTATCTGTCCCTATGTACCTACCTACCTATATGGTTAGATCTTCTAGGCGTTTTTTTAAATAGATAGTTATTTAAGAGAAAGGTTTATGTTAAAGGTTAAAGGTTTATGAGATAGGTATTAACTAGGGACCAGCCCCGGCTGCGCACGGGTGCAAATTAGTCTTGCGAAGTCTTGGGCGGCCGCTGGTAAATAAATAATATGAACCTATGTAAACATGAACGTTCATGTATGTAAAGAACAAAACAGTTTTTATTTTGAAGCACGTTAGAATGGACATTGTTGTTTTACGAAGATAAGGCGAAATAGATTAATTTGAAATTGTTAGGTAATGAAAATATTGTAAATTTTTCAGTGCAGGTGTCTAGGTCAATACTACTTATCTATCTATATATTTATAACCAGGTGTTGCCCGTTGCTAGCCTATTATATTGTTTTAAAACTTCCTAAGGTCCTGTATTCACAGCGGAAGGGACAAAATTCATTTATATATTAATAATGGTTGTTGTTAATCCATGTCTATTTATTTATTTCGATATAGGTACCTTAGTGTCAGATTATTTATACTTAGTAAGTAGGTATTGTAATAGCAGTCAACCTAAGTAGGTAGCTAAAGATTAAACTTGATATGTAGGAATATAAACACATCCTGTAGATATGTAAAAGCCTTATATTGTCATTTTGTATTAGTAGAGTAGAGACTGGTAAAGATTGAGGGCATCCACTAAAGTAGTATACAGGATGATTTTTGGTCGCCAACGTTCCCGAAAACTACGGAATCTCCTCATGGAAGCATCATACCTGGGAATTGTCTGGTTCCCAAGATATTAGGGTCCAAAGTTGAGTAAATAGACTGTGTTTTTCTGTGTAAATGCACATAGACGCGCGTAGTAAGATTTTTTTTACGAGAAATAATTAATATGAAAAAACTAGCATAATCACTGGACACTAAAAATTTCATGATCAAGAAATTTAAAAAAAAAACTTTACATCTATTCCCAGCATTTTTTTTTGGCATAAACTTACTTTATTTGATGTATAGAGTACGTACCTTTCGTTAAGGGTAAAAAAAACATACAACCTGTATATCACTATATATTATAAAACAAAGTCGCCGCTGTCTGTCCGTCCTACTAGGGAACGGATTTTGATGCGGTTGTTTTTAATAGATAGGGTGATTCACGAGGAGGGTTTGTAGTGTATAACTAGAGACCCGCCCCGGCTTCGCACGGGAGTAATGCACTCTCACGTGGGCGAAGCCGTGGGCGGCCGGTAGTTTTATATAAATTCTACTTAAATTGCATCCTAAGTACCTAATAACCTAAAAATAAGAAAGTGTCAAACAAAGAGTTTTCTCAAGCAAATAAACCTGTTTCTACAACATTTATCATATTTGTAAGTATTTATTTACCTACTGACATCATGTGTCGTGTTACTAGCGCGATTTAATATAAAAACGGAAAGTTTTTTGTTACGAATAGGTACTTATAAAATATTTTGCAAGGTTTCCTGCATTTGACACTAGACTTGGCAATATGCTGATTTAGCTGGTACCAATGTGGCACGTCATCATAAAAATAACTTAAATATGGGCGGGCTATACATACTACGTTTATTATTACCCACTAGTTACAGCCTCCTACACCCACTGCTAAAACTTCCTCTTTAGTAAGCAACTTTACACAATCTTACGCCAGCCTCCAGAAAAACAGAAAGCATAGAAATACATAATTTTGTAGGTTATAAGAGCCCCTTCATACCTGTGCAAGCCGAACTAGACACCATTACGTCAATGTAATATGCACTAATTTTGTTATCTTGGTATTACATCAGTGTGTGTGCAAACACAGATGCACTCTCTATTCCGTTATTCTCATAGTCCGTTGGGATGGAAAGCCGACACTAGCGTAGAGAGATCAGGCGCAAGACCAACGGTTTTACTTGCTTGCAGAGGCACGAGCTAAGTGACAATTTTTACAACATTAAAATCTGTACATGAAATAAATTCATTGGTACAGGCCCGTGACTGGGATCGAACTTACGCCTCCCGCTTGGAAGGTGCACGTCTTAACCACTGGGCTATCACCGTTATCTCTATGTCATCAATAATAAAGTTATCCAAGGTAAACATGAAAACCCTGTCAAGTTTCTTAGCCGTTCTTCTTGTGCAGGTGTTATAGAATCGGCGGATTATATTTTGGCTTTAGTATTACCTACTTACTATCGTAACGGATCGCTGTCTGTACATGGAAGATATATGAGAAAAAATATTATAGGAGACCTTTATCAACGCAATAGTAGGTAACTAAAAGAATGATTTTTTGGAATTATTGTCTGTTTGTCGGTTTGTCTGCGCGTTCTCAGAAAGTCTCAGAAAGGGCTGAACCGATTTCGATGCAGTTTTCAGGAATATATGTGACAGGTCCCACTTAACAATATAGGCTACTTTTTTCCCGGAAATTTGTAAAATTTTTGAATAAATTAAAATATTTACATGCCACATTTTTTGGCGAAACATGTCTCTGATCTCGATAACTTTATTATACCTAACTACCTTGTTTTGAACAAATAAATAGATAAATTCTTTCAATTCATTTCACTAATCTGTAAATCTATAATATTATTTAATACTGTCAGATATCAAATCGTTGACTCATTCAATCATAATCAATAATTTAAAAATATGTTAAAGAGTGTGCCAAAATCCCTCAACCGAGTGGCCTTAAGGGAAAAGTTAGCACTAAAAATGCGAGCGTTGGCCTTCTAAGCTAAAGAATCTTTCCGCTTGTTGAACATGAGGTAATATATCTTATAATTACGATGCAGCCGTAAATTAGGAGTTCTAATTATGAAACTATGGTCTATGACCAGATTAATATGTGCGTGCCTGAAGAATAAGTAGCAGGTATAATAACGTATGTATTTATATGCATACAACATACCCAATCAATATCCTAGCTACTAAATTATAATCGTAAAATATTCTGAAAAATGATGTTAAGTGTTTTTTTTTTGTTACTCTTTCACACAAAAATAACGAACAGATTTTACTCGTAACGCAACTAAACTGGAAAAATAAATCTTCATTTTTGTGCAATTTAGTTTAGTAAGTAGTTAATATTATTTGGTTATAATAAAAATGGTCTTATAGAGTTCTAATATATCAAATATCAAAACTGGTCCGTCGCGTTACAGAGGAAACCAAGTAAAATTTAAGTCTCATCAGTTTTTTTTTCTGATAATAAAAAAATGGCCCCACGTTTGCAGAAAGAATTCTATTATTATAGGTACCAACTATCAATTACTCGTACCTACTAGGTATTCAGTGCCGCTACTGCTTAATCTTTTATTCGTAAACTGATCTAGAGTAAGATTTAGCTAGTTGCTCTGTACATGGCTACATTAACTGTGTAACTGCACACAAAAAAATTTGTTCACAAACCACGTGCAGGAGTTATTCCGGACTCGAGTAACTACTGCCTATATCATGCGGATTCCCTTTTAAAGTCAGAAATGATCTAATCTGCCGTCACGTATCTTTACGTGACCTTAGTACATTGAATTTATGTACAAGTGTACGACAGATAACCATAATGGAAAATTGCCTTGTTAGTTAGATGTGCCACCCACTACATCTTTTGCATAAATCTGGGAAAATATCTCCACATCTTTTGCAAAAATCTGGGAAAATGTTAGGTATACACATTCGCTGCCGGCAGATTTTCTAAAGGTGCCGTAAACATTACGCCAACGCCTAGCGCCATGACGCAAATAAGCGTCAGGGGCACCTCTAGAAAGCCTAGAAGACGCAGATACATAGTCGCCGGCACTGAATGTTGTACATTGTGTATAAATACGTCCCTAGATTCCTTTTAAGACAAGATCAGAATATATTTTAAATTTTAAAATAAAAAACATAAGTGCCTACCTATAAGCTTCGTAAAATTTGTCCGTGGAGTAGGTAAACATTTTTTTCTTTATACGAGTATGCCTTAGTAAAATGTTAATAGTTTCTTATAAAGATAGGTTTACAGTTGTTCTAGATAATATGTTAAGCTCCACTTTCCATTTAAATCCAATATAAATGACATCTCTTTCTGTAAGCAAGACGGCATAAAATAGATCTAGGATTTGGTTGGTACCTTAGATGAATATTTTAGATATGTTGTCACAATGCATCAACAAAATATTTCAAAAATTAGCACCAAGATAAGATAGATATTAAAACTGCTTGGTCACGCTTTACTAGACTTGTATATCTAAATGAGATAGCGATATTCGACACCTGTAATGTAGAATGAGATAGGATGACTTCGTGACAATTTTTTGAGTAACATAATTAATTGATCTGACAGAAAATTAATGTCGACTTTATGCTAATCAGTTGTAAGCAGAACTTTATGGTTATTTTCTAGGTTGTAATAATAAAATATTAAATAAGTCCTATGTTTCTTTTTTGCTTGTTTGCTCGCTAATTTCAAAAACAGCTTATCTGATTTGGATGTGGTTTTCATTGATGCATGTAACTAATTTACGATTTTTTTTTAATTACAGCATTCTCTAGGGAAAAGAAACATAATTGCCTGTCATTAAAATCCTGATTTCGGAGATAGCTACTTTACTTACTAGAAGAACATGCGTAGCGTAACCTATGTGTTAGCTATAAGTATAACTGCCAAGTTTCATCAAAATCCGTTTAGTTGTTTTTGCGTGAAGGTGTAACAAACATTAAACATCCGTTCTCACAAACTTTTGGATTTATACATTTTATAATATTAGCTTTGTCATTTTCTGTCAACTTCCTACCCTGTTGTTTTCCATCTCTCTCGTACTTACGTCAATTGTATACGTCAGAGCGGTACCTACGTTTTTAAACCTGACGTTTCTAAGCCACGAACCGATTGTTATTGTTTTGACTCATTCATTATGGAAACATATAGAAATAAGGATGTACTTAGCTTATTAAAGTTTAGAATTTTATTGTTTTGCGGTTTTTACTCATAAAAAATTAAACGTCAATCACAGAGATGGTGGTTATAATTAACATCAATGTACTTAACCGCCGGTTTCTCAATCAGTAATCAAACTGTAGCCCGTTAATTGAAATGTCATTTTTTGTCACATTGACACACAGTCATCGTGACAATCAACGTTTATAGAATAACTCCTATGCCAGCAAGCCTAGCATGATCTGCGAAACTCGATATGATAAACCGATTTATCGAGATTTAGCCTGTCTCACAATACGATAAATATAGCCGTATGTTGAATTTTGTATAGAGACGATACGATATCGTACGATACGACATCCACGATGCATGGTCATGCTAGGGGGGCTCATTTCGAAACTAGCATTTTTTGTATGCAGTGGACATTTATATGTATAATGCAGTCATACAAATAGTAACTAGCGCCATAATCTAAATCAGGGGTTCCCAAACTTTTTTTTCTGATTAACCCCTTTCAAAAGTTAACTGGACTCCCTACAGGCCTACACCACATAAGAATTAATTGTGAACCCCCATTTTATTCACGCTAACGTAGACCCCCCATCGAGTCTCCTGTGGACCCCTGGGGACCACCTGGACCACTTTGGGAACCACTGCAAAAGGAACTATACGGTGAAACGTCCTTTAGAATAATTCTTTCGAATGATGGCGCTACGTCAAAATGGCAGTTTTAATACGTGGTTTAGGGACAGTGTAACTTTTACTCAGAGGTTGTAAAGTGTGTTTCACCATATACCTACATAGTTCCGTTGGATGATGGCGCTGTTTACTATGTGTATGACCACATTACCTGTGTAACTGCATACAAAAAATGTTAGTATGTACTATTGTACCTACATACATGCATCTCTTCTTTTATCCTGTAATTTATGTTTTTTTTTTGTGTGTGCAATAAAGAATAAGGTCAACCTAGTTGACCTAAGTAGAAGAGTTGCAAAAAATACAGCCGAATGCATGATTATTTATGTAAAAAATAACGCTCAACTCATTTGAAATACGTTTTAAATACAATGTGGTAAGGGATTCAGTGTTCGCGCAAACCCAGTGGCTTTGTATGCAAATTATGCGCCAGCGCACAGATGTTTTCTTCTCCTCTTTGTATATTAATGCGTATAATCAGCATTGTGACGGCAAAAATATTCAAAATCATGCAAAAATGCTGTGATTTTGAAGATTTTCTAAGTTTACTGAAAAAAAGTTTACAAGGACGGCCTTAAGTGTTCATAAGATTCAGGGGTCCGTTTCATAAAATAGCTCCGAAACGTGATTTCGGAACTAACATAGCTGTGGAATTCCTTTATGATCCTCTAAAATTTGTCAACATAAACCACCATTGAGATACCTAGGATCACCTTCAATCAGTGTTTAAAAGATAAAGGGAAAGGAACATTAAACTATGTCTAAAGTCGTCTTATCAGAGCTCAGTGCAGTTTGTTATTATATTTACACGATAACGTTATCATTATCTCGGTGTATCATATCGCGTTTTGGCGGCAACGAAATAGTGTGAGAAACTGTAGGTGAGAGTTTTTAGTGATCGTCAATAGATATAAAAAGAATTAGTCAAACTTAGAACCTTCGCCTCAGGTTACTAGGTAACAGTGACGATTGTCATCAATCAAGGCAACAAAGGCAGAAGTCAAAAAGCCAAGGAAAATGCCCTTGTTCGAGCAATATCCTTGCCACTATGACTTTATTTATGTGGTCGAAGTCCACGAAGTGAGTACATAGAAGTGGAACTGAGTCAAAAGTGTTGACTTTGTCGTGTTGTTGGATGTAGTCGTGTGCGTCCACTAGTCTACTTGAAAATACAGGGTGTAACAAAAGGCTGTGGTTAAAGGTATGTCGAGCGAATACATACCTTGCACGAAGACTCGAAATCATAATGTTCATTTTTCCAAATGGTATTAAGAATTTCTAAACAACTCAGGAATGTTGATATAATCTTGAAAAATAAACAGGTGCTATGGAGTCGAAAATTTTGTGAATTTCTCTTTAGTGGACTATTTTCATAGCATTTGGCTTAACATACCCCCTCTTTTACACCCTGTATAGACAATAATAAATATACAGTATAAAATAACAGTTTTTTTAATGGATAATAACTATCAACGTAATAATTACAGTAATGTAACCACAGGTATTATTATTCTGCAAAACACCTTTGCCCCTAGTTTCCCACTGGTTGTTATCTTTGTAAAAAAACATTAAGATAATCTCTAATGAAATGACACATTTTTAGAGTTCCGTAGCCAAATGGCAAAAAACGGAACCCTTACAGTTTCGTCATGTCTGTCTGTCTGTCCGTATGTCACAGCCACTTTTTTTTCGAAACTATATTGTTGAAACTTGGTAAGTAGGTATATTCTGTGAACCGCATTAAGATTTTCACACAAAAATTGAAAATAAAACAATAAATTTTGGGGGTTCCCCATACTTTGAACTGGAACTCAAAAACATTTTTTTATCAAACCCTTACGTGTGGGGTATCTTTGGATAGGTCTTAAAAAATTATATTGAGGTTTCTAAAATATTTTTTTCTAAACTGAATAGTTTGCGCGAGAGACACTTCCAAAATGGTAAAATGTGTCCCCCCCTGGAACTTCGAATATAAGAGTATGATAAAACAAAAAAAATATATATGATGTACTTACATGCAAACTTCCACCTAAAATTGATTTCAAAGAGATCTGGTAAGTAGATTTTTTTTAATACGTCATAAATCGTAAACTGCAATTTACCTTTCATACGGAACCCTTTATGAGCGAGTCCGACTCGCACTTGGCCGCTTTTTATTCGTTGCAACATCAGTTTGTCATTTTGTTAAGAGAAGTATATTAAATGACATTAACTTTATTGGCTTTACGTGCGTCACAACCTTTTGACCTAGTGATAGGTACAGCATCGTTTTATTAACCGACTACGGCATAGCAAATAAAAGATTAATGTTTTAGCCCGTGTCGTGTCGGCAGAGTAAAATAGCACCACGCTATGTCTGCCCGTGGGTATCGTAGGAACATAGACTAAAAATCACACTGCGGCCAAAGACCCGCCTGCCCAGGCGTGATGACTACAGACTATAGATAGAGTAGATAGACAAACATCCTGCTATATCAGTAGCCTACGTCCAACAGTGGACTGCATAGGCTGCAAGAATTAAAAAAATAACTTGTAAAACCTTTCTTACAAAACGAATAATTAAAAGTATCTACCTACGTACCTATTTAATTATTTTTGTTTAAGTATTTAATACTTAATGATTTACAATAAAGATAATACTTAGTTTGAAACAAACGGTTATTTGACTTGAAGGAGAACATAATTAAATTATTCCATTGTTTATTTTATTCCCACAATAATGGTACAAAGTGGATGACATGCTGGTTTTTTTTCTAAATAGCCTAAAGTAACTTGCTATTACGTACTAAAACTACTCTTTATAATCCTTTTTCTGTTTGTACCTAAGTAGGTAAATGCGGGTACAAAAAAAGCGTGTATCCAAAAACACCTATCTCTCGTCCCTACTGTGTAATAAAGCGTTATTTGCTTTTATCCTCTTTTCATTTATAACGTGGTATAAACGGGTAACCACTTACGTTACCTACATTTAAATGAAAAAATACAAATATCCTTAATAATTTGCGAAACTAGTTAGGTAGCTACATGAAGGGCTGATATTTCCAAATAGTCAGCGAGCCTATCTGAAGAATAAAGTTGAAACTGTGTGCAGCGTTCTGATGATAATTGGCTTGCTAGTTACTCGTACATAGAGGCACGGTGATAGGAATTAAATTGCAGGAGCTTCAGTTATTGCGTATATTCCAAACGAATGGTACAAAGAGAGAGAGAGAGAGAGTTCTCGCTCTCTCTAATAATACTTACATCTATCAATCTTAATGTTGCTATATAGCAAATCTTAATATTGCTGTTGGATGCAGGCGGCTTCCGACCGGTCGGAGTGGAGGTTGTTGGGGGAGGCCTATGTCCCACAGTGGACTTCTCAGGGCTGTAAATGATGATGATGATGATTTTATTTGTTTACGTCACAGTAATTGGTATTACCACTCATCGTTTGAGTGTAGATATTTACCCAGAAGTACTTACGTAATGACTAAACGCTAAAAACAGCTATGTTATACAGGTTCAATTCATAGTGAGCCTGTTCATAGTGGGCATTTGACAGTCAGTTTGGTCTGAAGACGGCCATAATGTTTAATCGCTACAAATTATTTGAGAGTACCACTGTGGGGTAAGCACGCTTTTTACGCGGCGTAACGCTAGCGACTCGCTAGCAAAATCTATGAGATTTGACAGTTTGACGATAGCGTTACGGACTATTGATAGGTTCGTGCTTACCCCTCTATTAGGTAAGTATACAAATAACGTGTTTACCAATAAAATCCTTCGACAAATATATAGATACAGTGCTAAAATCAAAGATATGTAGCTAATTGAGTTATACAAACTTTTAATAACAACCTAAGTACCTTGCGAAGGCTGCAAAATATTTACATTTTTTTGTTTGATAATACTCGTACTTCTATAGACCTTATAGGTAGCGCAATATGATGTTAAAAGGTCTTAATTTGAATCGACCTTCGACACTAAACCGGATTCTGACAGAACTTTGATTAAAACCACAAAATACTCGATTACAACATGGTTTTGACACGTTTAGCTTTTAAAAAAATTATAGGTAAAACACATTAAATCTTACCATGATTTGCAAATTTTACTTATATAAGGTCTATCCAAAATTACTGATTGTCTTTTGACCCGAAACTATGTAGGTAAAAAGAAACAACTTTCATTATGGGACCAACTCCGAAATATTGAAAAAAAATCGGCCGTTCCATACAATCTCGAATGATTACTGCCAGTGACGTAATGCACTGAAATGTATGGAACAGCAGATTTTTTTTGCAATATTTCTTAGTTGGTCCCATAGTTAAAGTTGTTTCTTTTTACCTACCTAGTTTCGTGTCAAAATATAATCACTAATTTTAAATAAACCTTACCTATACATATATTTAAACACTAGTGAACACCCGCGACTGCGTCCATGTGGACTACAGAAAAAACAAAATGTCGAAATTATCCGGGATAAAAACATTTTCCCGGGATAAAAAGTATCCTATATGTTAAGTGGGACCTGTCACAATATATTTCTGATAACTGCATCGAAATCGTTTCAGCCGTTTCTGAGATTAGCGTGCACAAACGCACAGACAAACAGACAAAAATTCCAAAAATCATCGTTTTGGGTTCTATTGCTTTGATAAAGGTCTCCTATAATATTTTTTCTCATATATCTTCCATGTACAGACAGCGATCCGTTACATTTTTATTATATGTATAGAAGAGTTACCTACCTACTAATTATTATAAGTGATTATTATGTATAAAAACTGTTGTCATATGAATTCACTTTAATGCCATACGCTATTCAGTTCCGGGGGGTCAATACTGCCGTCACCCCGTTAATATGTAGCCTGTGACGATTTTATTTAAATAAATAATGAGTTAGCATTTACGAATAAATACGCGTACAGGTAAAATAATTTATTGAATTATATAAGTAGGTATGTATATGAGAAGCTTAATAAAGTAAAGGATTCCTATTTACAACGTTCGCAAGTCAGCTAACTCGCTGCTTCTTTTTAAAATACCTTCTGCTTATTTATGGGTATCTACTGAAGATAATAAAGATTGTACCTATTTGGAGCTTAACATTGCTAATGTGGGGTAAGCACGAACCTTTTTACGCGGCGTAATGCTAGCGACTCGCTAGCAAAATCTATGTGATTTGACAGTTTGACGATAGCGTCACGGACTATCGAGAGGTTCGTGCTTACCCCTATGGTATTAGACCAATGAAGTTACGCTATGGCCGTGTAACAAAGTTGATGTAAAAGCGATTCGTTACTCGCTACTTAAGTATACACGTACCTAACACTAGGTACGTACAGATTGCTTGAATGCTCGCTGTGTCATGTAACATCGGTCAGTAGGTACCAACAAAGTGACATTGTCTCTCGATCGAATCGATGGAAGTTTGTGAGATGACGTGAACTCTAACCGCTTACTAACGATAACGAACGTCAATGCGAAGTAATGGTAGATTTACCACTTTGGATTTATAATGAATAAGGTAGTGCCTTAAAAATTAAAAAAGCTGTAGTCTTTCAACCTAATACTACTAATATCGTTTTAGTCGTACATAATTTTCCACAGGTTAATTTACAAGGGCATAGTAGCCCATTTAAATTCCCGGAAGTCCCTTTCCGCATCCTGATTTTTATTGATACCCTCGTTAACACGTTTATTGTTACCCATAGTATCAAATCGGAAAAAAACTCTTTTACATGTCAAAAGTAAATTATCGTTTAAGCTGTACAGTGTTTAATTTGACAGATATTTCATAACAATTTTGCTGTCAAATGTCGTGTTTAACGGGTGCATGATTTTACACGCAGTTTATAAGTATGCTCTTACGGAAAATATAAAATTCAAAAAAATGGATACAATTACGCCTATTATCCACAAAAGTAGGTTATTATTTATTAATTATCTTGCTTAATATCTACGAGATCAGCGAAGAATCTTACAAAGTAAATAAATACTCTCTATATCAGTAACCCAATCGTTGGGAAAGCGCAATCTATAAAATAAACTTAATGTTTGTGTATTTTGTTTATTCTAACAAAACAGCGATACCGGTTTAGTTGTGGAACAAAAAATGGCGTTTATAATTTTTTGTTTAGGTCAACCAGTTCTATTCAACACTTTGTCGTTGATTAAAATTTTTACCGACGACGTAGTGGCGCTATTTACTCATAAATGCCTGCAAAAAATACATTAGCTTCTTGCGTTATTTATTAGTTATTATGTAGTAAGTTTATCAATTGTCTATCTATAGTCTAGGTATATTACAACCCTCATGAGTACCTACCCGTTAACTGTGGGATTTTTATCATAAAAGTAGAGAATATTTACTGAATTTCAAAAACAAGCATTTTCAAGTTGCAGCACTTTTCACAGTACCTAAATGTCGACTTGCTTTGGTAAAATGATTCAGTGCATTTATAGCTATCTAGGTAGAGCTTGTTAAACCAAATAGTTCCTTTGAATAATAGCGCTAGTTATTATGTGTACGAGTATGACTACATTTATATGTTACTGTGTAGCAAAAAAAAATTTTAGCTCCGTAAATGCCTTTTCTGCGCACTATTTGAGCTCCTATAACTGCGCTCTATTTAGTCCTGCCTGGTCTGGCCATTCTTGCACCCCCGAAAGCCTAGGCACCGGTGGCACCACCTTATTTCCGGCACTGCTATAATGTATGTACCTAATGTAGATCGTCGTCAGCCTACTGCAGTCCACTGCTGAACTTAGGCCTGTCCCAGAGTACGCCACAAGGCTTCTGTCATGGGAGGTTTTTGTCCATAGTCACCACGCGGGGGCAGGCGGATTGGTGACCGCAGTCTGATTTTCGGACTGTGCTGCCCGTCTCCCGGAAACCTTCAATCGCCTTGTACGATACCCACGGGCAGGCATGGGATGGTACAAACTCTACTCTGCCGGCACCACGCGGCTAACGTAGGTAGGTAATAATTATCTATTCTGTACCCCACGAGATCAAGGACCACACACAATTTACTTGACAGAGTTTAACACTTAAAATGATTTGTGTATCGCGTTTTGTATTTATTTAAATGGCTGCCAGAGGTGAAGGTAGCTCAGAGGGCGACATTATGAGGCAACGTAATGTAGGTAAAGGCAAGGCTAGGTTTTATCTAATCTTAGATCTATGTTGTTTCCCGAAATAACTATAGTTGCATTTGTGACGTTTTTGCTGTAACTTGGCAACAGATTTAATGTCTAAGATATTAAAATGAGGAGGGGTGGAATTTAATTTACTTGTAGTTCGTAGTAGAACCATAGAACAAAAAGTAAATAATACTTAAATCATTTTGTAATGAATTGATAAACTAGTAAAGAAAATGGACGAAGTCGCGGGCGTCATCTAGATTAAAAACCGAAAAGTTAGCGCTCAACAAAAGCCGTCAAAATCAAAAGCACGAATTTATAGGTCGCTGGTTCATATCGAGGACCACCTGGGCCGCGCGGACCTTATTATGGGCCCGAACGAGAGTTTGAAACATCTGAAAGCAAGCAAAGGACCAGGATCTCATAGTTATGTGACGTCTACTTTTAGCTCTGATGAAGTTCTTCTTAACATGATTACTTACGGTGCTACGTGCTACTAATAACCCGCTTGTAAAGTTAAAAATGAATGAAATATTCTGTCAAACACGTTAGTTGTCGGAAGATTTCGTTAGCATGACGACATCAGTTCAACGCCTAGTGTCAGGACGCAAATAAGCGTCGCCGGCACCTCTAGAAAACCAATAAGACGCAAATATACTTACTTCTTTTGATCTGTATTTCTACCCTATTTCTATTGTCTTTTTCTATGTTACTTCTGTCCGTGTATGTGTAATTTTCAAATAAAAATCTATTCTATAAATACTAAGTCGGTGGTAGTGAATGTTTTAATTTATTTTATTTGTAAAGCCTTCTAAAGTATAAAGAAACATTTAATTGAATAATTAAGTTATATTATGTAAAGTAAGTAAGTATTTGCCTAAAAAGGTAGGCTACTGTGATCCTTATCCTAATAATGACTTGCCAAAAAGCAGGTAAATCAACTTCTTATAAGGTCTTAAGTAGGCACCTAGGTCTTTCTGCAATCATGACTTCAACTTTTACTTTTTATTTGCCTTCAGTTATAAAAACTATGAAGGCAATTTGTATACAGGGTGTAGTGTACCAAAGTGAAGGGGTTTATTACCTGTGCCCAATAGCTACCTACTTGGATATACTGTGATGTCACTCAAGGTTAAACTATTATGTATAGGTATTTACTTAGGTATAGGTTTACTTAGGTGGCCAAGGTCGCGGGCGTCGGTTGGATGCAGGCTGCTTCCGACCGGACGGAGTGGAGGTTGTTAGGGGAGGCCTATGTCCAACAGTGGACTTCTCAGTGCTGTACATGATGATGATGATCATAGGTTTAATTATCTAGTAGATATCTAAATACCTTCTACGTACCTATATATTTTTAACTATTATAGTAGGTAAGTAAACCGACTGTATATTCGCTTCAAAATCGTGTTCTATGACGTAATATGCATATTGTTAAGTTACCTACCTACTTAAGGTTATAAGGTCGTCCCACACAAGATTTCTAGTGGTATAAAGTCTAGAAGGTACGATCATACAATAGTTAGACGTCATAAGCACCTACCTAAGAGTAAATTTCAGACTTACAGTATCTTTAAAAATGTACTTACATCGATTACTTACATTTTCCTTAGAATAGGTACATCAGCTGCATCTTCTTAGGTAGCAACTTGTCGCTGATCTTTAACATCTGACCCCGCGATGATAGCTGTGGGATCTCCTGTACGTACTTTAATTCTAACTGCACTACCTACATGACGTCATCATGTACATAGGCCTCCCTCAACAATCTCCACTCCGATCGGTCGGAAGCAGCCTGCATCCAACCGACGCCTGCGACCTTGGCCAGGTCATCCGTCCACCTCGCGGGTGGCCTTCCCACGCTGCGCTTGCCGATACGTGGTATCCACTATAGAACTTTCCGACTCCATCGGCCATCAGTTCTTCGAGCTATGTGCCCTGCCCATTGCCACTTCAGCTTGCTGGACCGTTGAGCTATGTCGGTGATCTTTGTACGTCTGCGGATCTCCTCATTTCTGATTCGTCGTATTACGTAGAGAGATCCCAAGCATAGCTCTCTCCATCGCCATGAGGTACCTACACACATACATACATATACCTACCTATACACACGGCTGTGTTCCCGAAATGGGGTAGCCAGAATAGCAAAATCTTAAAGGAGAACGCACAGCCACGTTCAGCATATACAGGATGATTTTTGGTCGTCAACGTTCCCAAAAACTACGGAATCTCCTCATCATCACGATCATTTTTCTCCATGAAAGCATACCTGGGAAGTGTCTGGTTTCCAAAATATTAGGGTACAAAGTTGAGTAAATAGACTGCGTTTTTCTGCATAAATGCACATTGACGCGTGTAGCAAGATTTTTTCACGAGAAATAATTAATATCCGTCTATGAAAAAACTAGCATAAACACTGGACACTATAAATTTCGCCAGATCAAGTAATTGAAAAAATTTTTTTCAAAAATTTTTTTTTGGCATAAACTAACTTTATGTGATGTATAGAGTACGTGCCCTTCGTTAAAGGGTGGCAACAAAAAAACAGCCTGTATATTACTTGATCAGGCGATATTTTGTGTTAGTTTTCTTATAGCTATATTTTAATTATGTTTCATGAAGAAATGTTGTTACAAGCGTCTATGTGCATTTATGCAAAAAACGCAGTCTATTTACTCAAACTTGTCCCCTAATATCTTGGGAACCAGTCACTTACCAGGTATGCTTCCATGGAGAAAAATGATCGTGATGATGGGGAATCTCCGTAGTATTCGGGAACGTTGACGACCAAAAAACACCCTGTATACACACGTCTGTGTTCTCGAAACGGGGTAGCCAGAACTGCAGAATCTTAAAGGAGACCCCACACCCACGTTTACCATATAAATGATCAGTGACAAGTTGCAAGATCACCTTAGAGAATGCCTGAACTCCATACTCTACTCTTACGACATGCACGGAAGGAGATGCAGCTGATGTATTCTAGTAAAACCCCGCAACAGCACTGGACCTTTTTCACACTGCTTCAAAACTATTATTTTGACCATGACATTCTTAATGTATAATCATCTCTAATCAGTTTCCATAAGGATACGATAAAAATATGACGTTATAATTGATTTGCACGTCAATAAAACAAACACATTCGCACTAATGGGCGAGCAAATATCTGACAATACCGACACAGGTAAATAAAAAACATTATGACAGAACTTATGTACGTAAATACGAGTGACGTAAACACTGTGTACAGGTTTGCTACGTACGATAGGCTATCGCTTAACATACCCCTTCTGTTACATCCTGTATATTCTCGTTTTATGCTAAGTATGTAAGAACATTATACCTCGCACAGTTTTCAATTTAGTCAAGCGTTATCGTAATGACATAAGATATTTGTTTCAATATTTAGTCTAAAACAGTAATTTAAGATCATACAGGTTCACTTGCGCTATTTTTATAGACCCCGCATCTATCTATACAGGTGATTTTTGGTCGTCAACGTTCCCGAAAACTACGGAATCTCCCCATCATCACGATCGTTTTTCTCCATGGAAGCATACCTGGGAAGTGTCTGGTTCCCAAGATATTAGGGTCCAAAGTTGAGTAAATACCTATATACTGCGTTTTTCTGCATAACTGCACATAGACGCGCGTAGCAAGATTTTTTCACGAGAAATAATTAATATCTGTCTATGAAAAAACTAGCTATGAATAAACTCTGGACACTACGATATAAATTTCGGTCGATCAAGTAATATTTTCTTCTTTAAAAAATATAGCATAGCATAAAGTTACTTTATTTGATGTATATAGAGTAGGTACGTACCCTTCGTTAAGGATGGCAACGAAAAAACAGCCTGTATACACGCCACTGGACTGGCGCAAAAAGTTATGAAATGTTTTCTACTATTCCGAATACTCTATGACCAAAGATCTATTAAATATATCTATCATAAATAAATCAATTACAAACCTAACTGTACATCGTAAATTTTAATATGTAGAGGTAATTTTCCTTCGGTTTTTATACATAATAACGATTCATATTAGAAGTCATTAGTTAAGTAGGTGTTCTTGAAATTTTCTATTAGTTAATATGAGACGTCGTTAATAGTTTTAAAGAAACATTTACCGTTTATAATCAGGAAATCCGAAACACAGCGTCATAATTATACCTAATTAAGGTGTTTTTTACCCGACTGCGCGACGCAAAGGAGTGGTATTGTGTTTAACAGTCTATGTATGTATGTTTGTATGTTCCTTTGAAGCACTACACAGACCAAACGCCTCGGCCGATTTTTATGATTCATGATCTCAATCGATTCCTCTTAGTCCGGCGAGTGTCACTAAAGACATGACGTTAGTGAAAATCCAATATGTCGACTACTGGACGCCATTTTGTGAAAATGAAAAAAATTAAAGTCGACAAACTATATCGAGTGGGGTATCGTTGAATAGGTATTTAAAAATCATTTCTTCTTTTTCCTCTTCTTTTCTTTCTTCTTGCTGCCGAGCATGTTGTGGATGTTTATTGAAGCGTACCTATTAGTAGCTAGGTAGGTACTCATAAGTATAATACCATGAAGAATAACTCGGGAACGTTTCTCATTTGATTCTTTTCCGGTCGCTAGATTGTTGTGTTTATGCCTATAAAACGGCGGTAAGCTTTACCACGTGCGACACTACCATACAAATTCTGCATAAACGAATAGAATTATAACCTATAGAAGTATAGTTCGAAGGCCGATTTTAGGAATTTTTATGGGTGCAAATTTGAACCAATCGCGGCTCTGTCATTCAGTGCTCAGCGGTCAGTGGCTACGTGTGTATGTCAACCTAAAGGACTTACCATGACGAAATGTGCACTGAGATCCTGCCAAAACTATGCTCAAAAACATAAGAAAATAAATAACATTACATTTCACCGGTAAATATTTGATGTTTTTACGTAATTTCATTGATAAAACAATAAATACACAATCAAATTTTCATATTTTTTTATCTGTCATTGAAAACAAAATGTTGCCATAAGTGTGAAATTTTACCCTATTTTTAAACATGCAGATTGTAGGTAAAAGTTGTTGGATCTACTTTGTTTTTGATTGATTGTGGAATTACCTGCAAGCTCTCTCACCGAATTATTTAAAACTATACATATTGTTACTATAATATTATGTTTAATTGAAATTAGATCTTTAAAATGAGCATCGTGCTTTCCTTTATTGAATATAATAAAACCACGGAGAATGGCCTCACAGCTTTGTTGACATAATGACAAATTATTCAGAGGGACAATTTTTAACAGAATATTGTATTTTTTTGTCACACTTTTGGACCAATGATGTGGAAAAGTCCGATCATCTCCTTTTAATATATTTAAATTTCACGATAATTCTACAAGAGTGTGCAAATCAGTATACTTCTCAGCATCAATAATAATTTTATCGACTATTTCCCCACATCTAGGGAAAAAACATTTTTAAGGCAACATTAATTTTATGTCATGCATACGTCAAGTCGATATTTTATGCCTATTTTTTCGCCTTGCGTTTGGTTGGAACATACTTTCTATAGGTTATAATTCTATTCATAAACGAAATAAAATAAATAAATAAAATATCTCACGATCAATGCAAAAATAATGCCTATTGCATTCGAAATAAGAATTTATTCATCAATCGAAGTCCCGAACGAAACTCGAGCCATTTGGTTCTAATTTCAAATTGGAGCGATTGTTCATTGACGAATGGGAGGAGGAATTTGCGGCGCATGCATTCACCCAGCCAATCAGCTTTGGGCAATGTTTGTAAACAAAATGGCGGAGGTGTGGTAACGTTGTGTGTGGTAAAGATTTGCAAGATAAAAGGACAATCTGCTCGGTTACAATCTCCTAATAAATTAATTTAGATAGGTATCTTGCTCACTTATGTGCAGAATTAAAATAATTTAATAAGTTAAAGATTTTTTTATTACACAATATAATTATGGGCAGTAGGACCATTTTTTTATTAGCCTAAACCGTGGCCCACAACTGGACAAAGGCCTCTCCGATTTCAGCCCACACTAGTCTTGTTCCCGCTATAGTGGCCCACTCTGCCTAAAGGAATGCAGTTTTCATATTTTTTTCAGATGTGTCAATGTTGTTCCAAGCGGGCGATTGTTCAATTGAAACGTAGGTAGATACCTACTTACTCTACCTTGTAATTTCAAGAATCCTATTCCATTTACCCAAATAGTTATTCTTGTAGGTAATATTTAGGTAAACCTTACTAAACCAGTAATTTTAGTTAATTTGTTGGCAAAAAACCTCAGAGTAACAACACTCATAAAGTAAGCAGGGAGGTACTTACTGCAGGTAAATAGATGTGCACATAGAAGCGCTACAAACTGGATGATAAAATTATCATTAGCGAAGAGCGATTATACGAGTACTTATCTACCTTTAAGATTTTGTGATTCCAACGTTTGAATAAAAAATAATGATACAATCTTTTAGATCCAACAAATGTTGTTGATACCTATATTTACGGATAAACTATTTGAAGCTCATATCATAACAATGCATGATTATACCTATTAATACTCCTGCTACTTTCTATAGCTATCTACGTACTAAGTAATATTCTATACAAATATCTTAATTATGCCTGTAATAGCAGTGATAGCCCAATGGTTAAGAGGTGCGCCTTTCAGTCGCGAGGCGTGAGTTCGATTCCAGTCACGGGCCTGTACCACTGAATTTATTTCATGTACATACGGATTTTTCTAAGATAAGATAAGATAAATCTTTATTTGCAATTAAACATAGTAAATTAAGATGTCACGTATAAAAAATTGTCCTTATGTCTAGCCAATTAAACTTAGCATGCAAATTATAAAGTAAACTAAACTACATTAAATTAAATTTATCATTACAATGTCAAATAATAATTGGTAGGTACCTAGTTATCTTTGTTCCTACACTTAAAGAAATCTTCTAAATTATAAAAGTTTTTTTCGTGAAGCCACTTGCGTAGTCTAATTTTAAATATTGAATCATTTAATAGTTTTATATCGTTTGGTAATTTGTTATATATTTTTACACACATTGTAAGACAGCTTTTACCATATTTAGCTGACTTTGGTATTTCGTCATGAACTAACCTATTAGGGTTTCTTTTTAGTCTGTTATTTACAGCACATGATTTTACAAATAGATCCTTGTGTTTGCTGACAAAACTACTAACTTCAAGGATATATAAACAAGGTAATGGTAACAAACCAAGGTCTTTAAAAATTGTCATTTAGTTATACCCGAGAAGGGTTGGCGTCAGGCAGGCAGCCGGCCATAAAAACAAATACCAAAAATTTAGTCGAAAGAAATCATACTACACCGACCCCATAAATAATTGGGATAGGAAGGTGATGATGCATGTAAACGCATGCAAACTGCAAATAAATAGACACCTGCTACAAAATAACTAACAACTGAATGCACGCTCTATTATTTTCTTACTCTGAGGTTAAATCACCGACAAGAACTGACAAGGTTACATATTTATTTACCTACAGCCTAAATAACATCTTAGGTATACCTAGTTTATGATAGGTAAGTAGGTACCTACGTCTATTCAAAGCTATAAGAACCAACTACTTAGGTACCTAGTTACTTATACAAAACAACCGAGGTTATAAGTGCAGCGGAGTTGTCACTGAATCTAGAAAATAGTACCTAGCGTGTGCAACACTAGTAATGTCAGAAAGAGTACTACGCGAAGGATTCGAGAAGAATTGCAAAAAAAAATCTAATTTATAGGTTTTGAGCACAAACTTTTAAAATTATTTATTATAATTCACATGCGAGGTTTCACTAGAACAGCATCAGCTGCACGTCGTAAGAGTCGACTGTGGAAACAAGGGGCATTCTCTCAGGCGATGGGCTAGCTAGCTACTTGTATCTGATCCCGCTGTACCAAAACGTGGCTCTAAGTTCTCCTTCGCAGTTCTGGATACCCCATTTTCATTTTTATTCGAAATTCCGATTGATTTCGGCCTATTAAATAAGAGGGCAGATAACGCGATAGATTTACAAACATAATATTTTTAATGCACTATTTTGCACATCTCAGCTCACAACTCCACCACCTCTCTCGCTTCCCTGCAATCAGTATTGGCTTAAATCAGGCGATATGATTGCAGTAATAAGCAGTCTGTAAGTAAGTAGCTTGTTGCGTGCTGACTACCTCGTCATTTCCGGCTGGCCATCCAATGGTTTACTGGAATTGCACGCTACACCGATGGTCTTGCAACAGATGTAAACAAAGAAATAGGCCGATGAGTAAATCCGACATTAGATTGTAAATAAGTTTTTGATAACTACATGGCCGCGTGGTGCCGGCAGAGTAGAATTCGTACCATCCCATGTCTGCCCGTGGGTACCGTACGAGGCGATTAAGGGTTTCCATCCGGGAGGTGGGCAGCAGCACATTGTTCCATCCCGTGTTGACAACATATTACGAAAATCACACTGCAGTCACCAACCCGCCTGCCCAGTGTGGTGACTATGGGCAAAAGCCCCCTGTGGCAGTAGCCTTGTGGCGTGCCCTGGGGGAGGCCTACGTCCAGCAGTGGACTGCAATAGGCTGATGATGATACAGATCTATCTATCTTCTATCTATCTATCTATACATATAATAAAATTGTAACAGATCGATGTTTGTGCACGCTAATCTCAAAAACGGCTGGACCGATTTCGATGCAGTTTTCAGGAATATATTGTGGCAGGTCCCACTTAACTTTTTATCTCGAGAAAATGTTTTTATCCCGGATAATTTCGACATTTTATTTTTTCTGTAGTCCACGTGGACGGAGTCGCGGTCGTCCACTAGTAATAAATAATCATTACTTAATGCGCCTGTTAGTAAACGAACGATATATACGATATACAGGGTGTAACAAAAGGGGTATGTTAAGCGAAAAGCTATATAAATAGCCCAATGAAAGGAACCTATCCACAAAATTTCAGACTCGAAATCACATGTTTATTTTTCCAGAGAGTATGGAGAATTCCAAAACAACTCAGGAATGTTCATACAATCTTGAAAAATAAACATGTGATTTTGAGTCTCAAATTTTGGAAATAGATTCTCTATAATGGGCTGTTCACATAGCTTTTCGCTTAACATACCCTTTCTGTTACATCCTGTATAAACGAACGGAAAATGACAAATAAGGAACGTGACAGAATCGGAACAAATCTGTCACATTCCACGTTCCCAAACACCGTAAACTATTGATAACTAACCTAACCTAATCATACGCACTAATTGACGAGCTCTTTAATACAACGTATTTCATTATTGTCACGGTATTATATGCCTGGTTTATTCCATGGAATAATGAGTCCCCAGAAGACAGCAATGATAATATGTATGACGGGTAGTGTAGCAAAAAACGAAGCGAAAATTCAACTCCCGCTCTTCGAGAAATACCTCGAAATAAATCGAGAAATATTATCACTTTTTAGAGTTTTCATAAAGCAAATAAGAAGTATGTAAAAAAATATATGAAGTTGTAAGAATAGATACGATGAAAGTGACTGAATGTGACGGAGAAGAACTAAAATCAATTAGGTCAATTGGACTGACTGAAAGTTGCTTTAAAAGTGTGCGTGATCATGGGCTTTAGAAATTATTATTCAATGGTTTATTCTTTGCTAGCGTACGCACGACTTCGCCCGCGTGGACTATATAGCTGTGTTATTCTGAGGTACATGGGTATTTATAAGTTGTGTAATTTTTCAAGTTTATTTAAACCCCTTTTGGTAGTAGGTATTTTGCGTGAGATATTAGACATCCAAACATCAAACATTTTTATAAACTTCATTTTTAAACGATAGCCAATGTGATGAACAGATGCTTTCTCGAAAAACTTGATCAAGATAGAGCCAGCATCAACTTCATTCTTCAGGATAGGCAATCTAACCAATGGAAATATCGGCCCTTAGTATATGTAGGTACCTACCTACCTTATACAGGATGTTTTTTCGTTGGGTACGTACTTTATACATCAAATAAAGTAATGCCAAAAAACGATGTAAATTTTTTGGATTTTTTTTATTACCTTGATCGGGCGAAATTTGTAGAGTCCAGTGTTTATGCTAGTTTCATAGAAAGATATTAATTATTTCTCGTGAAAAATTCTTGTACGTGCGTGTATGTCAATGACGCGATGTGTGCATTTATCTAGAAAAAGGCAGTCTATTTACTCAACTTTTGACCCTTGAGAACCAGACACTTCCCAGGTAGTATGCTTCCAAAAAAATAATCGTGATGTTGAAGAGATTCCGTAGTTTTCAGGAACGTTGACGACCAAAAAACACCCTGAATAAGTAAATAGGTACATAAACATAAGAAGATATTTTACCTTAGCCAAGACATATTAAGTGGGTAAACAAATACTTAAATTTTATAAACCTAGCTTAAATAAACTGTTTAACTATACTTGACATAGGTCCAGTATTTATTGACATACATAGTAGGTATGTTATTTACAATGCAATATAACTTGAATTAATGTGTGAGTGACAACGAGACAAATACTGAAATGCTGAACAAGTACCAATTATGTTAACGACAGTGTTTTTATTTGTAGGTACTTACTATCAGGAAATGTAATACATATATTAATTTGATTACGCAATGTTGGTCCCCGATTGTATCGGGCGATCCTGTGACTAATTAAATGTGACTATGCTGTCACTGACACCCTGTATAACTGCCGTGTTATAGGTACAAAAGTGTTTTTTTTTTTATATTGCAAACGTCCAAATAGGTATCTCCACATTTTGAAGCTTTTACGTCTTTCAATACTTAACTTAAATAAGATCCGCCTCTTATTATACTTATTAATATAGAGGTATAAGAGCTTATTGTTCACAAAAAAAATTATAGTCTCCACTAATATTGTGATATAAGTATTTAAAATATTTCATTATAGAAGTTCTATCATAGAGCAGCAAAGAAAAATGGCGTCATGCCTAACTGTGGTTTTTAACGAGCCTCAAATTATGTGGTTATATTTCTTGTTACGAAAGGGTGATGTCGCTAATTCTACTATTTTCTCTGAGGTGTTGGTGGATTCGACGACTAATTCTTACCTTAATGGCCCAAAGCTTGCCAATGATGCACCCCGACAAGGGCATAACTACAGGATGGCAAGTCGGCAAAATGCCACGGGCCCTTAGCCGGAAGGGAAAGGAGAATCCCAACTCACAACATTACTTACGGAAGCATATGATGAATTTTATTTGCCTCGAACGGTATTAAGAGTAAAGAGGTTCTGGCGAATGACTCGAAAGCAATCACCATTTGCTGGATAGAGCAATAAATATTCCCGAAAACTAATTTGCCATTTCGCTTATCTTTAGTTGAGTTTTATTTAATATGCCATACTGCTGGACGTCGGCCTGCCCCAGGGCACGCCACAAGGCTACTGCCATAGGGGGTTTTGCCCATAGTCACCACACTGGGCAGGCAGGTAACATAAGTAGGTAATAGGTTGAATGAATACTTGGTACGTAACTCTAATTCGTTCTTCTACATGCCAAGACGAGAGTAAATGAATCGTTGAAATTCCGCCAGTTTCTCGAGCGGTAATCAATTTTATTGATGAACTACATAACTGACCATACTTGATTGGCCTCCGAGGAAGTGGCAGACAGAGAGCTTGTTAAGTTGACGTGCTATGTTTGCATGGAATACCTGCTTGGTCCAGATGTAACAGATCAGCTCATCTCCTGATAGTAGGCTCCTGAGTTCCTCTATGCTATCACCATAGAGGAATAAGTCACAAGTTCAAATGCGACAACCCCTAAGGCTCTACAAAGAAATATACCTAAATAAGTAAACTCGAAAAACATAACCCTCCTTCTGGTGCAGTCAGGTAAAAACGAATGTTTCTATTATTCAGAACAGCTGATAGAAATATCACTAGAACATTCGACATCGTCCTTTTGCCTTATATCTTCCAATTATTTTTATACCGTCACACAGAACGTGACTTAACATTGTAGTCGGGCACGTTTTATGAATAACCTCGATTTTAGTAGGTAGGTTTCATAAAATAAGTAACTCCTATGGATAATTTCGGAAATAACATTTTTTTGTATGCAGTTACATAGATAATGTAGTCGGGCATATAGCAACTAGCGCCATCATTCAAAGGAACTAGTACTCTGTGTGATTTTAGACTTTTATAGGTCTTTGGCACTTTTGTTGCTACTTTTTTAAAAATTTAATCGGGGATAGTGCAAATCTGCGTAGCTAGCATTGGATAATTCCGCGTATCTGACACACGGTATTTAATTTAATTATTTTTTATTGTACACAGAAAAAAAAACACACAAGATACAATATTTTAGAATATAATGTACAAAGGCGAGCTTATCTATAAAAGAGATTTCTTCCAGCCAACCATTTAAAATAAAGTGATTAGGTAAGAAAAGGGAAATCATACGTGCACAACCAAATAATAATAAAAAAAGCGAGTCTCTTATAGAATGAAGTAGGCAATTCCCCTGTAAAACAAAATTTATTGCCTATACGTGGACTTTACGTAAGGTAGATTTGCGGATTTGCACGACAATATTTAACGTTAAAGCAAATTAAGACATTGGTCCCCAAAACGGTTTTTAACGCCCACCGCGAAGCGGTTCACTAGAGAAACACAGAAACTAAAAGTAGGCAATTGAAAGGGAAAAAAATATTTGTTTGTACATGTTTATTTCTCTTTCTCAACGACTTGTTTGCTGGAAGAAGTTTCTTTTCGAGATGAGCACGCCTATGCAAAAAAAGGAAAAAAATTACGATGTACCTACCTACCTACTTACATTAAAGATTAATAAAAATACTTCCTGGATTAGAGTGTAACTAAATGTTAATACCTACTATAAATATCGTATCGTTTTCTAGTCAAGGATTTAATAACTGAGAGCTTTACATAGAAATTTACTATCCACTTACAAGACCTCAGTCAGGGATCTAGAGTAGGAATAGCTTAATATGTATTTGTGAAAGGTTTAAATATTTCTTTATGGCCTATAGCGCCTGTACATAACTGAATAAGTTATCCGAGTCAAGAGTCGGTTAATTAAATGGTCCGAGCCATAATTGTATTATAATGTGGAAGGGACGTTGACCACAGCCTTATTATACATAGAAGTCAGTGACTTGTATATGCTTGTTTTTATTACGTAGGTACATAGGCTTATATTTTTTCTTTTATGCCTACTTACATAGGCGCAATCGCCTGCGGCTAACGATGACGTGGTGAAGTCTACTTGAGTGACTTGAAACATCATAGGTACTGCTATCGACTGAAAAGTTACGATGACGAAATTCGATACATAGCGACAGAGGAACACCATCTAGCTTTCTGAAAACAGGGGTGTTACATTTCATAGTTTGAGAACCTATAGTTTAAAAACTGTTGTTAAATATTATTTTCTATTGTTTCAGATAATAGGAGAAAGAGAATACGCAGTACGTCCCACGAGAAGACCCTCAGAAGAATTACAAACTGGTCAGCCATTAGAAATAGTAATTAAACAGGTAAGATATAAGAAAATAAATAAATAAAAATAAATAAAAAATAGGTACCTAACATACTTGTATAAATAACAAGCTTCAGTTTAAAAAACCTTTTTTTAAACAAGCTTTTAATACATATTTGTTAATAAAATGAACTAATTAAACAAACGAGCCCAAACTAGATAGAGTTGGGTCGTTTAATTACCGAGTTCCTATGGTCACCTTCCAGCTCCATCATCAGATCAGCTCTATGTCAAAATAATAATGCATTGCCATCCGACTCATACAAGCATGCAAAATTTCGGCCTAATCGGAAACCGGGAAGTGGATCAAATTTAACTTGCAAGATTTGGTTACAGACCACGGGACAGGTGAAACTAAATAAAATAAAAGCTTATAAAAAATGACAATCGACAAATAACTTTGTGTATGCTTACTGGTATGCTTCGAATAAATGAATTTGGTGATGTACCTACGAGGTTTGGTCTTAGGTATCGGGGAGAAAGAATGGAAAGCGTATTAAAAACGTCACGTCATTAAAAAATCAATTATTAAAAACAGGGCTAAAATGCACATTAAATGTAAATACCTAGTTAAATTCCAGCGTAAGGAACTCTAAAATACATGTTAAATTTCTCAACAAATTAATAAGTAAACGTATGAAATTTAATAATTAACTATAAGAATAGAAATCCCTGACCTACGACAGTTAGGTAATTTAGGAGATACATTGTAAATTACCTATAGATAGCTAATAAATCTAACGTTACAAGGTAAGAATCGAGACAAGAGTTTGATTAATATTTTTTGAAAGTAAAGGTCCTTTAATAGGAAGTTGGTTCAAGGAAGATAACCTCTGCCAATTACAGTGACGTGATTATTACGTAATAAATCCCATTTACGAAATGCAACATGATAAGTACTTAATGCTAAAAAAACTTTTTAAAAAACACCTGTAAAGGCGAACTATTCGATCAGTAGGTAGTTAGTACTTAGCTTGACAGACCTTTGATCAAACAATCGCCCTTAGCATAGAGGAATAACCCTTAGGGCTGATTTTATGAAAACGTGATCATTAGTTAAATTAAAATCTTTGTATAGTTTATCCGCCGATAATTTATCGATGGATGTCGTTGGTGCGAATCATTCTTATCTTGTCATATTCCATAGTAAAGAAAGAGAAAACAATTTGTTCTCGATATCGATAAATTCCGATAAATTGTCGTCTCGATGTCGTTGGTGCGCATCTTAGCCCTACATGACAGAGACGCACAACATCAACTTTAATCTTGTGATATCTGGCGTTTTGAAAAATTAGCCCTTAGTATAATTTCCTTTATAACAAATAACTTTTATTTACTTATTAAAAAATTATTGAAATTTCATACGTTTGATTTTTACTACTTACTAGTGGACGCCCGCGACTCCATCCGCGTGGACTACAGAAAAAAAAAACAAAATATCGAAATTATCCGTGATAAAAACATTTTCCCGAGATAAAAAGTACCCTATATGTTAAGTACCTGTCACAATATATTCCTGAAAAATGCATCGAAATCGGTTCAGCGGTTTCTGAGATTATCGTGCACAAACGCACAGACAAACAGACAAACCGACAAACAGACAATAATTCCAAAAATCATTGTTTTGGGTACTATTGCGTTGATAAAGGTATTCTATAATATTTTTTCTTATATATCTTCCATATACAGACAGCGATCCGTTACATTTTTATTATATGTATAATAATAATAATATATATAGATTTTACTTAGGTAACCTTGCTAGACTCGGTATAAAAGGAAGTTAAGTTAACAAAGCCAAAGATTTTAATGGAATGCCTTGCCTTTAGAAAGCGTAAAATAAGTAACCACTAACAACTGAATGTAAGGCAAAACTTCTTTTAAAAGCTCCAATTTCAAATTATAATCACCCTATATTATCGCAACATAATTTCCCTAAAATTACAGTAACTATTAAGGTACACTTAAAAAGCCGCGTTCAAGTAATGAGGACGAATCCACCCGGACCAGTTTCGTGATTTTTGTGTGTTACCAACTTCGTTTGGAAAGGATATCAGCGGTGTGTTTTTTAACTAAAAATTTTTTAAACAAAAAATCTATACACACACAGGATGTTACAAAAAGTGTATGTTAAGCTATGAATATAGACCATTATAGAGAACCTATTCCCAAAATTTATTACCTAATCAAAAACACGTTTATTTTTCAAGATTGTATGAGCATTCTTAAATTGTTTAGGAATTTTCCATACTAAATGGAAAAATAAACATTTGATTTCCAGTCTCAAATTTTGGAAATATATTCTCTGTAGTGGGCTATTTTCATAGCTTTTCGCTTAACATACCCCTTTTGTTACACCTGTATAGATAAAATGTTTTACTGTACATACATACTACAAATTTGTGTACATGAGCGTACCTTCTATGGCATTCTCCACCAGCTTACTGGTTACTTGATATCAGCTTATGGGTAGAACGAACATACATACATACATATGTATAGGTAGTGTTCCCAAAATGAGGTAGCTAGAACTGCAGGATCATAAATGATATCCCCCAGCCACGTTTAGTACAGAGGCAGGTACAGCAGATGTAAATCAGTGATAAGATGCTGGCTTATTGCTAAGTTCCTAAGTTGACTCTTACAACAACATGCTCGGAAGGAGGTACAGCTGATGTATTCCAGTGCAGCCCCGTATCAAGACAATTCCGTGCAGTTGGAAACACCCGCTTCCCATCGTTATCGTCCGATCTTAACTGGTCCAAAGTAACTGTATATGGCAAACTGTAAAAAAACACCGCATTTCGCTTTCCAAAAACCCCGCGGACTTGTGAACCTGTTCCCTAATTATGGAACCTGTCTGATGCTGCCTTTCCAGAGATGTGCTATGCTACGTTGGTACGGATGGGTGATATCCACCAATCATCCAATCATGTTCTCCATTATACATACAGGGTGTTGATAACAGCCAGGCAAATACTGTTATGGTGACCTCAGACCATGATTCTAACGCGAAAACCACTGAAAAATTTCGCAGGAAAAGTTTAAATACTGATCAACCCCAATGATTCAGTCGCTGTTTGTGCACGCTAGTCTCAGAAACGGTTGGACCGATTTCGATGCAGTTTTCAGGAATATATTGTGACAGGTCCCACTTAACATACTTTTTAACCCGAGAAAATGTTTTATCCTGGATTATTTCGACATTTTGTTTTTTCTGCAGTAACTAGTAACCAATAAGCCCATTGAACTAGTTACAGGATCGCCCGATACTGGCGCGGCACATTTGGCGCGGAAAGCTAACATTGCGGATAATTAAATTAAAAGTTTCCTGCGAGTAGGTATAATAACACTGTCGTATCTCAACAATATGGTATCTACTTGTTCAGCATTTCAGTATTTGTCTGGCTGTCACCCACATCCTGTATAGTACGATGGGTCATGGGACGCATCAGGGGCAGGATCAATGGATTTAAGTGACATGTATATACCTACTTATAATAAAAATGTAACGGATCGCTGTCTGTACATGGAAGATATATGACAAAAATCCAAAATATTATAGGAGACCTTTATCAACGCAATAAAACCCAAAACGATGATTTTTGGAATTTTTGTCTGTTTGTCGGTTTGTCTGTGCGTTTGTGCACGATAATCTTAGAAACGGCTGAACCGATTTCGATGCAGTTTTCAGGAATATATTGTAACAGGTCCCACTTAACATATAGGCTACTTTTTATCCCGGGAAAATGTTTTTATCCTGGATAATTTCGACTTTTTCTGTAGTTCACGCGGACGCGACCCCGTCCACTATTTTTACAATAATAATCGTACATTTTATAAAAGTGGTAATACCTACTTACATGCCTTCCTATACTCATGGTATAGGTTAGATACGAATCGAACCTATACCATCCGGCTTAAAGGAATATGTCTTAAACACTCACTGGGCTATCGCCTATCTATCACCATTGTCGGTCATATTCGTCAAGTAAGTAATCTCAAGTATTCGAATGTTTTAAATGACTTGTCGGCTGACAGTTTTGACACTTTGAGAATGGGCTGTTAATATTGTTAATGACCCATTATGGCGGTTAATGGATAATGAAAAAGCCTCTTAAAAGAAATGACATAATGGCCTTTCTTAATTTAATAAGTGGTATATTGGCCCCAATTTTTTGCTTTCGAATTTTTGAAGTTTTCTTTACGTTAATATTTTTGTTTTCACTAAAATTTAGATTCGACAACAGTTTGTTTCATGTATGTAGTTAGATATATTACTTTCATTATTATTATTTTCCTTTGCTGATGTGGAGCTCCACTAGAATACATCAGCTGCATCTCCTTCCGTGCATGTCGTAAGAGTCGACTAAGGAACCCGGACTGTCTCTCAGGCGATAAGCTAGCAACTTGTCGCTGAACGTTTACACCTATCTCCTGTTGTTTTCCCTCGGAAAGCTCTAAGAGTATGTAATTAGCCAATGCGAGATTCAGATATCAAAGGGTCTCTTCTATTTGCAGAAATTCCCAACTTCTATCCCAAAGCGGTATCCTATTGGTAGATATTCCCACATCTCGAATCTCATTGGCCGTTAAAAACCCCGTTCGCAAGGTCATCGAACCTGGATACAGTTAGAACGGGTTTTCTTTCCCGAACTCCCATGTGCAGTGTCTCTAGTACAATAATGGTTGTAGAGTGGTTCGTGTTGAGCCTGCGCCTGCGCATGATTTGACGATCGGTAGGCTGATTATTGCAAAAGCAAAGCCAAAGCAATGCGATCGCGAAAATTGTTAACGCCAAAATACTAGTTCGATTTCAATGAAATTTGTTATACCTACTGATAGTCTGTATTAGCCTGAGAAAGTTACACTAGGTATATTAGTTAAGACAACGTTACATTAGTACATCGAAATATTTGATCTCTCCATGATAATGAATTGCCCCAAGCCCCCAAGACTTGGTGGGATGCAGTCTTAAATAATACCTATGTAACTAGTAAACTATTTCCGCGGTCTACTCCATTTTATCATACAAAAATACAGAACCCTCTATCTGTACAAGTGTGTATGTGTATTGTTCACCTATATACAACACAGAATTTATATAATCCTACTAATATTATAACTGCGAAAGTTTGTGAGTATAGATGGATGGATGGATGGATGTTGATTAATCTTTCACGTAAAAACGGCTGGAGCGATTTTAATAAAATTTGGTATGGCGTTAGCTGACACCCTTGATTAACATATAGGCTACTTTTTATTCCGGGAAAATATTTTTAACCCGGATAATAATTATAATAATTTCGACATTTTCTTTTTTCTGCAGTCCACGCGGGCGTTCACTAGTACGAGTAGATAAATAATTTGGTTATTACGTTTGTTTAGGTACCTTACAGATCAAAGCCCGATATAGCCCCAATTAAGCCCACTGAAACATATTTTGCAAGTACAAAATAGAAAGTCATGAGAAAAGTTATCAAATGAAGATGTACTATTTTTCTTGTACCATGTACGACTAAGTTAAGTTTACATACCGTTTGTATGAGGTTTCGCTTTTATTTTCAATATTTTCTTAAGATGTCTTTTAGAACTGTAAATAGACGTAAATTTTCCCTGGATTAATAATATTCTATGCTTTAGCACCTGAACTTTACTTTAAAAAGAGGGGTGTTATAAGTTTGAAGTCTGTGTGTTTGTTTGTGGCATCGTAGCTCCCAAACGGATGAATCGATTTCAATTCTCTTTCTTTTGTTTGAAATATTTTGTTATACACCCAATATAACTATTTACATTAGTATGCCAGTAAATCCATAAGTAAGTAGGTAGATTAAATTAAATATTCCAATACAAAAACAAGGCTTAACAATACAATGTAAATATTTTTACAACGACAAAAAAAATCTATGTTAGTCCCAGCTAAATAAATAAATTAAGTGACACTTTAACCATACAGGGGTACATGTACAGGATGTTTGTGACAGCCATGCAAATATTAATATGGTGACTTCAGACCATGATTCTGAGGCAAAACCACTGAAAATTTTCGCAGAATAATTCCAAAATTTACCGACATTTTTTCAGAAAAAAAAAAATAGTTTAGTTCGTTTAAGTTGGCTTTAGATAATAACTTCAAAACAAAATTTAAAGCTATGGACAATTTTAAAAAAACGCCCTCAAAAAAGTTCAAATAACTGATCAACCCCAATGGAGAGTCAAAAGAGATCCAAAAAAACAGCAATGTATCACAGAATAACTAATAAGCCTATTTTACTAGGTAGTCACAGGATCGCCCGATAAAATTGGCGCGCAAAGCAAACATCCTGCGAGTAATATAATAACACTGTTGTATAACTCAAAACAATGGTACCTATTCAGTATTTCAGTATTTGCCCGGATGTCAAAAACACCCTGTATACACTGTGCTCCCGAAATAGGGTTACTAAAACTGCAAGATTATAAAGGAGATCTGTGCTGATGCAGGGCTTCACCAGATTAGGTACATCGGCTGCATCTTCTACCGTGTATGTCGTAGGAGTCGACTAAAGAACTCTGTCATTCTCTCAGGCGATAGGGTGGCAACTTGTCACTGATCCTTTGCATCTGTCCCCGCTGTACTAAACGTGACTGTGGCATCTCGTAGATGATTTGTTCCATGTCGGGAATACAGCCGTGTCTATTGTATCTATGTCTTTATCACTACATATGTATTATAAAACAAAGTCGCTTCTTCCTGCTGTCTGTCTTTCAAACTACGCAACGGATTTTGATGCGATGTTTTAAAGATTGAGTGATTCAAGAGGAAGGTATGTGGCATAGAATCAGCGTTGCACCCATGCGAAGCCGGGGCGGGTCGCTAGTAAATTATATACTTAAGTAACAAATATACAAAGAATACAAATCTACGTCCATTTCAAGGTATATCCAAGGATGACACCAACACTATTATATGTTAATTGATTTACTAGCTTTTATATACACATATTATGGCACAAAGAATTTTGTGTTTGTACGTTTTTTTGACAAGTGAAGTTGATAATATCACATACATATTATACCAGTTAAAAGCAGTTTGTACCAGCTCAAGTTGACTTCAAGGTGACACAAAGTTTTTCTGTAAGGTCCATAAGGAACTTTAGAGTTTAATTGTAGAAATAACTGGATTTTATAGCTGTATTTATTGTATAGAGCTAGCGTAATAAAGATAAGAATATCGATCGTAAAACTCTTGTGATTTCCGGTTTCTGAGATTACCACACGTTTAAGATCTTATGGATGTACAAAGCAATAAAGAAATCTTACCTTTCATTTTTCAAAAGTGATGGAAGTCCTTTTTGGCGAACTGCGCCAAATAGATGGTTATGTTTTTTTTGCAATGTGTTCCTGCCCATAAGGAATGCTTATGATGTTAGGTACTGCCTTGTCATACCTTAAGTACTTACTTATACAGGATGTTTTTTTGTGGCCACCTTTAACGAAGGGTACGTATTCTATACATGAAATAAAGTAAGTTTATGCCAAAAAAAAATGCTGGGAATTTTTTTTTTTTTTGTTTGAAAAAAAATTTAAAATTCCTTGATCGTGCGAAATTTATAGTGTCTAGTGTTTATGTTAGTTTTTTTATAGACGGATATTAATTATTTTTCGTGAAAAAATCCTGCTACGCGCGTCTATGTGCATTTATGCAGAAAAACGCAGTCTATTTACTCAACTTTGGACCCTAATATTTTGGAAACCAGACACTTCCCAGGTATGCTTCCATGGAGAAAAATGATCGTGATGATGAGGAGATTCCGGAGTTTTCGGGAACGTTGACGACCAAAAATCACCCTGTATTATAAATAATTATATGAAAGTTTTTGAGCTCTTTCTTCACACAAAACTACCAAACGGATGCCTCAGAGCAATACATAGAATAGGAGATAGATAATTTCCTGTCACGCTGACAAAGTTGCGGGCATCAGCATATTCGACGTTTAAAAGTGAGACATCTCGCTCTCTACAAATTCATCATACGGGTGCAGCTAGCAATAAATACATTCTTGATACAGAATGCTTACTGCTAAGACAATTTCGCATTATTTGGCATTGACTTTCGCTGTTGCAATACTCCCGCCAACAGGGCTCTTCATCGTGCGATTAGACGAACGCGTGAAAATAAAGGCCTCATGGAGCAAACGTGTCGGCAAAGCGTGTCGGTAACGAACCTCTATCGATTTAATCTTCTATATATCTATATATTATGTTATATATACATATAATAAAAATGTAACAGATCGCTGTCTGTACATGGAAGATATAGGTATGAGAAAAAATATTATAGGAAACCTTTATCAACGCAATAGTACCCAAAATAATGATTTTTGGATTTTTTGTATGTTTGTCGGTTTGTCTGTCTGTAAACACACAGACAGTGCACGCTAATCTCAGAAATGGATGAACCGATTTCGATGCAGTTTTCAGGAATATATTGTGACAGGTCCCACTGAACATATAGGCTACTTTTTATCCCGGGAAAATGTTTTTATCCCGGATAATTTCAGCACTTTGTTTTTTCTGTAGTCGAGACGGATGGAGTCGTGGGCGTCCACTAATCGAGAAATAATCTTATGTGTAGCGGGTTAGTTACATTAAATACGTTTCGGTTAACACATCTCTTTTTGCACATTACACCCTGTTAACATAAATTAAATTTAGCCAGAAGCCTATCTTATACCTCATCACCTTGTATACCTTTTATAGATCTCAAGCAACATCCTGAATCATTATTAGTGTACCTACAAAACTGATGCAATTTCATGTTAAAATTTCAGTTCGACGACTTCATACGGTCGCTGCAGGTGGACCCTCATTCTGCCCTGTTCCGGCTCGTCACTGATGGTCAACCACCACTCAGGTAACTACAATTACATTTCAATTTTATATCGTGTTCGTTATAAGATATGTAAATGCTTTAGCGATTGGGGTACTTATTGGATCTTTTTATCCGTCCCTTTTCGGTGTATGGACTAACATGCATAGGGGCTAGACTTAGCTAAAAGAAAGCTTAACTTTGCGGTACTTTTTACTTTTTTTTCTCGCGTAGCTGCCATAGAAAGGATACCAAATTCCTTGTAGTTGCACTACCACACACAAAGTTCGTGTCAAAGAAGGTACCTACTATCATAGCATATTGGTATGCGTAGAAATTAATTTTACCGGAAAACACACGAAATTGTGGCTTAAAAAAACACGACACGATAAAATAACAAAGCGCGAGAACGAACATTTAAAAATAGATTGAGGTAGGTTATTCCAATTTTATTTAATCTGATCGTCGATGTTAATCAATTCTAATTCTACATCCGTTTTTAACAATACAAAATGAATATCTAAATATACATAAAAGTTACATTAGTTTCCATTGTAAATGCAAGTGGGTGCAAAAGGTCCGATCTACATTTTTTTAAATTCAAAATGGCGGGTTTTGACACCAATTCTAAAGGAGGATGGTTGTAAATAGGTTTGTTTTATTATGCACAATGCGCGTTACTGTTTACTTTACACGATTGATTTCATTTCACTTACATACACACATGGCTGTGTTCCCGTAATGGGTTGCAATATGATAAACCGATTTATCGACGTTTAGCTTGTCAAAATACTATAAATATAGCCGCCATCGCGCCATGTTTAATTTTGTATAGAGTCGATACGATATCGTACGATACGATATCCACGATGTGTGGTCATGGTTTTGGCTATCCCATTTCAGCAAAGAACACAGCCGTGTCTATTATGTACGTATACTTATGTATCATATTATTGACATTGAAGGCATGGAAATAATTCGCATTGAGGTAAATTGGTTTATTTACTATGTTGAGAGAATTCTCAGGTCACTGATTTTGTTTAATATTAGTAGGTACCTAACTAGCTACTATGCTATGATAGCAAAATTAAATCGAGGCTGATCGTTATAGCAACATTTTATTATATTATCGTGATGCTACGTTATCTAATCTGTAGTTTTGGTATTCATATGTTATTTATGGATATAAACAATGTAGCCTGCCTACATTTTATTTTACTGCTGCCTTTACTACACAGGGTAGGTAGGCGATTTATTGTATAGACCATGAACGTATAAAGAACAACGGAACGAATGCTTTCACTGCACAGATTGAAGCACCGTAATGGCGGCGCATTACGCCTGTGTGCGTATTTTCCGCTAGGCGCCGAGCTTACTATGGTTTGTTTGTGTGGGCGGATAACGCGTCAATACACAACCCTACTCCTTGGAATTTCCGTTACCGAGCTTACTATGAATGCTTCACTCTGTATACAGAGTGTAACATAAAGGCTATGTTAAGCGAAAGGCTACGTAAATAGCCCACTGTAGAGAACCTATCCACAAAATTTGAGACTCGAAATCACATGTTTATTTTTCAAGATTGTATGAAAATTCCTGAGATATTTAAAAATTCTCCATACAATCGGGAATAATAAACATGTGATTTCGAGTCGCAAATTTTCAGGAGAGGTTCTCTACAGTGGGCTTTTCATATAGCTTTTCGCTTAATACATATACCCTTTTTGTTACAGCCTATACAGGGTGATTTTTGATCGTCAACGTTCCCGAAAACTACGGGATCTCCTCATCGTCACAATCATTTTTCTCCATGGAAGCATACCTGGAAAGTGTCTGGTTTCCAAAATATTAGGGTCCAAAGTTGAGTAAATAGACTGCGTTTTTCTGCATAAATGCACATTGACGCGTGTACCAAGATTTTTTCACGAGAAATAATTAATATCTGTCTATGAAAAAACTAGCATAAAAACTGGACACTGTAAATTTCGCCCGATCAAATAAATATATTTAAAAAAATTACATCGTTTCCCAGCATTTTTTTTGGCATAAACTTACTTTATTTGATGTATAGAGTACGTACCCTTCGTTAAGGGTGGCAACGAAAAAACAACCTGTATATTATACGTTCATGGTATAGACTATGCGAATGTTGTGTGTACCTTACTCTGGTAATGTATCTATGACTTTTCACAACTTTTCAAGAATCACTTACATGACCCCGCTATGGTTTCCGTGGCTGTGAGTTTGCCTTAATGATTCTTCAGTTCTGGCTATAGTAATATAGTATGTACTAGTGGACGCCCGCAACTCCGTCCGCGTGGACTACAGATAATAAACAAAATATCGAAATTATCCGGGATAAAAAGTAGACTATATGTTAAGTGGGACCTGTCACAATATATTCCTGAAAACTGCATCGAAATCGGTTCAGCCGTTTCTGAGATTAGCGTGCACAAACGCACAGACAAAAATTCCAAAAATCATCGTTTTGGGTTATATTGCGTTGATAAAGGTTTCCTATAATATTTTTTTCTCATATATCTTCCATGTATAGTACATTTTTATTATATGTATAGATAATGAGCTAAGTAATAGTGCATGATTGTATACATTACACATTTCCGAGCTAAAGCCTGCAGAGTTTATCCGGCCCGCGAGGACCATCAACTTTCTATACCTACTTATACATTTACTAGTGGACGCCCGCGACTTCGTCCGCGTGGACCCCGGGATATAAAGTAGCCTATGTGTTAATCCAGGGTGTCAGCTAACTCTATACCAAATTTTATTAAAATCGCTCCAGCCGTTTTTACGTGAAAGAGTAACAAACATCCATCCATCCATACTTACAAACTTTCGCATTTATAATATATAACTTTCAACCCTTATTTCACCCCTTAGCTGGTCGAAATTTCAAAAATGCTAGAACAAATGTTTAATGATTTCTTATCAAGTGCTTAAATATAAAGTTTCATGGTTTTATCTTTTAAAATTAAGAAATCCCATACAAACTTTCAACCTCTATTTCAACCCCTTCATCCCTTTTTTTCGAAATAAAAAGTAGCCTATGTTCTGTCTCAGGGTCTAAAGATTGTCTGTACCAAATTTCATCAAAATCGGTTGCGAGGTTTAAGCGGGAAAGCGTAACAGACAGACAGACAGACAGACAGAGTTACTTTCGCATTTATAATATTAGTTGGGATTAGCACATATTTTTACTTGATTTTTGGGCGTGAGCCACTTGTTGGTATAATACGAGTTGTATAGGTCTAAGAGAATATTTTAGGAATAATGAACTAGAAATTACTTCTAAAATTTACTTCGGACCGGTGCTGCTAATGGGTATGGACCACTTTACGAATATCCTCACCTCAAACAATAGGTGTACTCAAACTTGTAATTAAAAAGTTTTTCTCCAATTTCCAGACAATGTCTCCACCCAGAAGCGTGCAGCAAAGACCTGGAGCTGCCGACGTACTACGCGCGCTTCCACGACCTTCGGAAGGAGTATGTGAGGGCATACACCCTGAGGGCGGTGGCGCCGCGGCAGGGCGCTCCGCCCCCGCCCCCGCCCGACCATCCCACGTCATTGTTGGATATGTTAAACTGTATCCTTACTCAAAATCAAGTGTGCCTAAAAGCTAAGCGACTTCAAACTAGAAGGATCCTTAACTGAGAATCATTAAAATTCAGTTTAGTCATAGAATAATAAGACAGGATGGACAGCGCTCAAAATATGGCAAGACAAATAGATGCTCAAATGTATGGCTGGGTGTCTATTGACAGAAATTATTACAGGCTAAGTCTGGTCTAATGCTGACCATCGAACTTGGCACCCATTTAGATTTCACTTCTTTTGTCGTTCGTTGGAACTTGGCTCTCATTTCACATTTATATTTTTGATCAGATATCATTACTTTTTGTAGCAAGTAGTAGTTAATTTTGTATGTGGGTGGTGTTCTTAATAGAATCAATGAAGTGAAAAATTATGATAAATGATAAAAAATATTCCAGTTTCAGATTTTTTCCTTTATATTCATCTAATTACCTATCTGTATGCCAAATTTGAACTTTCTATCTAACTTTATTTATCCTTTCATCTATAGGTCAGTCAGTGATAAAATTGTCTATTTTTTGACGTTAATATCTAAATAACAGTTTGAGAAGTGTTTATGAAATTTGTAGTACATATCAATCCGCAAGCCTCAAGATACCAAGAGCCAAATTTGACACGTCTATGTAAATAGTTTTTGAATTATGAGGGGTCAAATGTGGCTCCAAATGGTTCGTGTAAAATTACACACGGTGCTGCTCGCCAGTTCTGCTAGCTAGAACTTGGCTCGACACGCTACCGCATGTCTAGATATGAAGTATCGTCTATTCCTTGCCTTTTTTACAATATTTTTCCTGATGTGTCCAATCAGATTTAGGTATAAGTCCGTACACGGGGGAGAATTTCTACGCCGGTGAAGTCAGAGACATGGCCAGTATCATTCAAAGGATAATTTCCGATGGTAAGTCTTATTTCTACACCTTGTTATAAAAGTAAATGTAATTTTCTAAGTTTATTTACCCTCCTGATATACAGATATAAAGGACCTTCACCGATCAAATTGGTGAAACTCTAGAGAAAGGTCAGGTCAAGAGTACCCTAAACCGATGAGCGTGCATGAAGAATATCATGAAAGTAGATGAAGCGAAAGAGGTGTGTCAGGATCGTAGCAAATGGAGATCCGTAATCTCTGCCTACCCCTCCGGGAAAGAGGCGTGACTTTAATGTATGTAGGTATGTATGATACACAGAATGTGACAGTGGACCATACCTCTTCCTTGTATGCGAAATGCTGTGAATACTTATAGGTACTTTGTCCATTTAAGAGTGTAAATAATAAATAATTTAAGACTCCAAATCATCTATTAAATTAATAAATTCTTCTCATTTTCAGGGTTCCGGCTGGAGTTGCCAGAAACAGTAGACTTAGTATTGGAAACAGGTATTTGGTAAGTACATACTATGTACTTATTTTTCTAGAATCTTTGCTTATTATTTGAATTTCTTTATGAAAGACATTATTTAGGCCAGTTAACTACTAGAAATTATGCTTTTATTTACTGGCAGTACTGATTAGTCATGGTTTAGCAAATGATGGTAATACAGACCAGAAAACGTTCGTAAAATTGTAGCTGCTATAAGCGCCTAAAGGTTATAACTTAGCAATATGTCTGATTAGTAGAAGGTAATGCTCCAAAATCTCGGTTATGTACATAGATTTATTATACTAGAGTGTTATGTAGGTATGTTCTTTATCGTAACATAAATATTACAAAGGCGAATTTAATGCAAGCATTCTCTGACAAATTAACTTAACACAAAGCAACACACTCGTGGCATTTTACATAACTGACTTGCCTCCTGTAGTTACACCCCTGAGAAATATTCTCGGACTCACTGAGTGTTTTATTGGCGACAAGATCGAAGTGATCTTTTTCACCAATAGGATTGTATTAAATATCGGCTAAGCTCCAGTCCTGCAATCCTATTGGTTAATATTCTCCGTTTCTCCGCTCCGGTGGACAGGCAGCCTAGATATTCCAAACTGTACATTTCCACCTTAGGTACTGTGACTGTTCATCCGCTAGAGATAGTCCCCTAGATTCACATCCCATCATATCCTTGGGAATGTGAACTCTGGTCTAATGCTCGTAATCTTATGTTAAATTCAATTAAATCTGTATCCAGACCAATCTATTATCGTGACCTTGTCTTATCTAAGCACAATTTTCGTGCCTTCAAAGAAATTTGTTACACTTATTATTGGCATAATAACTTATAGGTAGCTCAGTATGTTTTAATTGTAATAATTTTATAATATCTTGACTAAGATAAAAACACTTCTCCATAATATAATCCGTTAGGATATGGTTGATCGTTTCATCATTAAAACATTGTGCTGAGGGATTCAGCTTTGTTTGCCGAGATTTGGCTTAAGTATAGCCATCGGGATGAAAAAATAACGTTTCCAATAATGTTATTTCAAAAAGAGATGGTAAAATTCGTCATCCGAGCAATTGACCCGGTGGGTAAGAGCGCTGGCACGGAATGCAGAGGTCGTGGGTTCGATTCCCACACGGGTGAGGAATTTTTTCCATTTCTTTATTAATAAATTTGGAATAATTTTTTCAGTCAGCACTTAATTTAATATTAAGTGTACCTATGTTCATACTTGATATACTGTTTTTTTTTCTATTAGTTTTAATACTTTTTAGTCGCTTGTTAGGTCCCCCCGGGATTTTCTATGCTTTGATTGCATTTTTCTGGTCGCCTCTGTTGATCCTGGCTTACAGAAGTTGCAGAGGCGGGAATGAGTGGTGGGCCAATCCCAGTTTAGACATTCCAAAGGCGTCTAGAAGTTATAATTTAGCAATTTAAGAATGTTTTTAGTTACTTGTTTGGTTATCCAGAACCATCTGAAATAAATAAGACGAATTTCAATTGAATTTTGAAAGGAGATTCATATCTCTAATATGTAAACACACAATTGCTAAAGGCTTAGTAGTCGATTCGCATGAAATTCGTTCGCACGAACGTGCCCAACGACCTCTTTCAAAAATAATATTATTTTAGTAGGCGTTTCGCACGAATGTATTGTAATCTATGTTGTTTCCAACACATTCGGGCGAAACTAAACGCCTCCTAAAATCACATTACTATTTTAGTAAGGGTCGGTTGGCACGTTCGTGCGAACAAATTTCGTGCGAATCGACTACTAACCCTTACAATCTTATTCCTCTATGCCCTTACTAAAAACTACCTAGTGTATTTCACAATATGTCATGTAATTTTATGCTTACACAGCATTAAGTTAGGTAGGTACTTTCCGCTTTGGAATAATATAAATCTACCTACCTAATCAAATATTATGTTAAGTCGTCTAATAATACGATATTAACATAAAGCATAGGTAGCTTCGTTGACTTTCAATTAGGCTCAACCATTGAAAACTAACTCTTATGCTAAAGAAGATAGTACCAATACCAACACTTACCACATGCCGCGTGGTGCCGGCAGAGTAGCGGGTATCGACTATCGTACAAGGCGATTAAGGGTTTCCGGGAAGTGGGCAGCAGCGCCTCCCGTGCTGGCAACATAGTCCAAAAATCAGACTGCGATCACCAACCCGCCTGTCCAGCGTGGTGACTATGGGCGAGAACCCCCCTGTGGCAGTAGCCTTGTAGCATGCTCTGGGGGAGACCTACGTCCAGCAGTGGTCTGCAATTAGGTTGAAGATGAAGACCAACACTTACCCGAGACCACTAAGAATATAAGACTGTAGCATATGGCAACGACAAAATAGAGTTCCATTTCAAAAACTACACTTCATATCAGTTGATAGCCAGGATCCAGCTGACTAGCAGTACCTATCGTCTATCTTTTTCGACAGTTTATAGTGACGATCACTCATTGGAACAGCATAATCATAACATAGTAGGTGTAGGTACTTGAACGAGTACCAAAATCCCCTTGCTCAAGTAGCGTATACTGGTTAAATTAAACACAATATAAAGTGCAAGAAGAACGTATATTGTCAAACCAATAATGACAACTTACGCTATTACTAAATAATCTTGATAGCGCGTTCCAAAAATCAATGACAGTCTAAACTAACGTCATCTATATCACAAGTTCAGAAAAAAATCTAATGCGTATGAACAGTACTCGTAAAACAAAGTTGCTTCCCGCCCGCTGTCTGTCCCTATGTATGCTTAAATCTTATTTTGATGCGGTTTTTTTATAGATATAGTGATTCAAGAAGAAGGTTTATATGTCTAGTATCCGTATTGCACCTTATTACATTTCTAGTTCATTAAGTTTTAATGGGTAATCATCACTAATGAAACTATGAACTGATAATAAAGATAGCTGATATGAGGGCAGGTGAATGTAAAAAAGTTAAATTCCTAGAAATGGTCTACATTGCAAAGAAGCGATCAACAAATGCGACACTCAAAGAAAAACCTAAAATAATAGAATAGGTTAGTTTTTGTCGCAGAAAAGTGCCAACACGTGCGTTCACTTGTGCATCACATCTGGGCGTACAAATCATGGGAAATGTTACTGTATTACAACGGCATAGTGTGCTTATGGTGGGCTAAGGGATGATGTCATTGGTGTACCTTCGCCACACGACCTCGGCGTCCTTCGTATAACATCGTACCATGATACTCCGTTTTTGTGACTTACACTTTTCTGACGTTAAAAGGAGTTGGGTCATTTTTGGTATAGGACGCATGATTAAGACGCAAATCCGAAATTGCTCCCAATATAAAATATAATTTACCTATGTTACACAAATAAAGATTACTTATTTGAACCTATTGAATTTGTCAGTCATCTCAAATCTTAGTACTTAAAAGTTTGTGAGAATATGTGAAGATATTATTCTGTTTATATGTTTGGGTTTTACGTGAAAACTATCGAACGGATTCTAATGAAACTTAGAAGTAATGTAGCTTTTACCTACATAAAAATAATTAGGCTTTAAATTGATGCATGGAAGAATCTAGTAGGTACTCATAAAATATAGGAACCAACATAGTGACAAGAAATCGTAAATTAGAGGTGCTCTTAGTGCATCTCTAATGTAGGCCTCCGTATTTCATTAGGGATCGCTTTTACGTATTATACTTTTAGGTACGAGACCCTTTTCTCTCGTCTAGAGGACCTTATAGGTCTACTAATGTACATTATCAAAATATAAAGTACTAATCGACATTTAAATGCTCCAGCAATTAAAATTAAATCACTAGTAGGGCGCATTTAGGTAGAGTTCATCTTTTGTACCAAATCTTTGACTCTTCCTTTTAAATATTAAATACTTAGTTTAAAAAAATTAAATTATCTCATTAAATCAATCTCATTTGCCTACAGCCATGTTTAACATAGCAGGCTCAGATGTAAAAATCACAACACAAGTGGCTAGCTTATCGCCTGAGAGAACGTCCCTGAGTTTCTTTATCGACTCTTAGGGTATGTACGGAAGAAGATGCAGCTGATGTATTCTAGTGACGCCCCGCATCGGCACAAGCATTTCTCATTGAAATCATTCACTAATAACATGCGTTCCATGCCAGGTTTTATATTAAAATAACCTAACACCTTCCTTAACCTTACACTTAAGTAAGCCACGCACCTTATCGCTGGTCAGTTCTCATAGTACAGAGGTCGACTCAAGCGCACAGTGAAGTGTCACCGCACGTCACAATCGTCACGGCGAGGCATTCTTACACGAACCACCGAAGCAAACGCACGTTGGTCAAGCGCGCGCTTATCTCAAAATTTTTCTTTCTACGCGTCAAAATTCTAAACAAGGTGCATTAAAAAACCTGATAACGAGGGCTGCAGTGTGTGTTTTGTGATTTGGAGCAGTTTTCCGTGCTTTTATCGACGTCCAGAGCAAGTTTAGATAAAGGGGTGAGTTTCGATAGCTTTAGATAATGACAATGACTGACTTCGTTTCTTGTTATTTGCCCTTCACGTTTCACCAGGCATCTTCATGTGATCATGCCACCTACTTGAAATACTACAACTTGCTTTAGTACAGTCTTCGATACCATTTTGCTTTACAATTCTAGAAGGATTTTATAACACGCTTATCTACAAATATTGTAAGTCTATTCTATGCCAAATTCCATCAAAATCTGTCCAGCGGTTTTGTCATTGAATAAAAAGGCATGTACTCTCCTTGATCCTGTATTACGTAAAATTCCATTGCCTTCCTTTAAAAAACTATATAAATATTTCGCAAGTTCTTCTTCAGTTTCATAGAAGTAAGCGTTTATAATAATGCAGTTAAACCAAACGATTTTGATATCTGAAGACATCGACATAAAGTTCCCTGTAACAGAACAGAGAATCTAAAATGCTTATGGAAGCACTTGTATGTGTAGTGATGTCAGTCTTTTGTTTTGAATCGATTTTCAAATAATTATAATAGATATCGTTCATTATCTGTGACATAGACATTGCGTTACTTATTTCCCATAGGTTATTGAAAGATACTTTATCAAAATATTGATCTTATTATTAAGACTAAAACATTACATACATACATATAATCACGCCTTAATCAAGGCAGAGCACTAAGGGCCGATAGAACCACATGGTACCACTTCTGACCAATTTTGAGGGTATAGTTGAGATGTACAAGTTCGGTTAGTAGTGACAGGTGGTCAGCCTACAAAACACCAAGACCCTTTTGTCCCTCTACTGGCTTGTAGAGTATGTAAACATTACATTATTCTTTAAAACCAAGAAAAAACTAATAGCACCGTAAAATAGGGCAATATCTTCGCTCAACCCTAGGTAGGTAGGCACAGGCACCTAAATAGAGAAATTTAAAGCCTTTTCGAAATCTTAATTTGGTGGAGATTGCGTTGTTTGATCGCAAAACATTTACAAGGGCTCAGAATCCCAAAAGTATTCATCATTTTGCTAAAAAAAGTTCCTATTAGCAAAATCACTAGTTAAATCAACGCGGCGACTACTAGAAATAACTCTACTAATTTGTTACTTAGTTACTAAAATCGCATGCGATAGTTTTGGACCTTTCGATAAAAACCATCCCATCCCTAGCAGGTAACAGGACGCCATTGGTTTCTGGTTACCGCCATAGAAATGTATACAAGCTGGAAACAGCGCTTCTTACTAAAAACTGCCTCCCGAAAATTTGACCAATTTGACCTTGAAAAACTAGACGGGGAAAAAATAGAGTGTACTCACAATTTAATTTTAATGGACATTTCATTCAATGACATTTCTACCACGAACAACCCAAGTAACACAGGAAGCATTTTAACAAACGGATAATTAACCCTTAATCAAATGGATTTTTTTTTTAAATAAAATTATGAATTAAACATGGTTTCTAGGTAAAAGGGCTTTGTAGATTTCGAAAAAAACATCATTTTTTTTATAAAAAGAGGGGAAATGGGGGTTTTACGGTGGGAAATTATTTCCCATTATCCAGTATGGAAAAGCAAAATATAATTAAGTGGGAAATTATTTCCCATCATCCAGAATGGTTACATTTTTTTGGGACATTTTTACTACAAATTCTATACATATTACTTACTCCTACTTTACTTGTTTATTTTTTTTAGATAAAAAATTCAATATAACATGATTGAGTGATTGAATAAAATTATAAAAATAAAATGAAACTAGAATGTTACAAATAATATTTTATTAAGAACTTTTCAAATACTATATGAAAATAACATTACTGAGTAAGAACTGTGTGAAAGGTTTTGAAACAGTTTTTGGCACAAAGAGCTACTCCACAGGAGGAACATACTATTTTTGTCCTCTGTTCTTTGTGCTGCAAAAGCGACATCTTTTGTAAGTGGCACTTTCTTCAGGCAAGTGTATGCCAACATTTAGCAGCCGAATCTCATCGGGAACGCCAAACCTACCACCTTTTTTATTTTTTTTAAAAACTACATCTGTTTGTGTGTGAGTTTTTCGTGTCGTGTGATTATCTATAAGGGCACGTGCTAACCGTAGTCTGAAATCACGGTGGCCATGCAGGGTCGGGACATGGGAGTAGTTGTACGTTATGTAGGCATTAATTATAGATGCATCGAACAGAAAGAAGAATAGTCGCATCCAATATTTCCTGGATTTCCGCTTTATAGGGTATGACGATCTAAAATGGTCAAAAAGATCTACTCCGCCCATACTGAGCGTGTATGAAGCAATTGCAGCCGGGCAGAGAATGTCAGCTCTAGAGCCATCCTTTTGGGTTCTTTTTATCATCCTTGTGTCTAAGGGCTGATGTGCTGTTGTCAGGACAGCAACTTCCTTTGTGTCAAGCCATTTAATGGCTGTGATTGGCTCTGCAGTAACCGCTGAAAACTGATGTTTATCTAATCGCAATGGTTTCGGTTGTTTTTAGGGTTCCGTACCTCAAAAGGAAAAAACGGAACCCTTATAGGATCACTTTGTTGTCCGTCTGTCCGTCCGTCCGTCTGTCAAGACCCTTTTTCTCAGGAACGCGTGGAGGTATGAAGCTGAAATTTATATCAATTACTCAGGTCTACTGTCCCTTGAAGCTGTGAAAAAATCAAACTTCTAAGCCAACGCAATCAAAAGATACAGCCGTTTATGCCGCAAATTTTCGACACTTGCAAGGGAATCAAAACCTACAGGGTGCTTCCCGTGAACTCAGAATCTTGAAATTTGGTACGAAGCAAAGTCTTATAGCATAGATAAAGGAAAAATTACGAAAACCATAAATTTTTAGTTACATCACATAATATATATTTTTTTAATAATTTTAAACTTACTACCCATTTCCTCATAAACGCGTAGAGGTATTAAATTGAAATTCATAACAAATACTCAGGTCTATAATACCTTTAAGCTGTAGCAAAATCAAACTTCTATGTCAACGCAATCAAAAGAAACAGCAATTTAAGCTGCATATTTTGAAACTCGCAAGTACTCGCAAGGGAATCAAAACCTAAAGGGTACTTCCAGTCGACCTAGAATCTTGAAATTTGGCATGAAGCAACGTTTTATAGCACACATAAAGGAAAAATTCCGAAAACCTTAAATTTTTAGTTACATTACAAAATTTCCCCATTGTAATGTTATGAATTTCATTTTGCAATAAAAATACCATAGTTATGACTCGATTGTCGTAATGAACGAACTTTGTAAACCTTGCAGGTTTGTACGGAACCCTCGGTGCGCGAGTCCGACTCGCACTTGGCCGGTTTTTTTTTTATCATATCAGGTAAGTCCTTTCTGTTGCATCTGACTGTTCCCACTGCATAAATATTTTTATCGTAAAGATCCTCCATGAGGTTACAGCTAGTAAAAAAGTTGTCAAAGGCAATTAAAGTGTTTCTTGGTACGTTACTGCAGAGTTTCATGACAACATTGTAGCCTAACCCTTCATTTTCGGTGCTGTCGCCTTTTCCTGAATACACTTCGAATTGGTACAAGTACCCAGTTTTGGCGTCACATCTTGCCCATACCTTAAATCCTCTTTTGATGGGTTTTTTCGGCATGTATTGCTTTAAGGAGCTGCGCCCTTTAAATTTGACCATACACTCATCAATCGATTGTACTTCTGAATTGTATGCCTCTCTTTGATAAACTTTGTTGAGTTCTGTGAGGAGGGGTCTCAATTTAAATAATTTGTCATATTCAGGGGAGTTTCTTGGTGGTTCCATCTCGTTATCATTTAAGTGGAGGTTTTCTGTAATTTTTTTAAATCTTACTATTGGGAAAACCTGGGCAATTTCCTTATTGTAATAAAAGGGATCTGATGACCAGTAGAGTTCCATGTCCGGTAAAGGATTTAAGCCCATAAGGATTAAAACTCCTAGATACGCCTTAATATCTTGTAGAGTTACAGGTTTCCAGTTAGTACTATTTTTCTGACGGGCGTATCTGTTGGTTTGTTCCACAATTATTACCATCAGTTCATCAGGAAAAAGCCGCTCAAAAATACTTAGAGGTGATGTTTTATGAGTATCGTTAGCCTTGGGCTTAAAACGTTTTCGAAAAGAGGAACTTCATGGGTTTCCGATTTTATCTCCCATACTCTTGGCTGAGAACGATCTCTGCGTACTTCGTTGTTAGTTTCAGACTCTTGCCCATCATCTGCCAAAAACTCTTCCATGGGGGCATCAATGACATCAAAATTTTGCTGAACTTCATTAAATGTGTGAACGTCAGAAGGCTGATCATAACATTGCTCAGTTTCAGTACCTAAGTGAGTTGGCAAAAGACTGTTGTCTGTTTTTGGTGTGTTTGTGAAATGCGATGTTTCATCTAAGACTGTCAGTAAGGCATCCGTTGAAATCTGTTGAGTTTGCATAGGGGGAGAAGGTGGGTCTTGTTTGTCTCCCGTCAATCCAAAGCCAAAGATATGTTCAAGACGTTGTTCAATTAGGTTATCATCGAGCTGATTTAGGTAACTATCGGAAGGAGAATGAATACTGTTGATAAAGCATGAGTCATCCTCAGATAAGCCTGATAAATCAGACAAGTCGTCTAAATTTTGTACCACCTCTTCTAATAGTTTCTTGGCGAGCACTTTACGTTCCTTTCTTGCGTCCATATTTGAATAGCTGAAAGTAAATTATAAAAAGTTGGCAATTATGTAGTTTTATCAGCATATTGCACAAATAGTTACAAAAGTCCTAAAACTTATAAGTGGCTTCGTTTGGAATAAAGCATAGAAATCAGATAAACGCAGTCACAATTTTGCAAAAAGCCACTAATTTGACTTACTCGCTATCGTATTACAAGTTCCTATACCGTTATTATTACAGCTGACAAACAATTTTATATATATATAAAGACACTGATGTTTATCAAAGCAGGAACGAACATTGGGAAATTATTTCCCACCTAATTAAACCTAATAAAATCCAAGAAATATCAGTGCAAAAAGCACAGAAACCGTAAAAAGCATTCAGAAAATAAGTCTAGTTTACATCAATATATTGTTTATGTACTTACCAGATTTTTTTTCTACAAAAATTTTCGAAAGTCCTGCGAGAACCGGTTTTGTGCACCAAAAAATTCAAATTGTGACTTTGACATTGACATACGATGACATTACGCAATTTTGTCCAAAATGTTGCCAAGTAAAATATTTAAAAAGTGTGTAAAATTATTTTGTTCCTGGATTGGTACTGATTAGAGTTACCAGTAAAGAAATAATAAAGAAATATTACGGTACTGTCAAGTGGGGAATAATTTCCCAATATTTGAATAAGGGATATGTAGAACTTAAGGTTCGTAGAAACTCTTATATGAGTTTACCGAGCATCTTGATGCTTTATATGAGCATTTTGAAACCATTATGATGCTTTACACTTTATAAGGGGTGGATAATGGCATATCAAAATGAGTTTGTAATGCCTGTAGTTTTAGTGCATCAATACACAAAGCAGCTTTGCAGCTTTCAGCTGTTTTTAGTACATTTGGCTCTACAATTGCATTTTTAAGTAGGATATAAATGCTCAATGCTGTTTAGTAACATAAACATAAACTATTATGTCATGTAAATGCCATACAGCTTTTAGCTGTTTTTTATGTCTAAGGGTCTACAATAGCATTTTTAAATAGTAAGATAATGCCTAATGCTGCATAATAGCATAAACTTGTGCTATTATAATGCAGCGTAATTCCATTCTACAGCTTTGGGCTGTTTTAGTGCCCTTCGTTATTTAATAGCACTTTTAACTAGTAAGGAAATGCCTAGTATCGCTAAGTAGCATAAACGTGAATCAATGTAATGCTTGCATTTTTGAAGGTCAACTGAGTTCTTTTAAACAGCTAATTTTTATGGTGGATACAATAATTAATAAGTAAAGATTAGATTATTCGTTTCTAAAGAAAAGTAGGAATAATTGCAGAGAACCCAATGGAATTTGTATTTGCCTAAAAATAGGTAACATAAAATTTGCACAATTTACATTACACATTTACAAAATAAAAAAGGATGGTCATAGCCATTGTGATATTGTCCGTGATCCTAAAGACCTGGAATGTAAATTGGTATACTTACGAGTACATAATTATGAATACTTATATTTCGTACCACTATTGCATACGTACAAATAAGAAACGTTGTTTTAAGTGCTTTAGTGTCTTATTTAGATTAAAGGGATTTAACAACTATTAAATAAATAACCATTAAATATCTTTTATTTTATTTGCACAAGTTTTTCCATCGTTCTTTGAAGCTGAGCTTAAGAACGATAAATGTTTTTGTAATGAACGACAAATGTTTTGTGCTCTATCTGCCAGTAATTGATCCAGTGATATAATATTTCGGTAGCTGTAACGTTACTATAATCCATACGTGGGTTTCCTTGATTATCTGAAAATTTAAATTTTAGCACCTATACTAACTAGTGATTACAAAATGTTACAGTGACAGGCGCCACCAAGCTAGGCGTTTAAACCTTTTCTGGGTCCACCTAAAGCTACGCAGAGAAAATTATCACTAAAATTAATCCGCTCAGTAAATGGCGGCAGTAGGCGTAAAAGCGAGACAGACAGAGTTACTTTCACATTTATAATGTTATATATGATAATAAAAAGTATAACATTTCAAAATAAATTCATTGTATGTCTCTTGTTATGGAAAAGTATGTGCACCCTACTCAAAAATATACAATACACAGAAAATGTTTAAAAAGTAGCTTCAGAAGCAAATATTGGGATTATGAGGATAAGCAACTAACTAAATAAAGTTTTGTGACAAATATTTAAAAAAGCAAGAGTGAATATTGCCTAAAATTTGCCGTTTAAGTTTTTGCCTAGGGTCATAGTTTGGAAATTCAATTTTGTACTTACGAGTGATATAATAAGTTGGATCCTGGATGCCACTCGCTTCTGCAACCACGAACAATACATTTCACTAGTGTATTTATATCAATACCACCAAAATATCTTATTTAGTCCACACAAATATGCGAAGTGATTCAAACAAATCGACTTGACATGATTTGACAAAATTGTCATGTGCTACCCAGGGATACCATTACATAGCAACAGAACATTCCTTTAAATACAGAATTTTTGCTACCGCGAAGGTTTGTTTTACTATATTATGTACACTTTATTTATATTACAAATTACATTAAATACATTTCATTACTCTATTAAATATGTAAACATTTTCAAAACGAATCCAAGTTTTTCATGATAATATTATATTTATGCCTTTTTCAACGTCTTTACTTACATTATAGGGTATTTTTTTGCTGTGTAAGGGATCCCTTGTGGGAAAACAAGGGGGGGAGGCTGTCATTTTTTCATGTTTCAATTTCTTGTTCAGAGCTTGGAATCCATCCTAAGAGGAGATACCAAATCCCTGGTTACCGCACGTCGCGCCGCTTCGACGGAATTGCCACTGTCAACAAAACACGAAACAAAACTGGGAAAGAAACGCTTAGAATAGTATCGCGTAGAAAACTAGCCGAAATCTTGCATTGATTTCGTCTCCTCGTAATTTTGAAGCCTATGTGTTGTTCTGATGTAAGTATAAGCTGCATAAATGCGAAGTTTCATGAAAATCTATTTGGTAGTTTTTGCGTGAAAGACTAATAGCAACAAACATAAACATTTACCTATTATATTAGATAGAAGCATTAATAGGACAAGCGTTTGAAATAATAACGCATAGAAACCCCAATTCAAGGCATTTTTTATTAATTTCAATATATTATTTACTAAAACTATCCATATTAAGTACCTAAGGACGTAAAACTTGTAAGTAAATACTTAAACAGACGCATGATACATGGTAGAGTCTGAAAATAGTTCAAAAGGTAGAGTCGTAGACAAATTAGGTTTTTACTATTATAGACGTAGTTTTCTGACCATAATCATACTTACCTACATACTTTCGACCTTGTTTGTACTGCATTTACATGTTATTCCTCCATTAGTGAACTGTATAGGGCTGTAGACAATCTCATCATGCACCAATTTCGAATGACAACTTGCTATAAGTATGTGGTCTTCCTCATTTTCTGTCACAACTTTTTTAAAATGCATTCAACTCCCGTTTAATAGATCCTTTAAATACTGTTTAAGCTAAACGCATCTTAATTCGACAGATATTTCATACATTTTTCACCCAAACATGTATACGCGTATAACGCATGTTCACGCGGTTTAGTAAACACCGAACATGTTTGCTCCCACCTCGTTCACATCCTTCTATGCGTTGTTATTCTGTCACCGCTGATTTAGCATTACATGCAGTACATGCCTAACCAGCAAACAAACTCAATGCATTGTAATGCCCTTAATTTTATAGATACTAATATCAGCGTATTTAATTGTGACGATAATTTAACACCGCTTTGATATTGTTATTGTGTTATTTTAATAAAGATTAGGTAGGTACGAGTACCTGCCGGTAGAATGCTATGTAGACTTGTAACATTCTTAAGTCACTTTCAATTTTAATCAATACAGTTTAGTCACAAACACTATTTTGCCAAATATTTAGCAATGTCCTTAGTAAAATTACTTGTCGAAAGTGGCTTGATGCTTCACTAGAATACATCAGCTGCATCTCCTTCCGTGCATGTCGTAAGAGTCGACTAAGGAACTCGGGCATTCTCTCAGGCGATGAGCTAGCAACTTGTCACTGGTCATTAACATCTTTCCTCGCTATGCTAAACGTTACTGTGGGATCTCTCTTATCTCGCGTATGATTCTGCAGGTCTCATAATAATTAAAATTATCTTTAAAATCAGCTGTTTCTTCAGCGGTTCATAAATATAAGTAGGTATGTGTTATTGATAATTTTATCAAGTTTCTACCGAAGATTACGCCCGAGTTAATGTTGCTTATAATTTATTATCAATTGAATTGTATGTTTGTCCTCGAGTCGCCCTGAGATTATCAGCGAGTTTGTTTCTTCTTCTCGAGTCGCCCTGAGATTATCAGCGAGTTTGTTTCTTCTTCTCGAGTCGCCCTGAGATTATAAGCGAGTTTGTTTCTTCTTCTCGAGTCGCCCTGAGATTATCAGCGAGTTTGTTTCTTCTTCTCGAGTCGCCCTGAGATTATCAGCGAGTTTGTTTCTTCTTCTCGAGTCGCCCTGAGATTATCAGCGAGTTTGTTTCTTCTTCTCGAGTCGCCCTGAGATTATCAGCGAGTTTGTTTCTTCTTCTCGAGTCGCCCTGAGATTATAAGCGAGTTTGTTTCTTCTTCCCATGTTTCATTTATTTTTCTGACTTATTTTAGTTATAATGCGGTGACAGCAAAATGGTTAAGACGTGCGCCTTTCAGTCGAAAGGCGCGGGTTCGATGCCAGTCAGGGGCCTGTACCACTGCATTTAAGTATTTTATATTCGGATTTTCTAAAATTATCACTTAGCTATACCCGGCGTTGGCGTTTGGCAGGCAGCCGGCCATAAAATAAATGCCAAATCATTGGAAATGTGAGTTTCGAAAGAAACCATAATATTATACTGGAATGTGATGACTTAGTTGTATTTCACTTGCAGACCAACACGCGTAGCCGAAATTCCCACGGGAACGGGAATTCTAAAGTTCACGCCGCAAAGACGCGGGCTTTTAGTTACAAATAAATGGATTTCCTATCCGTTTTATTCCCCAACTAGTGGACGCCCGCGACTCCGTCCGCGTGGACTACAGAAAAAACAAAATGTCGAAATTATCCGGGAAAAAACATTTTCCCTATCAAAAATTGGTTCAGCCGTTTCTGAGATTAGCGTGCACAAACGCACAGACAAACAGACAAACCGACAAATAGACAAAAATTCCAAAAATCATCGTTTTTGGTTCTATTGCGTTGATAAAGGTCTCCTATAATATTTTTTCTCATATATCTTCCATATACAGACAGCGATCCGTTACATTTTTTTTTATTATATGTATAGAATAGATATTCATACCAAAACATTGTTTAAATTCCTTATTTCTGTGATAAAATGATGTAAGTGTTTAGAAGTAGAGCCTAGTTATGCTATTTGTATGAAGGGACATGTACAAGAGTTGAGTCATGCACATCTGTACTTTCTATCAGCTAATATTAAAGTCGTTACGTGTGTCTTGGAACTGAAGGAGGAAACTGTCGCAGATTCAGTGTAAAGTCTCCGACAGGACCACGTCCGTTTGAAATACTTACTTACCTATTTATGTTCCTATAGTCTGTGTGCTATACAGTCAAATGTGTAAAGTGGCCAGCAGTATAACAAAGGCGGTAACAAAGATCTAAACATCTCACAAACTATTACATACAGGATGTTTTTTCGTTGCCACCCTTAACGAAGGCTACGTACTCTATACATCAAATAAAGTTTATGCAAAAAAAAAAATCCTTGGACAGATGATTTTTTTTAAAATTTTTAATTACTTAATCGGGTGAAATTTATAGTATCCAGTGTTTATGCTAGTTTTTTTCATAGACAGATATTAATTATTTGTCGTGAATAAATCGTGCTTCGCTCGTCAATGTGCATTTATGCAGAAAAACGTAGTCCATTTACTCAACTTTGGACCCTAATATCTTGGGAACCAGACACTTCCCAGGTATCCATGCTTCCATGGAGAAAAATGATCGTGATGTTGAGGATATTCCGTAGTTTTCGGGAACGTTGACGACCAAAAAACATCACGTATATTCTGTGGTTTTTGCGTGAAAGAGTAACATACTCGTAGGTACACTACACACACTCAATTTTCTAAGCACGCTCAATTTGAGAATTTTTGTCCTCTTCTATAAAAACCTTGCTCTACCTAACAGAATAGTTCTAAATATGCATGTTAAGAGAAACCTATGCATGCTAAAATTCATATTAAAATAGTACAAGCACAGATCACAGAAGTGATATATAGTTAATTGTTAGTTGGATGTCTTCTTCTTTCTCACGTTCAACTATAGATCCTTCCCTTGTTATAATATTTCTTATAAATAAAGAGGCGATAGTTAAATAAATATTCCAACAACATGTCCCTTTATGTACCTTTGCGTTATTAAAACAATCGCGTTCGTCATGTTTTCATTCTGCCAGTCTTCGGTCATTATCTTCGACGAATGTTATATATCTTATTGTAATACTTGTAACACATCCGTAATATGTTACACTATGTTTAATTGTAACATAGTTTATGCTATGTCCTTTGAATTGGCCGGTGTCTACCTATAAGTACTTACTCATTGTAGGCATCATGATACTATAAAGACGATCATATCTGTTATGGTACTTGACGGTAAGCACTTATTCTTTGACTATTCATAGTATTATCATATCTGTGACTATTCTCACCTGTATATAATTAAGTATAGATAAGTAAAATTGTTTTCCGTAATTCGTACTACAAGTTAAAAAAAAGCGGTGATAGCCCAGTGGTTAAGACATGCGCCTTCCAAGCGGGAGGCGTAAGTTCGATCCTAGTCACGGGCCTGTACCAATGAATTTATTTCATGTACAACCGTAACCGTAAAACCGTTGGTCCTGCGCCTAATCTCTCTTCGGTCGTGTCGGCTTTCCGTCCCATCGGACTATGAGAATAACGGACTAGAGAGTGCATCTATGTTTGCGCACACACTTGTGCACTATAATATCTACTGCGTACCTGACCAATCTCCGTAGAGATTGGTCGCCTTGGCCGAAATACGGTCGGAGATCATCATCACTACAAGTAATATGACACATCAGCCTATTGCAGTCCACTCCTGGACGTAGGCCTCCCCCAGGATACGCGACAAGGCTACTGCCATAAGGGTTTTTGCCCCTAGTCACCACGCTGGGCAGTTTGCGCCACTCTAAAGGTGTTTTGGGAATTGGCCTAAAAACCTATTTACCTACTAGAAGACGGACGAGCTACAGCGTTATATTATACCTATATAGATGAATTATCGAACGAGTGTAATCTTCCCGAGCAACACAAACTGATTAAACATTGCAAATTAATTTAGACTTGATAATAGCGCGAACTTAACCTAACCTATACACCTGGGTCATAGGGAAGTTCCACTGCCTCGTTTCACTGCTGTTAGATGACTGTTTTTGACATTGTTTGACCTTATAAAAATAATTGGTTGAATCCGTTTTATAGAAGAACAAGGCACAATGTAAGATCTTTGTGACAACTGCTGTGCCTGATTTCGGGAGTATTCGGGACTAACATTTTTTGTATGCTGTAATACAGATAATGGTGGTCATTCTCATTAATTAGCTCCATCGTTCAAAGGAACTTTTTCGTGAAGCGCACTCTATGTACAGAATGATTATTGTGACTTTTTGACATCTTTACATAGTATAAAACAATGTCGCTTGGTGTACAGCGCCGGATTTAGGGAAAGGCAACCGGCCCCCTGATTACCTAATTTGCAATACGAGTAGCATAGCCGAAGCAAAGCGATAGCGATAATTGTACAATATTAGCCTTGAAATGTCAAAGTTCCTATGAAAGTCGTTCGTAATACGAATTTGACAAAGCAGGCAGCGATTTTTGTACAATTTTTGCTTTGCTTTTTCTAGTTAAGTAATAAGGGAGCGGGGCAGTAGCCCTCCTCAAAAACTTTTTTCTTCTCCATATTATTCATTTCCATCAGCTTTCCGAATTTCTCTTCGCATTCAGACGAAATTTCGGCCCATTTCTTCAACATCAAAAATTCTGGTCCATTCCTCATTGATTCCAAGAATTCTTTCTCTAACCAACACGTTGTCTCTTGTATTTTGCCTATCATAAATTGAAACGGTTTATATTCAAATATGACCTAAATACCCGATTTTTCTTTGCAAAAACTTAACCTAATACTTCAAAAATTGTTAATGTTATCTAACATTAGGTACTGTGCAGTTATACTATAAATAAATTTGTAGAATAATCATAAGACATTCTGCGTAGGTAGTTACGCCTGACCTCTCATTAAAGATTATTATGTTATGGAAAATTGGTATATTTGTTTTGAATTTACAGTCCACTGGCAATCAACGTTTGCGATAATTATACAATGAGAATATTATTGGAGTCTCTAATTGGGTATTAATAATTATTTGATATTTTTAAGTTGTCAACACCTGACAAATAATACCTCATATGTACGGATTTTCACTTATACAGCCTGGCAAAAAAGAGTGTGGAAAAAAATGAGGGTGCCACAACATTTCATATGCTAATTTTTGTCATAGTTACTCAGCAAAATATAGGGAGGTAACGTATGAAATAGTTACAATATTATGGCTACGAGTAGCTTATGTATGACACAAGCGTAACAATTGTCGTATTCGACAGAGAAGTGGTGTTTCCATTAAGCAAAATATTTAGTACTACCTGTCACCACGTCAAACTCTTTTGCCAAGCTGTACCTACTTACCCGAGGAGGGTTGGCATCACGCAGACAGCTGGCCGTAAAACAAATGCCAAATCTTTGATGAGTTTCGAAAGAAACCATATTGCACCGACTCCATAAATAATGGAATAAGGTTAGGAAGGTGGTGATGATCCTATTCATGTAGTATCAGGCATACCTAGTATTGCCGAAAATTATCTATAATATCGATAGTCTATCGATAGACTATCGATAGTGGACTATCGAGCGGCAACACTAGGCATACCTATTCCTCCTAGGAAATATATACCCAACTAGCATTGCAACTCCGTCCACGTAGACTACAGAATGTCCTTATCCTATGTCCTTTTATCCGTACCCCCCAACTATAAGTATGAAAAATTGGTAGAGTAAATGAAACGTGAAGAGGCAGCAAGCTGACAAATAAACTTATTACTTTCGCATCGTCACTATCACTACATATTATAAAACAAAGTCGCTTTCCGCTGTCCGTCCGTCCCTATAATGTATGCTTAGATCTTTCAAACTAGGGAACGGATTTTGATGCGGTTTTTTTAATAGATAGGGTGATTCACGAGGAAGGTTTATAGGATCAGCACTGCACCCGTGCGAAGCCGGGGCGGGTCGCTAGTTTATAATGTATGTCGGGATAGTAGGTATGACAGTAAACTTAGTTTTTTACGTACCATGGCTTAGTTACGTAAACAAATAACTTCATAATTTCACGTCATCCACGTAAAATCGTGTCCATTAATATAAACTGCTTTGCTTACCGCTTGCTTATCCGCCCTTATCGCTAACCTAACGCGCATGCGTCACTAAATACCTCGTAAAACTTCACAGGTAGAGTGAGTGCGTTTCGCCAAATAGTTCCTTTGAATAATGGCGCTAGTTACCATGTGTATGACTATACTAGCGGTCGCCCACGACTTCGTCCGCGAAAGGGGGCATTGCACCCGTGCGAAGCCGGGGCGGATTGCTATATACCCTATAGACTTCCTCGATAAACGGGCTATCTTACACTGAAAGAATTTTTCAAATCAGACCAGTAGCGCGTTCAAACAAACAAACAAACAAACTCTTCAGCTTTATAATATTAATTAATATAATATAGATTATCTAACGCCCGTGACTCCGTCCGCGTGGACTGCAGAAAAAAAAATGTCTAGAATAAAGATTCGCTCCGCTTCGCTCAGAGCGGAGCGAAGACCTATCATTAATCTAAGATGTCTAAATTATCCGGGATAAAAAGTAGCCTATATGTTAAGTGGGACCGGTCACATTTTACCTGGTATTACCTGAAAACTGTATCGAAATTCAGCCGTATTCAGCCGTTTCTGAGATTAGCGTGCACAAACGCACAGACAAACCGACTAACATTCCAAAAATCATTCTTTTTGAGTACTATTGCGTTGATATAGGTCTCCTATAATATTTTTTCTCATATATCTTCCATGTACAGACAGTGATCCGTAACATTTTTATTATATGTATCATCTAATAGATAGAAGAAGTTAGACGTAGAAAAAATTTGGATCCGAAATCAGGCATACTCATAGTTACTAACGAGTTGTGGTATGAAACAGACTCTAGGTATTGGACAAAATGCAAAAACAAACTTATTGCCTACCTACAGACGTCAGGGATATCCCTTATCATTTTGTTTATAAGTATTGAAAGAGATAGTGAACAAGAGATAGTGAACAAGAGATCTAGCAGCTAAATATGGTTAGTGTGGCCGTGTTATATTTAAATCCGATTTTTAATTAACCAAATGGTTTTTCAGTTAAATAAAGTATGTAGACTAAAACTAATATGTATAAGCATTTAATGGTTGGATGCAAGCTGCTTCCGACCGGTCGGAATGGAGGTTGTTGGGGGAGGCCTATGTTCAGCAGTGGACTTCCCAGGGCTGAGAACGATGATGAGAGCATGCGATATAGTGCTGTAACTGAAGAAATCATTTCAGGCTGAAATTTTGCGGCGTTGCTTTACCTGAAACCAGTTTTATTCGTACTATAAGTATCAAATATACACATCAGCTAATTGTAGTCCACTGCAGCACCGGTGTGATGAATTTGGTGAGAGCGAGATGTCTCACTTTTAAACGTTCAAATTCACAGAGCTATTAAGACATAGACACTCGTTCGCGAGCCTCGACTGAAGGAATTAGGGCTGATAGAAGTGGTTTGCAATCCTTTTTTGCACACCAAGTAGAAACTTGCCTTGTCTAGTTATTACTTAGCTCCACTTAGCTCTGTGGACTTGACGTTTAAAAGTGAGACATTTCGCTCTCACCAAATTCATCATACCGTACGTAGACCTCCCCCAGGAACGCCACAAGGCGCGCTACCTACCTGTCATAGGGGATTTTGCCCATAGTCACCACTATAAATATGTACCTAAACATTAAGTAGAGAAATGTCCACATATTAACATGATCAGTTTAATTTTGAACCTCTAAGAAACAACATTACTGGACAGTTATAAAAATATACTCCAAAAGATACTTTCTTTGGCGATAAGAAGCAAATCGGTGTCAAGTTATCTTCAAAGATAAGATTTCGCTGTTGTAATGGATTTGTAATATCGATTTGTTGGCACTTTAATATCACTTATCGGCATTATAAAAAAATTCTAAGATATCGGTTTTTAGTTGGAAACTTGACGAATTTATTTGAGCCATTTAGCCGTAACGACACCTAGATACTTTTAAAAAAAATATTGAAACTTTTGGTGACCATCACAGAAAACTGATGTTTATTGCACAGATATAGGGCAATGTAAGCAATAGTATAATAACCTACCTACTTCGTGATGCGTTTAACCGATTGTAACATTTGAGTGGATACTTTTACAAATTATTTGAATTTACATTGTTTGACTTTTACTAAAGGCTTGTGCATTCTAAAGCCCACATCCCACATGTTCTCCAATCGACACGCAATCAGTTGTCCCTCAGTCTAAAGTTGTAAATATGAACTAAACTTTTCTTTCTTTTGTTGCAGCTCAAAAGACGATGAGATAGACGGCAACTGCATCGTGCGAGCGAGAGGCTTGCCCTGGCAGTCATCAGACCAGGATATCGCCAAGTTTTTCAGGGGACTCAATGTCGCCAAGTGAGTATCGAGCTTAATAATACCTAAGGATGCCCAGCTAAGTTGTACTCCACGAGTAAAATTTCCATGAGAGCTTATACTTCTTTATGGTATAAAATGTAGCCTATTTCACTATTTTCAAGATTGTATGGAACAGCTGATTTTTTTTTTCAATATTTCGGAGTTGGTCCCATAGTGAAAGTTGTTTCTTTATAGTTTCGTGTCAAAAGATAATCACTCGTTTTGAATAGACCTTATATATACTTAATGTTTATTCCAGGGGCGGAGTAGCCCTGTGCCTGTCGCCCCAAGGTCGTCGGAACGGCGAAGCCCTGGTCCGGTTCGTGTCCCAGGAGCACCGCGATATGGCGCTCAAACGACATAAAAATCATATACAGTCCCGGTATATTGAGGTTAGTATAAATTTTTGTTTAAAAACATCACCTGCATCTCCTTCCGTGCATATCGTAAGACTAAGCAACAGGTTGCTCTTATCAACTTCTCTCCAGGCGGTGAGAGCAACTCGTAACTGATATCTGTCCCCGTTATATTAAACGTGGCTATGGATCTACGTCTAGCCATGGACTGCAATAGGCTAACAAGGACGAAGATGTTGATAACTATCTAAACAACGACTGCCTTTCCACCAGGTATACCGCGCCAACGGTGAGGACTTCCTGGCAGTGGCCGGCGGCGCAACGCGGGAGGCGGCCGCGTTCCTCTCGCGCGACGCCAAGATCATCGTGCGCATGCGCGGCCTGCCTTACGACGCTACGCCTCAGCAAGTCGTAAGTTAATCCTTCCACTCTCTATGTCCTGGATTATATCAAACCTGTAAAGTTAGAACAAAATTCTTTTATGGCAGAATTCAGGACTAAAATTAGATGCATAAAATTAGTTAAAAGTCTTTTGGGTAGGATCTATTTGTTTGAGGCGTGAGCGAAGCGCGCGCGTTATTTTTAAACTAATAATAATTTCATTCATACATATTACATTTATCTATCGAAAATGCGTCATTCGTGACGTGGTGCATTTAATAGGAAAAATATCGAAATACTCATTCATTTTTATATTTATTAGTGGCCCGTGTGCGGCTCACTTATTATTAACTTAACTGAGTACACACATAATTTCATTAAAGAAAGAAAGAAAACGTTTATTTTTCGCCACACACACACATAAAAAATTACAATCTAAAATATATAAAATGGGTATAATACCGTAATCACTAATCACTGCATTTAGGTACTATACATCAAAACATTATACACATATATACATATACATATATACATACAAATATTATAAGTATATTAAAAATAACATAAAAATACCAAAAATCATCAAAAGTAGACAATATAAAAGTGCGACGAAAAATTGGTCGCCACTCAGCATAATGTTATAGCATGAGATGCTATAACGCTGGTCTTCCGTGTCGCCAGTTAACTTGCCTAATGGACAAGTCGTAAATAATATAAAACTAAAGACAATATACTACAACAATACAAATAGAAACACAACACAAAATAAGCTACTTTCTTACAAAGCTTACAAATAAAAACGTAACAATACAAATTAAAAACGCTCCACAAATTAGTTACTACGCGACACAAAATTAGTTACTCACGTAGGTAAGTACTACTAAGTACATAAAGATACTCAAATTTATAAAAATATTATAAAACGACTGCCTATGTCGCCTTTTGCAGGTCCAATAGAAACTTAGCTAAAGTCTTCTTAAAAGAGTAAGTCGATTTAAAATTAAAATCGGTCGAGCCGTCAAGTTATAGCGACACGAACGGGGAATAGCAATTTATTTAATCCCAGATAGATTTAGTTATGATCATCAATACCAAGACGAGCAAAGAATATACTTACTCTCTAACGAGAGAAGACGAGCAAAGTGAAACCGTCTTTGCTGTGACTGACTTTGACATGCTTTGACTTAAGGTCCTATGTCATGTCCCTTAGAGGGTAGAAGACTTCCACAGAGGTCCGCCATCCCTCTTGAGTTTCCCGCTTAATTTCACTCCAGATCCTCCCTAAGCTCTTCGCCTCTGCGATGATCATCCGCCGCCAGGTCTGCTTGTTTTACATCGTTTATTTATTAAGACATAGCTTATGCAATAAAATATAACAATAAAATTATGGGTATTTATGGTAAATATCGTTTTTTTACCCATTCCCAAACCACTCCACAGCTGGATTTCTTCACCACCGGTGCCGATCCGGTGCAGGTGATGGACGGTGCTGATGGAGTACTCTTCGTGAGGAAGCCTGACGGGCGCGCCACTGGCGACGCATTCGTCCTGTTTGAACACGAGGAAGACTGCCCCAAAGCGCTTACACGACACAAGAAGCTGATCGGTGCTAGATACATCGAACTGTTCAGGTCTTCGGTAGCTGAAGTGCAGCAGGTAGGTGTCTATATCATAGACTAGCGGCCTCTCACGACTTCGTCCGCGTGAGGGGGCTTTACACCCGTGCATGCGAAGCCGGGGCGGGTCATAAGTATACCTACATATAGCCTGCCTCGATAAATGGGCAATCTAACACTGAAATATTTTTTCAAATCGGACGTATCATAGGAAAACTGTCGTCCATAGAACAGACATATTTAGTAATGCTGGCTTCTCACGGTGCGTGACATGGCGGACCGACGCGCACCGACAACGCACCGTGGGAAGAAAGAGTATCGTCCGTGGTAATGCAGATTTTAGTTTAGGTGCGTGACTGTCCGTTTTCGTTGGCCATGCGCAATGATTCGTAAAATCACGCACCATGGGAATCCAAAAGGGGTGCGGGAGAGGTCGGCTAGTTCTTATTGGCTCTTTTGAGGACACGTCAAAATTAACAAATTGGTGATTGGTATAATACGGGGGAGAGATTTATGCAGTGTAATTAATTTCAGTCTATTAATATTTTTCAAAAATACAGTAGTTATTCTACCTATATTTTATCCAAAGTATAATAGCTAACCTAGATCTATAAATAAACTAAACATCTTAATCTCTAGGAAGCTATTTCAGAAACAATACACAATAATTTCGCACAATTTATGACATAATGGTCATAGCATTCTGGTAGAACAATGTACACGTTATTCCAAACTAATTTGTACAAGATTTATAGGGTTTCTCATCACCAATTTATTATTAAATTTCAACGGAACAAGAACTACAGATTAATTTAATTTTATAGCACCTAGAGGTTCCGCTTTGAGAGTTAATTAACTTGTTTACTGATAAGAGGTCACATTCAAATTCTGGTAGGTAGATAAAGATTTTAAAGGTAGTGGAAAATATCGAGGTATCTTTTGCTGTGTATGTACTTATATGTCCATTATTTGTGATCTTAAATATTATAGAAATACCAGTTTTCAGACTGCACAGCACTAAAAATATAAGTACATTCATTATTTATTTCCTATTTCTATGGTCTTGTTTCTATGTTGTTGCTGTCCGTGTCATTTTGAAACAAATGTATATATTCTATTTATTCCTGTACAAATTGGTCTAAAATAGAGTATAAGCAGCCATTTTGCGTTATTGTAAATGATTCACGATTTTTATGTTCCAAGCGCCCTTGAGGGAGCAGGTAAGTTTCGCTTGTGAGAGTGCATGCGAGTTCGCAAATTGTAAAATACTTAAAATGCACTTAATATAAAACATTATACCTATACTTACCTGAAAGTAACTTTATATTGGAATGAGCTGTTTATGTGTGAGACTTCAGTTTGATTCCCGATGGGGGCAAATATTTGTGTTGCATGAAATTTTTATGTTTTATATCTTTAGTGGAGATGTTACACCTGTAACATAGAATGTTACATGTTGTATAATATGTTACAAAAAGTATAACTTTTCTTTTTTCGAATCTGTGATAGTAACTTTAATATTTTGTTAATATAATAGATAAGGTCGTTCCAATTAAATAATGTATTGCCATTATACGGAAATCGTATTTACTTTGGAGTATATTTTTTTACACCAACTGCCAAACAGACGTTTAATTTACTTACTATATAATTATATTAAAATTATTATAAAATTATATCTATAATATAAAGAACCCTTTTAATTACGGCTGTAAATGCTGAAACGATATAAAAAATTGCAAAAATGAAACACTTAATCTAACTCTCATCCCGAACAATTAAAAAACAACAGTTAAACATTTTTTTATATCTTTAATGGTATGCTATACCTGTTACTTAGAATGTTACATACATTGTATATTATGTCACAAAAAGTATAGATACATTTCTTTTTTGAAATCTGTGGTGGCAACTTGAATGTTGAAAACAACCTTTCTTTACATCTTTAAATATACCACCTTTGAAACTATGATAAATATATACAGGTCCTAAACCGGTCCCTCTTACCGGATATGCGAGGAGGCGGCACCAGCACTCCCACAGCGCCGGTGGCTGAGGGTATGGTGTCGGTACCGCTGCTGCCTCAACACGTCATCACTTCCGGCACCGCCAAGGACTGTATCCGATTGAGGGGACTGCCTTATGAGGCGCAGGTATGATTTTGCAGCCTGAAAGTTTTGTATACCTATATTATATATACTGGCTTTAGGCTATATTCCCGAAATGGGGTAGCCAGAACTTCAGGACCATAGCGAGGACAGATGTAATGTAAATTATCAGTTACAAGTTCTTTAGTCGAACTCTTACGACATGCAAGGAAGGAGATGCGGCAGATGTATTCTAGTCAAGCCCCGCATCAGCACATTACTTGGGTATATTTTTATCTATGCATTTAATTGTAGGTATACCTTTAATCTGCTATAGACTAATCAGAAATTGTAGAGATGCGAGTACATATTATTATGTGGTAGTAATAGTAGACATTACAAAGGAAACGTGAAGTTATTATTTACCTTATTGTTCTTGTACCTGTGTAAAGAATGAACATAACAATTAATTATATTAAATTTCAGGTAGAGCATATATTAACCTTTTTCGGTGAATTCGCGAAGAACATTCTCATGCAAGGAGTTCACTTGGTATATAATTCACAGGTACGTAATTTCCTAAATTATATAACGAACTTAATGAATATTTATCAGATAAATTAATATCTAGTGGCTCGCTCCCGGTGCAAAGGTGCTCAGAACACTCGCGGCATAGCCACGCTGGATCGCGTAATTATTTTCTTACGGGACACAACTAGTATCAGTTCTTCGGTTAAGTAATCATTCTGCCATGATAACAATTATTAACTTCGACGATCTTTTCCAGGGTCAACCTAGTGGAGAAGCCTTCATCCAGATGGACAGCCAGACCAGCGCCTTCCTCTGTTCCCAACAGAAGCACAATCGGTACATGACTTACGGCTCGAAGCAGCGGTATATCGAGGTAAGTGACAAACAGACCATAAAATTAATGGTTTTTAACACATTCACTGCCACCGACAACGTATTTGCGTCTTCTTGGTTTTCTAGAGGTGCCGCCGACGCTTGTTTGCGTCCCGGCACTAGGCGTTGAACTGATGTTGGCACGCTTAGTAAACCTGGCCGCAGCGAACGCGTTAACATTACATGTGCTGATGCTAGGTATCAATAGCATAACTACATGTCTCAGCCTACATGAGCTGCATCTTCTTCCGTGCATGTCGTTAGTAGTAAGTAATTTGTCACTGATCTTCTACATCTCCTTCATGATCGTGACGTACTTACCTATGTGCATCTACAATGTAACAGTGTAAGCTTAATGCTTTCATTTTTTTTAATAAAACAATTTCGCCTGTGTAAATAAATATTAAATTAATATTCACACTCTTTTTAACAGATTAACGTAGACCCACACTAAGATCCATAAGATATTATGTCGTGGGTTCTTAGCATCGGTATAAATACATAAATACCTAAGTAGGTATATAAACCTCTATGATTCGGAAACAAACATCGATATTCGTTATATCAATGTTAGCACTTACCGGGATTCAAACCCAGGACCTATGGCGTCACAGGCAAGGTCATTATTACTAACACCAGCAATCGGCCGTCAAGATGTAGACACCATTCCCGTAACACAGGTGTTCCAATGCTCCGGCGAGGACATGAACATGGTGCTGACGGGGGCTCCGGCGGCCGCCTCGCCCAAGGTGCTCTCTCCCGGTACGTTCGCGCCGCCCGCGCCGCCCGCGCCCGCGCCGCGCCTGCTAGCGCAGCACATCGCTCAGCAGAGCCTGCTGCAGCGCCAGCACGACAACCTGCTGCTGTCGCTGCGAGCCCCCATGCTCGGCGTCCTGCCCTCCCTGCCCCTCCGCCCGCCGACCCCCACCTACCAGCTCCTCCCACAACCCGTGCCCACCAAACGCTCGTACGACCGCGCTTTCGCTCCCACGGAAACTCCAGCCAAACGACCGTATACCGTCCCTCCGCCCATGACACCGCTGTCTATACCATCGCCGATGTTCTCATACGCTAGCACCGCTCCGATGCTGACGTACGCTAATACCTTGCCAACGTTACCCGGGTTGCCTCCGGGGTACGGCACGGCGTTGTCGGCAGCCTTGCCGGGCACGATGACGTCACCGTTCCCCGCCGCCGCCTTGTCCATGTTCCATCCATATTCTTACTACCCTGGCGTTTAGGTCTACGACAGTTTAACAACCGCGTAGATAATTCGAAACAGGGTATAGACAGAAAGCTCAAAATATCAAACCGATGTGCCTTCGCCAACGGATTTAATTATTATTATGAATTTATTAAATAGGATTAATGATATTTTGATCTAAGGCAGTTTTTGCAGCTTCAATAAAATACATAGGTTAGTATTTTACTTGATGAGTCGTTGTTGAATTTATTCTGACTTTAAATATTGTTGAACTCATGATATCTTTAATTTATCATAAGTATAAATGAACCAGAGGTTGTTTATCAATGACAAGTAGCTATTAAGTTTGCTTTTTAAATGTGAATTTAGGTTTATTGATCTAAAGTCGTGTGATCAGTTTTATAGTTGTGATTTTTTTTTTAAATTAGACATTCCATTAGGTAAAATACATATTTGCCCATTGCTCGAAGGCTGATAACAAGTCTGAGAACGGTACTTATTAAAGTTAATTAAGTGCTTAATTATTTCGATTTGTCGTTTTGAGTACAATACACTTTTATAGTTAGTATACACGTTATGAAGTTGTTTAAATAAGCGTTTAAGTTAGTTAACTGTTGATTTATAGCGTTAATGAATCATTTGAGGCACTTTTAAGGCCAAATTATTAAAATATTCCACGTGTCGGTTATCCTCACTCCTTCCTTACATTCCAAGACCTAATGCAGTTCAATGTTTTCACACCTAACAGTCGATATGCATTATAAATTCACATAACTCATTGTTCTTACCTCACACCACATAGTGTAGTCATGTCTATTAATTTATTATCCAATTTATTTGAAGACGATATCCGAAACTATTCATACCGTCAATTATCTCATCAAAGAGGTTGGATACTTTCACTTACACCTAATATCATGTGTATTTCGGATGTCTTCTTCAAATTCGGTGATTAGAATAATGGATCTTAGCCAACTTTAGGTTTAACGTCATTGTTTATGGTGTCGTCATTATGTCCCGATCACAATAGGTATGGGGTTTATACACTCGGTGAAAAGGCTAATGTTCTTCATACTCAAGTTACTAAAAGCTTTGGCTCCCAAATAATTATGAAATTTGTCGGACTTGGCAAGATATCTGTGCAGGGGTATGTTATAATAAGTAGCTATTTCCGACGTGAAATTAAAAAAAAACATGGCAATACTGGTCAGTGCAATGCAAGGTAAGAGTATTTTAAAGTTCTATTTGGAAAATTACTTGCAAGGGCTGTCCAATTTGCCATGACTCAAGGCAACATAGCCAGTTAGTCTATGAAAGCCATTGACTTATGAAATCAAAGGCTCACTATTTACAGCACTGGTTTCTCGTATGGGTTTTTTGTATGGTGGCTGCATATATATTTTCGCCAAGGTATAACTTAAAGGAATAATGTATTTAATGTTTTATATTTAGACGTGTAATGGTATAACTGTCCGAACGATCGTGTTATGGAAAATGCATGGTCATCTGGTAAGTCTACCTAGTGTCCCTCCGAAATAAACTTGATTTGGCAATCAGCTATTTTATGATTTATTCTTCGTAGTGAATTTTGATTTACGGCTGATGACTGAAAGACTTCATAACGTCTTGCTTCATCGTAATAGTAATAAGGGTGAAGAGACAATATATGAGACAAGAAAACAAAACTTAAACCTGTTTTGTGGTTCTTAGCTTTCATAAGAGCCACAACATAGGTTGAGCTTTAATTCAAGTTTGGTTTTCTTTTCTGATATTAAATTTTATTATATGTTCCCCTGTTTCAACTTTCAACCTTCGGACGGACACTAGGTAAGTGTTTGCATAATAAATAAAGGTATTAGGTACATATAATCTGTGTTCTATCGGGATTTAGCATGGATCGCTTAAATTACCGTAGGTATACCAAAGGCGGGTTTGCATGTCTTTGACAAACTTTTGATATGTGGAAATAAAAATTTATGCTTCGAAATTAGATCAACGTTTTCCAAAGCACATCGTCACGGAACTAATTGAAAACATCTTAATACTTACTTATTGTTGAAGTTAAAGCTTTATTATGGTATTTTGTAATGTATCAGATGTAAATTGATGCCTAAAGGTGGTGGTAACAAGACCTCGGGCAGCTAATTAAATTTGCACAAGCGGTGAAGATGGGTCTTTTTACCTCTATCTTTACGCAGGTTTCTAGGCAATTTAGTAGATAGCCCAATTTTACATAACCGAGTCACTTTAAAGACTTACATAGCATTTTATTAGGATAACTCCTCCAGTACATAACACGCATTCTATTCTTTCGATGCTTTTGTTATCGCACCTCTTAAGTCTTCGCTTTACCTATACGAAAAAATGTAGATATTTGGTTTAGTTTATTTTTGGTTTAAACGCTTTTAAAGGTTTATTATGCCTTTGAAATTTAACAAAATATGAGGTTTTAAAATCTCTATTATTTTTGCTAAGTGCTTGTTGAAGTAAATTATGTGTTGTGACTGGGGGGCGTGGTGTGAGGTTTTTCTTATTCTGCCCCTGCTCACTGTTATACTATTCCGTACTTAATATGAAATTAATTCTGATACTTATTTTACATGTTTAAAAATCAACACTTTTATAATATTCATTAGGTTGGTTATATGGACTGGTGTCAAGGTGGAAACATGTTTTTTAGAATCATAATCATTTTTTATAGTTATTTTTAGTTAACTAATTATAGTTTACTTAGTATAAAAATAAATTGATAAATCTATGTGTTAGATCAGAAATGCGAGTTTCTTTGGTTTGTGGTTGGTTGTGCTATTTGGTACTCTTCTCTCTATCGAAGCTTCTAAATTGTGGAATACTTTATATGTTACTTGTGAAGGAGGGGTAAACACTAACACACTATGGCTTGTCTTGTCGAAGCTATATAGTATTGTCTTTGTATTTATGTATTTACTAACATTATTTTTTAGAAAAACATCTATTCAGCAACTACTGAAATCGTCACAAATATCACTCAGATTGCAAGAACATCTACGGTTGAATACTTAATTTTAAGTTCAATATTTTATCGTGGTGATGGTCATAGCTCTCGTAATATAGTATATATAAAGATATATTTAATAATTCAAGCCGATTAATGTTTTACCTAACTTTATACTCTGTAGTGTTTAAATCAATGTAATTTGGTTAAGTACTACCGAGTAAGTATACCTTTATTAGTAATAGGTTATCTACTTTTAACATAAAGTAGGTAAGGTTTTACAATAATGGCAGTTTTAATATAAAATAGGTAGGTATTTAATATTCATCATTAACGTATAATGGGTAGGTATTTATATTTTAATTAAATATTAATTATACGTCCATTCTCACATTATTTAGGTTACCTACTATTAATTATGTATAAAAAGGCCTTTGGAAAACCTAAACCGTAATTTAATATTCAATTAGATTCAGATTGAAAATTTAAACCTAAATATACCAACCAAATACGTACTAGTTAGTTTATTAATACATATAAAATTTAAAAAAAATTGGATTTAAATTATGGCGTGTGAATCAAAGTCTTTTTAAATTAAGTATGTTTATTACAGCACAGTAGGTAACTTCCCCGTACAATGCTACGTGTCGTGTTATTACATTCCTTCACAAGTGAACAGACAGTTAAAATAGCACAGTCATATCCTTGTCCTGCCTCCTAACATAGCTTAATAACTCTTCAAAACATCTTCGTGAGCATAATTCACTTCTAAAGTGTTTAAAATTGACACAACGAATTAATACAAATGTTACATTTCGTATAATTATTTATATGAACTGTAACATTGTAACATAGTCTGCATTCACCGTGATATTTTTTATTGACTTTGTCAATTGTTGTTTTAAAATTTTACTCTTGAAAAATGCATTTCATGACTTTAATTATTTAACTTTAGAATTGAATTTTGCATTTTAGGTTAATTAATTGTATATTAAAAAATGGGACATACAATATCCGCATTACTTATATTTTATTGGGAGAACACGGAAATATGGAAATGTTTATTAGTTTTATTGTGGAGCACTATTAGTTGCTTATAAAGTTACTTGTTTATACTTATGGGATTATACGACCTCTACCAATACGCCCCACAAGACAGCTTAAAGCCTTGGATACACTGGGTGTATCAACAATATAAAGGATTTTGTAAACGTCGAGGAAAAAAATCGCAGCCATAGATTTAAAATCTACTTTTAAATCATATTTAAATATAGATTTAAAAGTGGCTTTAAACTCTACTTTAATATATATTTCAATGTAGAGTTAAAAGTAGATTGTAAATCTATGCTTCTGTCGCACGAAAGTCACGGCTTACAGAGCGTCATATCCCCTAATGTATCCAGAGCTTATGCATGAAGACAAAGGTGACGAGGAACATAATTTTGGTCTTTACCGAGGGGAAAACAAGCTTAGTGTGTAGACGACCTTTTTGTGCTTTCTAGATAATTAATTGATCATTGGGTGTCTGGTTCTACATACCCTTACTAGTGACTGATTGAATGTAGTGCACACTGACGGTACCTACCTAACCATCGGTAACTACCGGGCGTAAGTATCTCATTTGTGGGCTCATATTCAAATACTTAAACTATCTTTCGTTTTTATCGCATTATTGTCTTATTTTTAATACGTCTTCAACAACGTTTTAAGGACTACCAAATGTATTGTTATCTACAGAAGTATTTTTTGCTTTTAAGTCAAAATCAATTTTTATAAGTCATGACTAATTAATGTAAATTATGACCATTGATTGTAAGTCGTGACCAAATGTTGTATTTCTTGACCAAATTATTGTAAGTCATGACAAACTTAACGACCATTAATTATTATTGTAAGTCATGCCCAGTTATTATAATTCGTAACTATTTCTCAATGTATAATATACCTTCACACAAATTTCGTTGTTGAAGTCGTATAAACGTTGCTAAAAGTACTAGGCTAGCATAAGTTTGGTAAAGTCCGCAGCGTAGCTTGGTGTTGGCGGCAACGTCTCGAAGTGTGTAACAAACGGACCTTGGTGTAAGTTGAGCACAGCTTTGGTGGAAAGTTAATGCGTACGAGCCCGGTGAGTGTTCATTGTTTTTTAATTACATTTACCCTACATTGTGAACGTCTCTCATTTTCACTTTATAACACTTATATTTGAATGACTTTTACGGAATATTTCAGTTGTACTTATTAGCCCGCGTCGTTCTTACTTGTGACTGGGCAAAGGTGTCCTACTCAATAGTTTCATTATTGTTCTGCTCAAGATGATAGAATAGAATTTTCTGAGAGTGATATCACTTATTTATTTATTCGATCGTTGTAGATATCCTTGAAATGCAAATTTTTATTCCGTAATAGTCAATCAAATGTTGTAGGTATTATTTAAAAGTATTTAATCATACCTATATTTTGCAACAAATTATTTATGAGGGTGAAACGTCTATTTACTATATCAAACTATACAAAGGGAATTAAAAAATCCGGGATATAGTACGTGATAGCACGCTGTTTGCAATAGTCTAAATTTAGTGATATTATGCCTGAAAATTCTATTTATTTATTTCTAGGTAATAACCTAGTATGTATATTCGCCAATTTATCAAAAATATACTAGGTAAAGTTACAAATAAATCTTTTTCTCAGGGAAAACTCTATTTTAATGTGTGACTAACAGATCTGCATGAAAATAGAAAATAATTATCATGGGATACCTAATTACAGAAATCAATAAATTACATTCATTTACAAAAATATTACCTATAATGGGAATTGGGATTTTATTATGTAGGTACCTACTTACCTAGCGTATAATGTTATTTTATTTATTTTTTATAATTTGTTACTCGTATATTTTTCACACTTGTTGCATTTCAAAATGAAGGTAAAATTTTTCTGTACCTATACTATAATAGCAGGAGAACAATAATTATAGATATAAAAAACACATATTAATAAAAAAAAAGTATGTAGATACTTATTTACAATTTTAAGCAATAATAACGTAATATAATTATTTCAGGCGCTGTATCATATTTCTACCCAGCGCCCCTGCCGCCTCCGCACCAGCAGCTGGTCTACTGGACGTACCCCACACCCCCGGTGTCTCCCGCTCATTACTACCACTCCCCTCATCATGCTCAACCTATGGTGAGTACTTAATACACCCAGTGATGTCGTTTTAGGTAGACGCGGAATCTCATAATGAAATGGTTATAAAAATTGGCACGAGAATATAAACGTAAGAATAACTGCATTAGATCAGATTTTAAAACTTGAATCTTATGGTTACCATAAGGCTAGACTTCGCTTGTAATAATTTAAGTCAATAGACGCCCAGCCTACATTTGAGCTTCTATTTGTCGTGCCATATTGTGAGCGCTGTAACTGAATCTGGCAATACATAGGTACATATACATACATTTAATCACGCCTTTATCCCTTACGGGGTAGGCAGAGCACCAAGGGCCGATAGGACCACATGGTGCCACTTCTGACCAATTTTGAGGGTATAGTTGAGATGTACAAGTTCGGTTAGTAGTGACAGGTGGTCAGCCCATCGCCTACAAAACACCAAGTATAATAATTTAATCTAAGATAATAAATACCCTTATAATCATCTATCTATACATACGGCTGTGTTCCCCAGAACTGCAGTATCATAAGGGAGATCCTACAGGCACGTTTAGCATAGCGCGGACAGATGTAAATGATCAAATAAATAAATATCCACGCAATAAATATCTTATATGTAAAGATATACATATAACACCGGTGATAGATAGATAGCGGTGATAGCCCAGTGGTTAAGACGTGCATCTTCCAAGCGAGAGGCGTAAGTTCGATCCCAGTCACGGGCCTGTACCAATGAATTTATTTCATGTACAGATTTTAATGTTGCAAAATTGTCACTTAGCTCGTGCCTCGGAAAGCACGTAAAACCGTTGGTCCTGCGCCTGATCTCTCTCCGGTCGTGTCGGCTTTCCGTCCCATCGGACTATGAGAGTAACGGAGTAGAGAGTGCATCTGTGTTTGTGCACACACTTGTGCACTATAATATCTCCTGCGTACCTGGCCAATCTCCGTAGAGATTGGTCGCCTTGGCCGAAATACGGTCGGAGATCATCACATATAAGACCATAATTGTAGAAATGTAAGCGGTATCCAGACAAACCTGACCGGTTTTTGTGATGCTGCATTAGAATAAAACAATGTAAAACCTTATATCCAAAAAAAAAAAAAATACACAACACATTAACCTAGTCCCACAGTAAGATTAGGTCTTGTGTCGTGGGTACTAAGCAACGGTATATATAGGTAAATACATAGATAAGTATAGAAACGTCCATGACTCGGAAACAAACATTGATATTCATCATATCAATGTTTGCACCTACCGGGATTCGAACCCAGGACCTATGGCGTCGCAGGCAGGGTCACTACCTACTAGACCAGTCCGCCGTCTAATCGGTGACAAGTTGCAAGCTTATCGCCTGAGAGAATTCCTGAGTTCCCAAGTCGACTCATGCACTGAAGGAGATGCAGCTGATGTATTCTAGTGAAGACCCGCATCAACACAGGGCATCTACGAGTACATAAGTATCACTAGGTACTTACATACCTATTATAAAACAAAGTCGCTTGCCGCTATCTGTCGGTCCATATGCTTAGATCTTTCAAACTAGGAAACGGATTTTGATGCGGTTTTTTTAATAGATAGAGTGATTCACGAGGAAGGTTTATAATACATAACTGGCGACCCGCCCCGGCTTCACACGGGAGTTATGCACTCTCACGCGGGCGAAGCCGTGGGCGGCCGCTAGTAAGAATTCAATGCTTTGTCTTGGAACGGTCGACGCCAGAACGTCCCTGAATTCTTTAATCATCATCGCTTATCACATAGGTAGGTAGGTACACAGAAGGAAATGTTTTCAGCTGATGTTTTCTAGAGAAGCCTCGCATCAGCACAGAACTTATATTAATGTTTTTTTTTTAGATTCCAGAATTAGGGGGTGTGTCACCCCTACCAATACCACCCGCTGCGTGCCCTATATTCATGGTCAACAACTGAACAAGGATTTGGTAAAATATGTTCTGTTTTATGAATCTATATTTAGTAATGAAATTGAACTAGAAAAATTACTTATATTACTTTATGTGATTAGTGACATCGTTATAATAAGTATACCTACCTAGGTACGAACCACGTAAGTACGCAATCTCGTACCTACCCTGACACGGGCTATATGCTTCTGTAACTTATTTGTACTACCTATGATGGCTATTGCCATTTTCATCGGTGGATAACATAATTATTATGTCAGGGTCTATACGCACACGGTCTTGAAGGAATCCAATCATAATAAGGCAATGTCACATAGCAGAACATATTTTAATTCAAGTAGGTACCTATGATACGCGCGGCGTAAGCTCAGCTTTGCAATGTGTGAGTTTACAGAAGTTTGCGTCGACCCATAGCGCGACGCGTCCCTTGCTTGTACACTCACGCCAATGAAGCTTACGCCGCGCTGACTACTTATAGTTTTGATCAAATACACAACAAATTTATTGAGAAACTTGGGTAGCATGACAATGTAGGTAGACTACCTTGTGAAATCATTTACCTTGCGAAAATGACGTGATCGGCTTTTATTTCTTTACAATTCTGTTTGTTTACGCTGATTGGGAGACAAATAAAATATAGACGTAGGTAGACGTAGATTATTTCTACATCGTGTTCATGCTACCCTAGCTGGTCGTATGTGCTAGCCTTTATTTGAATCGTACAAAAAATAGAAATCACTTGCCACGATAAAATAAATTTAAAAAAAAATTTAGACAGGGACCGCAAAATTTAATAGCAATCTACTTCTATAAAATCATAGATTTTCATTGTTTTTGTTACAACTTCGCGGGTAGCACGAAACGTAGTTAAATAAAAACGCTTCGATTTGTATTTCTGTGAGTGCATACTCGTAGATACGCGTGACCTGAGCTCGGCTTCGCGTTTGTGTCAATGACTGTACAAGCAAGGGATGCGTCACGCTCACCTTACGGGCTTAGTCCGTACGTACGGTGAAAATAAACACGTGATTATGCTATATATTTAGGTTATGATATTGTGCGTTCTTGCTACCCGTGTAGAATTTTGCGAGGCCACAGCACATAGAATAAATCTAGTTATAATACAAAAAAAGCTCAAATGTATAGTGATATTACGATAACATAGTAGCTAAATTTTATTATGTTAGATTTATAATTAAGTGTTCCAAAATATTATCAACGTTAGACAAATATATTATAATATAAAATATTTATTGTTATATAAACTATAGCCACAACATAGAAAAGGCTCAAAAATTTTATACACTTACTTACATGCATAATTATTTATGTTAAAATTCTCTAAATTATCTTTACGAATTTTTGTTGAATTTATGATTATGTTATTATAAAAACTTATTTATCAATGATCTTGATGAAGTAAAATTGTTAGATACAGATGTGTACGACGTGAAAGGAACACGTTTGGTGAAATGACTGTAGAGTCCGTTTTATAGAATAGCTCCCGGAACTCACATTTCATGTACCTATGATGTTGCATACACATAGGTATTTAGACAATAATTGACCTCTGTGGTTGCACATAATATTATTGCACATAACAGATTATACAGGGTATACCTATAGATAGATCTAAAGAACAGAAGGGGTATGAAAATAGCTCACTACAGAGATCCTGTCCACAAAATTTGAGACTAGTATTCAAATCTAAACACTAGGTAGTAGGTATGGACCTTAGAATAATGATTCGCTAGAGCGAAGACCTATCATTAATCTAAGTTATGGACATAATAAATCCTTTATGGCAATGTTCTCACAGTAATTGAAAATAAATATTTCATTTCAAACTTCAATATTTTTGACAGGTTCTCCGTTAGTAGGTTAGGTACCTTCATAATATCTTAACCCGCCCTTTCTTACCCTGGTATAGTCTTACACTGAGTAAATAGCGCCACCAAGCAAAGGAACTGTTTGGTGAAACGGACTATAGGAAAAATGCCGTATTTACTTCTTTTGTTAATAATAAAACTATCAAAGATAACACAGCATCTTAATATACAACGAATGCAGTGATAATAACGGTGCTGTCTTTTATTTATGATAAAAATGAACCAAATATACTAAGTTATTCGCCGTTACTTTATTAATAAAATTATGTATAAGTTATCGCTCAATTAATTATAGTCTGTGAAAGATATAGTTTAGGTGTAATTACTGTTACTGAGAACCATAAAAAAATATTTGCCATAAATTTTAAGCATAATTTTATATTATTTCTAGACTTTTAGAGCCAAACATAAAGGAACAAGAATAAAATTAAATAGTAACTGTAGAGAATTTCACCAGGGAAACCTTTTTCAACTTCCAAAAATCTTAGGAATTTCTAAAAGGAAATTTCTAGAATTGCTCAAAAATTGGGTGACCTAATGGTATATGTAATAAATAACACTTTAATATAAGTACCTAGTGTTGTGTCCTTTTAACATTAAAGAACTTAGGTATAGTATAATACTATGTAGGTACCTAATTGCTAGGTGTAAAAGTCACATTAAGCGACTGGGACATTTATATCTCGCTCTGCCTTGAATAAAACACATAGTGCGAGCGCGAGCGCATGATTTACTGGCTGTTGAGTTTTCTGCTCATAACTGTTAGATTGATATTATAATTAAGCATTTTGATCAATATATTTTTAATTCTCCTAGTAAGATTACAAAATATAAACTAGAATATCTTATTGCTCAACTGTTTTTCTATTAGATGTATGTAATTAGTTTGTTTTATTAAGTAGCAATCTTCCATCAGTTTCTACAATTAAGATCTATCACTTTGTTTAACCACGCCCATTTCTTTAAAAATAAATCTCAAAATCTTCAAGATCATGTTATATTTTAGATTTTTACATTTAAAACTTAAAAATCTTTACAGTTCCTACATCATACACATCAATTTCTATGAATTGTAAAAGTTATAAAAAAATAATATCTAATATTAAGTAAATTCGAATTACTCAGTTCGTACAAATAAATAAATAATATTGCCACATTTTAAAGCAAATGTTGGGTGGTCTGATTTTACTTGTAATAAAATATTACCTATGTTTGACCTTGTATGTCGTATATAAAAATTTTGATACCGTTTCGAGGGTAGTATTATTTATTTTTTTGTACAACAAACCTTTTTGCCAATATTTTAACATACATACCTATAGTTATTTTAGAAGTAAAATGCCCCTTAGCCTTTACAGGATAAGTAGATAAACATTGTTTATTAAGAGACAAAATAATTATAGTCCATACTAACCCGACCTGAATAAGATATCGACGACAGTGGCCAAAAATTATTATAAAAAATGCAGTGATGGTACTCCTTGAAATACATAATTGTAGATTTATGTTTGTCCATTACTGAATCTATAAGATTACATACTTACATACTCTTCGAGATTTCTGTACCTAATAATTGTTTTTTAGAAGGTATGTATGGACTATAATATTTTAATTATGATATTAGATTTTTAAGTTTGTATATTTTATTGGCATAATATGCCTGAAACAATAAAATCAAAATGTCTTCCAATTTTGTAAATTTTTATTTAATTTTGTGATAGAGATATCAGTTAAATATTCGTTTTAATTATTGTGTATAAGTTTTATATGTTCTGAATAGATCATTTTAATAATAAGTATCTTTGCTGGCGATATTATACTTATTTATAAATTAGTTTTTATAAACGGTCAGTTTTATTATAAAATAATATTAAAATAAATTTAAAAATACCCATGACTTTGGTAGCAATCATGACTGTTCTTTATAATGTATAATTTTATAAGTTGTGTTTGTTGGCTTATTTTATTTAGAAAGTCTATTTCTTACACACTTTTTAAATGTTTATTTTCACAAAATCTATAAAGTAAATTATTTTTATATTTATATACTTATTGTTATAATTTAGATGTTTTATCGCTATATGTTTCAGAGACTGTTGTGTTAGATTAAGTATAAATTAATCCAAAAATATAAGTCACATCACATAGCGCGCATTATATTTTGAAAGTCTTATTAAATGAAATCTCAAATCATTTCTTATGTAGTAAGTTTATCATGTTAAAAAATATATTTTACGTAGTTGATAACAAAGAAAAAAAGGACGAATTGAAAATCCTGGAATGTAAAAGTTGACGATTTAGGAACACTTGCCGCCATTGTTTATTTCAAAATTGCATTACCATGACCAAACAACTTCGTCAGGTACATGATATTAATAATATTTATGCGTTTGCAACGAGTGTATAACTTTGAAATAGTTTGTAACTTTACAATTCATTCAATGAGTCCTTAAATAAATAAAAAAAAATATCTGTTCAATTTTACTTACTAAGTTCATAAGTAGTTACATTCTGCCCCGGGTCTACGCAAATAAGAATATTGGGATTCGCGGGATCACAGTCTGCGCGACTTAAGCTGAGCTTTGTATTTGCGTGAATGTAGATACATAGATAGTGTAAATGTGCGTCGGCCTTGAGCGCGACGCGAGCTTGGTTTGAACACACACAAATGCAAAGTTGAGCTTATGCCGCGCGCACTGGACTACTAAGACTTTTAGTATTGCAACATTTTCATAAAGTTTTATTTCCTGTACATATTATGTAGTTTTAGTGCCAATTTTCCTTCAGAAAACCTTTTCACCACTCGGCGAGTCACGATTGTAATCCTCTCATCAACATTATCCAGTGATATTTTTGTACGAACGTTATCATTATTAAAGTGTGATCGAAGAATGTGTTGCCCCATTCGCACTTATGATTTAATCGTTGTAGTGCGAAAGGGGCAGCTATATTATACAATCCAGAAACGGTTTTTTTATTTAAGTATTCCTCGACCGCACTTATGTTATTGTTACCTACTTACAATAATTGTTGTTCTTTGATAGGTCTGTTGATATAATTAGATAATAATAGATATTTAATAATATAATAATTTTCGTAGTATTAGTCAATTAGAAAGTGCAATGTTAGATTTTAGCCGTCGCGATGCCAAAATTACTTGGTTTGATTTAATACAAAGTAGTGAATTTTATTATTCTAATGAATAAATAAAGTTAGATCAAAGTATCCTTGTTTTATTTTGCCAACATGATGAATTTTTCTCCCTTCAATTCAATCATTGCTTTTCACAGAAGTAGGTAAATTGAAAATTTAAGGGAGAAGAATGTAACAACGGAGAGTGATTCGTAATGATTCACCATTTAGGCTTTAATGGAAAAGTAGTTACCTCAGCAATACAACGTCTACATATTTTGAAAAATATCAAATTATAAAATTATTAATAAAGAAAATGGAAAAAATTCTTCACCCGAGCGGGAATCGAACCCACGACCACTGCAAACCATGCCAGCCGCTATAACCACTAAGCCACCGGGTCAAATATCAAATATTAAAAAAGTACATACATACATACATATACTTATTGAATAAAAAAATGTAGGTAGATTGAGACATTTAAGTATTTTATTTTACTTAATTATCAAGTTAGTTAGCGCCATATTTGAGGGTAAGATCATATTTAGGTATGTGACAATGATATAAAAATGCACTAGAAAATAAACCACTTATTAAAAAAATTAGGGTAAGATGATATTTATTTGACAGTGACGTTGAAAAATGCGTGAGAAAGAGGAGGAGAGAAACGACCTAAGCTGACCTAAGCATCTTCCGTCCCTTTTCTTCCATACCCTCCCGATAACACCTCTTGCTGCCTTCTGGTAGTTGTGGGCCATTTCATGGTGTTTCTGAAATTTGTTAAAATTTTCATGTGCACACTGACTGTACTTTGAAAGTCTTTCTTTGACCATTTGTAGCAAAAAATTTTCATTCGCGAACACCTCTTACTGCCTTCTGCTACCCTAGTACTTCGAGAGCCATTTCTTGAGTTTGTTCACTAAAATTGCGTTAAAAATTAAATGTGCATGTCTAATTAACACCTCTTGGCAACTTCTGCTATCCTAGTACCTACTATTATGCCTGCTTATGGCACGCGGACGTGTCTCCCTTTCTTTCGCGCACTTTTTAAACGTCACTGTCAAATAAATATCTTTTTACCCTCATTTTTTATAAATTTTTCGTGACGTTTACGTCACTTTCAAATAAATAGGATTTTTACTAATTTTTTTCAAACATGACGAAAGCTTGTTTATTTACAGAAATATCATCTACCTGACCTATGTACCTACATTTTTTCACCATTTTCACAATCTTCTGGTGGCAAGGCAGCTTTGAACCTCACAGCATTGCTTTCAGTAACTTTAGCAATAAAGGTACCTAAATAAAACACAGTATTCACAATATCAGTTTTTATTTAAGTCACCACATTAAGTAGTATGACACATTTACATTATACTTATGGAAATCTTATTTTACAATAATTAAGGTCGATTTTCATATGGATTTACAAATACGATGGAATTTAATGATAAAGACAGGTATATCCAACCATTTGAGAAAGAGCCAATAAATATATAATGCAAAGCCTAAATCCCGCATAGAAAAATAACAGAAAAATAATCATGATTCTGAAAATCCCGGACTCAGGCAATTTAATTTTTCAATAGTAAGTATATGGATGAAACTTGGTACACACTATTTTGGGAATTTTTCTATTACCTTCATAACTACCCTCAAATGACTCTTCTAATCTTGGTATACACAGCGTTTAATGACACAAATGTTAGGTTCTTGTCAATCATCATTACATAAGAGGATAATGTAGCATAACGCAGCACAGCATGATCCAATCACTAGTGCCCATCACCCGCGACACCGTTTTCTATTTTATTATGTAGTTGCTAACATTAGTGTCACAGAAGGCCTTACCACCAGAGATCTGCTCTATACAGGGTGTAACAAAAAGGGTATGTTAAGCGAAAAGCTATTTAAATAGCCCACTAAAAGGAACCTACCCACAAAATTTCAAACTCGAAATCACATGTTTATTTTTCCAGATAGTATGGAGAATTCCTAAACAACTCAGGAATGTTCATAACATATCTTTTTGAAAACCCTCATTTTTATAAACATGCGATTTCGAGTCACTTAATATTGGAAATAGGTTCTCTATAGTGAGCTATTTACATAGCTTTTCGCTTAACATACCCTTTCTGTTACACCTGTATATGGTCCATGATGTCAATGAAGTTGAATGGCGGAGATACGCTGCCAACATATGCAACCTACATTTTTTCATCATCACAATCTTCTGGTGGCGGAAAGGCAGCTTTGAACCTATTTCTCATAGGTCCTGAATATTTTCCAGATAGTATGGAGTACCAACGTTTCCTAAACAACCCAGGAATTCAAGTTACAATTAAAAATATATTGTTCGACACATTTAAAGCAAAATTCGGATTTGATACTACACTATTCGTCACCTTAAAAATTAATAATAAGCAAGTAAAAAATGGTGTAAACCCACAATTATAGCTCACAACCTTTCTAGTCTGATCACAGCTGACAAATTACACGCTATATATAACATTATACATCCTGACTTCTGTTATTTGGGCGATACCTGTACGACTTCTATGGTCCATGATGTCAATGAAGTTGATTTATGGCGGTCAAGATTTGACATATCATAATGTTTCCAATGTGAGACCGGCTACCACGATTCAATTTTGTTTTCAATCTGTTCAATCGATAAATTGCGCAGTTTGTTTCACATTCTTTTCGTTAGTTATAGCAGACCACATTATAAACTGAATACAAAAATTTAAGACGGCGGCTCAATAAGTTATTTCTGGAACAAGGTAATAGGTCCTGATCGTGTGTATACCCTTTATTGTGGGTCTCATCACAAATCTTTTTTGTCGTTTTGTGCATATCGTAGTTCCATATTATTACCAACGATATATTTTTAAGTCACAAAACTACACAAAATAAAACGCGCTCAGTTTTTTTAATTGTGAAATAAATATAAAAAGTTCTGTTACAAATAAATAAAATTAAAAATATATTGTTCTTTATATATAAAATAATAAAAGACATAGTTAATGGTATGGACATTGGAACAACATGCAGAAATGTCTGGTTTTCTATCGTGTCTTTTACAAATTGTTATTACTTATATATAAATATTATTGCAGAAAACGGAAATGGACCCGCGTATTTGATACTACGATAACAATGATTTTCCGGACGACATTGGACGAAGATCTATCAGATGACGAACTTAAGGCCGAAAGGCTCTACCACCTCGAATGTTCCAGAATCTGATGAATCGGAGTCTGAACCTGAAGTAAAAATTGCCCTCCACTTGCTGTAAGGGTGAAAACCCAGTCACTATACTATCAAGCTCACAACCTTTCTAGTCTGATCACAGCTGACAAATTACACGCTATATATAACATTATCAACCATCTTAGGGCACCCCAAAGTCAGTACAATAATGTCCTGTAATCGGTTTGAAGAAATCAAACGTTTTATTCATTTTAACGATAATTCTACACAAATACCGAAAGGTCGCCATATTTGACTGGATTTCGACAGTTCCTAAAGAAGAGTACATGGCAGTGGATGACTACCCACTAAAAGCAGGTATCCGGTAATAAAGTTCTCAGTACTTGAGATTTTACTGGAGCTCAAGTCCAATACATCTGAATTGATTGCCCAAATTAGTACTTCCAGTGAAACTACCAAGTTATTCTTCGATAATTGGTAACGTCGAATTTGACATAGCAATAAAATAATGTTACAAGGTTCAAAATTTAAAAAAAAGGGAGAGGGGCAACGTTGCTCGACAATACAGACGTAACCTGGTCAAGGGTGGTTTTGTTACGTTCATCATCTGTTACCAAATAATCGTGATCCGTATGATTTATAATAGGCGTAGTTTACCGGTCCAGATAAGGTCAGCGTTCTACCATCGGAATTTTTCCATATGATTATGGTTTGGGCGAGCCTTAGTTACTATGTGCATGACCAGTACATGTCAAATATCTACGAGTCACAAAAGAGGACGACCTTCTTAAGACGTTAGCGATGCTGTTATGCCATCCAGGGGTGCTGCTACTAGAAGTTAAATGTGGAGTCAAACCAATGGAACAAGGTAATAAGCAGATTGAATGCCAAATTGAATCGTGTGAAAGCCGGTTTAAGAAACGATGCACATTTGAGATGGCTGTATAGGACGATACCTATAACTAGGAATCTTAAAATGAGGGTAATTGTAAAATAATAAAAATGTTTAGTTCCGACATAAGCCCCCCTAGCATGACCACGCATCGTGGATATCGTATCGTCTCTGTACAGAATTCAACATGGCGGCTATATTTATCGTATTTTGACAGGCTAATTGTCGATAAATCGGTTTATCATATCGTGTTTCGCAGATACGAGGTATCGTACGAGGGCAGCATAGAACTTTAGTAGATAGATATTATTACCCAAGTTCCTGGAAATCAGGCACTGGAGTTATGCCTTTTTTAGTTAATTTCTAAGAAAAATCAACGGAAATTACGTCGGGAAAACCTTTGAAAACTAGTGTAAAATTGTAGTTATTCTATCAAAACGGACTATAATAAACTAAAGTTATCTCTCATCAGGCATAATACCGGATAAAAACCGTGCATATCAAAGTGCCCCAATTCTATTAGTTCCAAGTATAAATTGTAAATAGACAGGGTATATTGACGCACACAAATATTTGACCCAACCGGGACTCGAACTCAACACTACAGTTAAATTCCATGGGATTTCCGCTAAGTTACCCTTATAACTGCATTATTAATATAGCAATGCTAGCAAAACGACATTTAAAGCCTAGTCAAGACGCTCCCTCTTTGACAAAGCCTTAAATGTGCAGTTACAGACACAATAAAAAGTAACGTCACTCCCACCCATGCCCATTAATTTACACTTGTCAATAAGAAAATACAAATATCCAAATCTCTTCACAAATCATCACACAAGTTACGCTTAAAAAAAAATCTAAACCAAAATGTATCAAAAAATATTATAAGTATTTACAAAAGTAAATAAAAGAAATATCGGGCAAAGAAGAATATAAGTTTGCGTATTACTGCCATAACCTCGATTAATTTCTTATCCAGAATTAAGTTTATTTACGCTCTTATCTATCTATCTTCTATCTATCTATACATATAATATATATAATAAAAATGTAACGGATCGCTGTCTGTACATGGAAGATATAGGTATATGAGAAAAAGTATTATAAGAGACCTTTATCAACGCAATGGTACCCAAAAGAATGATTTGTAGAATTTTTGTCTGTTTGTCTGTGCGTTTGTGCACGCTAACCTCAGAAAGGCTGAACCGATTTCGATGCAGTTTTCAGGGATATATTGTGACAGATCCCACTTAACATACAGGCTACTTTTTATCTAGGGAAAATGTTTTTATCCTGGATAATTTCGACATTTTGTTTTTTCTGTAGTCCACGCGAACTAAGTCGCGGGCGTCCACTATTAATAATTAATTTAGTCCACTCAGTCCGACCCCGAACTTAAACTCTTGACGTTTCCATGTAAAACAATCACTTGACAGGGTAAAATAAAATTATGACATTTGTAATCCATGTGCTAATTAGAAATAACACATAGATACACATACACACGGCTGTGTTCTTAAAACCTGGTACCTAGAATCGCAGGATCACGAAGGAAATCCAGCAGCCATGTACAAGATCATTATAATATTAAGAATAAAGAACATTAAAGGCCGATTTTTACAAACGTCAGATAGCCTATCAGAGGAATAAAGTCGATGCTGTCTATACAGGGTGTAAAAAAGGGTGTGTTAAGCGAAAAGCTATGAATATATATAGCCCATTATAAAGAACCTATTCCCAAAATTTAAGACTCGAAATCACATGTTTATTTTTCAAGATTGTATGAACATGCCTGACTTGTTTAGAAATTCTCCATACTAACTGGAAAAATAAACATTTGATTTCTCTATAGTGGCCTATTTTCGTAGCTTTTCGTTTAACATACCCCTTTTGTTACACCCTCACGTTAAAAAGACTGCACCAACTTAATTCCTCTGATAGGCTATCTGACGTTTGGAAACATCGGCACTATGAATAACAAACTATCCGAGGTTATGGTTTAAATCCGCGGGTTCTGCATAAAAAATTACACTCGAGCGAAAAATTTGGAATGCTAATCAAGTTTCAAGATTAAAAATATAATTTTTAGTAGAAAAATAAAAGTCATAGTTCTTAAGTAACATTGCTATTATATTAGGCAATGTTTGACATTGCGTAGCGTATACTACTTAGGGCCGATCTTTCAATAGCCAGATAGATTTATCTGAAGGATAAAATTAATGTTGTCTCTATTTTGATCCAGTTTTAGCGTAAGACAGCATCAATTTTATACTTAAGATAGGCTATACTTTGGTAAATTCAGCCCTTATAAGGTTAAAACGCATTATAGCGGCACGGAAAATATTATTTCTAGTCGTAGCTTAACCACACAGTCTTAGACAATGTCACATTATTTATCGATAGTGATGCGTCATCGACACATTTCCTCCAATAGGAAGCCTTCATTTTCGTTCGTCAAATCACGAGATAACCGCTATTGTTATACAGGGTGTAACATGTTACAGAGTAACGGTATGTTAAGCAAAAAGAAATGTAAATAGCCCACTATAAAGAACCTATTTCCAAAATTTGAGACTCAAAATCACATGTGTTTAATTTCGAAATTAAACACATGTGAACATTACTAAGATGTTTAGGAATTCTCCATATTATCTGGAAAAATAAACATGCGATTTCGTATCTGAAATTTACATAGCTTTTCGCTTAACATACCCCTTTTGTTACACCCTGTATACATCATCTTCCTGTTCTTATCTCATTATTTAAGGGGTCGGCGTTATATCGAGATAAAGAAATCCTAAGACAATGGTTTCAATTCATTACCTATATATCTCATATTAATTTTACAACTAGTGTGCGAAATAAGTCGACGTTGTTAATGTTAAAAAATAAGAAATAAGGTTTGCATATCAATTTAGTATCTACAATTTCGGCCATTTGAAGCTCAATGGCTCAAAAAAGTAGCATAATGTCCGTCCCATTCCCAAATTGACCAATGTGACATTTTGCGTCCCATTCTAGCTTGTTTTAGGGCCGATTTTCTCCAAACGTCAAATAGCCAATCAGAGGAATAAAGTTGATGCTGTCTTTCTATAAAACTGGACCATAATAGAGACAGTGTCAACATTATTCATCTCATGGCTCCTCCATACAATCGGCGATGTTAGTTCGCCTTGGTTTGTCTCAATTCGACACTATCATCGTGCAGGCACACACACACACACGGACACACACGCATCCACACGTCGACGTCACAGAATACATTAGTTTATATGAATGATCGACGAACGTGTGGGCACCTCCACGAACCAACCGTCGAATGCCTTTGATTAATGCAGTAATTGGGTAGAAAATGCTATATTGCATTAAGTTCGCCCATGTACCAAAATTTTTGTAGTAAGTTCGGGAGTAAGTTCCATGCTACTGGCGGTCAGGGTCCCAGAGAGAGAAACCTCCTCACGATGCGTGCCGTGTCGAGGAGTACCGCCTTCTGTATCCTATCATATGTATGACTCCTATTATTATATTATGCCCGTAAAACCGACAAAAGGCGAACGTCGTCGAACCTAGTCGAACTTAGACAATCGTCGACGAATGCTCTCTGCCCTCTACAATCGAATCGAGTTTGCGTCAGAGTTCGCCCATTGTATGGAGGAGCCATGATAGGCTATCTGACGTTAGTCAAATTGGGGTTACAGACAATTGTCGAAACAGTCGAATGTCGTTACTAAAAATATGCTTTGAAAAGACAAAAAAACAATAACAAAACATACTTTGTTAAAGCCTATAAAAAAGAATTTATCGTTCATTTTAAAAGTAAATATGATTCATAAGCATCGTATTTAAGTAATCTCCATGATAAGTTTGGCGTAACGAGTATCTTGAAGAAGACAAAGCACTTTTATATGATCTTTTTACAATATGAATGATTTGTGTAAGTAAATAAAATATGAGTGACGTCATAACAGCGCAAAGTATATTAAAAAAAAAAACTTATTTTTGCTCAGAAATAATTCTGCACGTCTTTAGTAACTTGTGATTGGTCGACAACCGGTCGCTAAGCATCAAGACGATTACGATTATAAAATCTGAATTTTGTTCGCTACCCTATGTTAGATCAGACGTTTTTAAATCAGTAAATAGGGATATGATTTTCATATTTTGACAGTGAAAATTTCAAAATTGCAACCAGTTGCAAGTTACAAAATCAGGGGACAATTCTGCTATTTTTTGACTCTACGCTTTAATGAAAGAACCCATAGCGGAATTGACTAATTAATTTACATACAATCTCTTAGAGAAAAAATATTATTCCCAAACATTTGACTCGATTTGTGGTAGTATGGATGATCTTGCATCCCGCTTACTCGGTAGTGTTGTCTCCCTCAATCCGTTTCATATTACAAGTACATTAATTACGTATAGTGCTGATGAACGAAGAATACCTAAAGCAAGCACCGGTAGAGGTAGAAAGAGCTATTCACACGCGAGCGACATTCGCAAGGCAACAATGTCAAACCTACTTACTTATAATAAATAGAATAAAGACTCCACTTACTGAACAAGTTATTAATCTATGTTATATATAACCAGACTACAACCTTAAGGTCAAGCCAGGCCCCTTAATACCTAACTAGCAAAAGCAAAGCGATAGCGAAAATTGTACAAAAATCGCTGATTGCATGTCAAATTCGTATTACGTAAAATTAATTTCAAAGGAACTTTGACATTTCAAGGCGAATATTGCACAATTTTCGCTATCGCTTTGCTTCGGCTTTGCCATTGCAATATACCTAGGTAATCAGGGGGCGGGTCACAGATTACATAATATCCTAGTTCAAAACATCTTGGGAGAATAACAAGTACAAGGTAGCAAATGTTGCCATGCGAATATCACTTAAAAGGGAGGTTACTCAGATTTTGGATGGTTTTATTACATAACATTACAAAACCACGTAAAAAATTACATTTGACAGCAAAATATAAGGAATATGTCATATTTAGGCGATGTTCAGGTCAACCTATATTAAAATTCTTTGTAATGACACTATTTGTTTATAGGTTACAATTAATTGTAAAGTAAACTAAACCGCGTGAGCTTTGACATCCAATACTGCGAAACCTCCTCATAGAAAAAACAAATTGTAGTTTACAAAAATAAAATGAAGATAAGCAAACCAAGTGTGCACTAAAGTTCATATTAAAACCTTATGTGGTAGTATATTTTTTGACAAAACAATGTCAAAAATTCTGTCAACTTTTGACTAAGTTTCACTTGCAGCAACCACTTAATTCTTGGATAAATTCTTATAACTGCTTAATAAATAATGACACGCCATTTCAGGTGAATATTACGTTTTACAAAAAACTAGGTCATAATAACAACGATTTCTACAAATATAGCAGATATATATACTCTTGCCGCGTGGTGCCGGCAGAGTAGAATTCGTACCACCCCATGTCTGCCCGTGGGTATCGTACGAGGCGATTAAGGGTTTCCGGGAGGTGTGTAGCAGCGCCTCCCGTGTTGACAACATAGTCCATAATACAAACTGCGGTCACCAACCCGCCTGCCCAGCGTGGTGACTATGGGCAAATACCCCGCATGGCAGTCTTGTGGCGTGCCCTGGGGGAGGCCTACGTCCAGCAGTGGACTGTAATAGGCTGATGATGATGATATATACTCTTACCCTGCTACAGGTCATCTATGATCTACTTTGTAATTTTAAAACATATATGTATATTTAGGCCTCAAAAATAAGTCAATTTACCGAAATGCAATCAAGCAAATCCATTAATATACTTATCAATCATCATCAATTTCTTCTATGCTGCTCTGGGAGTGAAGAAAAAACGTATAATACTACAGCTGCTTCTCTTCCCGGGCATACTGTACAAGTCAGTAGAGGGACAAGAGGGTCTTGGTATTTTGTAGGGATGTCACTACTAACCGAACTTGTACATCTCAACTATACCCTCAAAATCGGTCATAAGTGGCACCATGTGGTGCCATTGGTGCTCTGCCTACCCCGTAAGGGATAAAGGCGTGATTACATGTATGTATCATTTTCACCATGTGGTCCTATCGGCCATTGGTGCTGTGCCTACCCCGTAAGGGATAAAGGCGTGATTATATGTAGATATGTATCATTTTCAGCTATGAAAATATGATGCTATGAGAAGAACTTAAGATCACTGCTGCAAGCCGCATAGATCCGAATACATACAAGATCAAACATGGCGACTAGTGCACACTTGGTCATAGACAAATTACTCTATAATCTATGGCAACACATGTACGCACGGCACAGTCCTTCATCGCTTATATATAACTGAATGCACGCAGCGCGTGTTTAACTATACATTACTGGTTGTTCTTTACATACGTATCTTCGTTGAACTTCGAAATCTCTGGAAAAGAAACATTAGGCCTCATTAAGTTGACTTTTGAAATATATTTTTTACTAGTGGACGCCCGCGACTCCGTCCGCGTGGACTACAGAAAAAACAAAATGTCGAAATTATCTGGGATAAAAACATTTTCCTGTGATAAAAAGTAGCCTATATGTTAAGTGGGACCTGCCACAATATATTCCTGAAAACTGCATCGAAATCGGTTCAGCCGTTTCTGAGATCATCGTTTTGGGTTCTATTGCGTTGATAAAGGTCTCCTATAATATTTTTCTCATATATATCTTCCATGTACAGACAGCGATCCGTTACATTTTTATTATATGTATAGATTGCTTATGTGCCAAAACTGTACATTCCTAGCAAGGAATGATGAGGCAATGCAAAAATGCAAAAACTGCCACACATCGGCCAAGGCATGTCTATTGTCGAAGGCAAAGCTGGGTGTAGGTTTTTCTTGTCTCTGATTTCGAACTCAAAATTGGTCAAACCACTTGCGAATTAATGAAATGGCAGCCCCACAAAATTATTGGCGCTGATTTAATGCATGTTTAGTAACAAGTGTGACAGTTAAAACTTAGTAGTAAACAAATGTAATACGCGTTTTCTGTGAAACGTCGTGTATAACGTGAATATATATATAGCTTTCATCATCGTCATCATTCTCAGCCATGAGAAGTCCACTGCTGAACATAGGCCTCCCCCAACAACCTCCATTCCGACCGCCGCGTTACCGCCGCATTGTGCCGGCAGAGGAGTTTGTACCACCCCATGTCTGCCCGTGGGCAGCAGCACCTGTACTGACAACACAGTCCAAAAATCACACAACGGTCACCAACCCGCCTGCCCAGCGTGGTGACTATAGGCAAAACCCCCTGTGGCAGTAGCCTTGTGGCGTGCTCTGGGGAGGCCTACGTCCAGGAGTGGACTGAAACTAGGCTGAAGAGAGACATGTACTCGTATTAAGCAGTGAGGTGAATACCAATCGGCCGTCGTTTATTAGAATGAGATATACTCGTACGGTATAGTGACGCACCGTTAGAGCTTGCTGTGGAAGAGGCGGTATAGTGACGCTCCGTTAGAGCTTGCTGTGGAAGAGGCGGTATAGTGACGCTCCGTTAGAGCTTGCTGTGGAAGTGGCGGTATAGTGACGCTCCGTTAGAGCTTGCCGTGGAAGTGGCGGTATAGTGACGCACCGTAAGAGCTTGCTGTGGAAGTGGCGGTATAGTGACGCACCGTAGAGCTTGCTGTTGGCGGTATAGTGACGCACCGTTTGCTGTGGAAGTGGCGGTATAGTGACGCACCGTTAGAGCTTGCTGTGGAAGTGGCGGTATAGAGTGACGCATCGTTAAAGCTTGCTGTGGAAGTGGCGGTATAGAGTGACGCGCCATTAGAGCTTGCTGTGGAAGTGGCGGTATAGTGACGTACCGTTAGAGCTTGCTGTGGAAGTGGTGTATGCAGAGCGCGCACGACCAGGACCCCTCTGGCGGCGCGTGCAGCGGCGGCGCCAGGCAGTACATGTGGTAGCCGCGGTCGCAGTCGTCGCAGAACAGCAGCTGCGCCTGCGCAACACAACACAATAGCACGGTTACCTACCCTCAAAAATTGCTAATTTTACAGCGCTACAGTTATCGTCAAGGTAAGCCGTGTGGCATCGCACAGTAAAATAGCACTACCCACCCCCACACACGGGTGGGTTCCAGTTCCAGGAGGTGGGCAGCAGGGCCTTTCTTGTTGAATACATAGTCCGAAAATCACATTGCGGTCACCAACCCTGCTTAAATTGGTCGTTTAGGGGCGCGTTTGCTCCAATGGTAAAAAAATTAACAAATTCGTGATTAGTCCAATTCGCCGTGACTAGTTACTAGCTTTCCCCTGAGAGAATGCCCGAGTTCTATAATCGTCCCTTACGACATGCACGGAAGGAGATGCACCTGCATAGGGCGTTCAAAAACTAACTACGCTGAAGTCCGCCATAGAGGATCCAATTAATGGTTTTAATTGCCTCAAGACGAATCTGAGTAAAAGTCTGCTTTATACCTATACAGGGTGTTTGTGACAGCCAGGCAAATATTGATACCATGACTTCACACCATGATTCTGAGGCGAAAAACACTGAAAATTTTCGCAGGAAAATTCCAAAATTTTCCGAATTTTTTTTCATATTTCTAGGAAAAAAATATTTAGTTCGTGTATACGTTTATGGAATTAAAATTGACGCGCGTAGCAAGATTTTTTCACGAGAAATAATTATTATTGTCTATATAATAAACAACACTATAAAACATTTTTTTTGACTTGCCTGAATATACAGATATGGTACTTACATCATTATCGCTGGTCCCGCATACGGAGCAGCATTTGCACTCGATGCACTGCCAGCGATACTTGCGGACCGACACAATCATGTTAGCGGTGAACTGCAGGCACGTTGGGTGACCTGGACATATAGTACTATGTTATTCACCATTAAAAACTATCCATATATGTACGTACAATGAAGACTAACAAGTATATGTATGTATATATGTAAGTTTGTCAGTATGTCTGACACTCTCTAGAGCCTAAACGAGATGTCGCATTTAAGTTGACGGCCGATTGGTGTAGTTGTAGTAGTAGTGGCCTTGCTCGCTGCGCCATAAGTCCTGGGTTCGAATCCCGGTAGGTGCAAACATTGATTATGATGAATTTTATGGATATTTCTATACTTATCTATGTATTTATATACCGTTGCTTAGTACCCACGACACAAGACCTTATGGATCTTAATGTGGGACAGAGTGATGTGAAGTGTGTGAGTGAATATTTATTTATTTAATTTTGAGAGGTATCAAATCGATGCAATAAAGTTATTTTATTTGATTTGATCATTAGATTTGTTAACTAGTTAGGTACATTAAACTTTTCAAGCAATCGGTATTTTTTATGTCATAAGGTGATTAAATTTTTTCTACAAAATAGTGCATGAAAGCAAGGACACACTTAGACACAAAATGGTATATTCTACTAATAAACTTAATTAAATAATTTCAATATTGTAAGGCACATATTTTTTCTTACCTTGAATGATTCTTCGACTCAAATTAGATGGTCACTTTTAAATAAACAAAAAAACACCAGGAAAACAAAATGTGCCGAACAATAGTGAAAAATAAAACAAAAAAACCAGCCACACTCATGAAGAATAAAATAATTAAAAAATTACAAAGCTTTACAATTTTAAAAAGTATCAAAAATGATGCATGGAAGTGCCTTATTCACTATTCTTCAGCACATTTAAAAAGCAAAATTTACACTCCGAATATTTATTATTATTTATTTTTGAAATCCACTTTATAATTTATTACACAAAATAAAAAATACAAATGACAATAACAGATTTAACAGAATCAAATGACAATTCTACGTAGCGTCTTCTCTTTCTATTTCGATAGGAAAGAAAGAGATGACGCTTTGCTATCTGTAAGTTCGAGCTACAAAAACAAATATTATATTATAGAATATGAAAAGGACAACAAATCTTTGGAAACACTAAACTAATAATGCACTTCCTTGATGATTTTCGATACTTTAACATTAAATATCATGATATTACATTGAATATCGTAAGGCAGATAAAGATATGACGTCATTCTATAAACGAGATGACAAAATATGTATAATAATATAATTTAAAGTATAACTGAAGGGATGTGTTAAGCTAAAACTGATGAAATCCAGATCTCTGTCTGCTCAGAAACAAATGATTATACCGATGTTCCTTGCCAATGGAATTAGTTTATCGGACAGATGTCTTTACCATTTTTGTTTATATTCATTTCATAACACAATACTATTTAAATATTTTAGAGATAATACAATACTATTTAAATATTTTAATGACTTGTGTCTCTCATTTAGAGAATACCTATACAGGGTGTAACAAAAAGGGTATGTTAAGCAAAAAGCTACGTAAATAACTCATTGTAGAGAACCTATCCACCAAATTTGAGACTCGAAATCACATGTTTATTTTTCCCGAGAGTATAGAGAATTTTTAAATATCTCAGGAATTTTTATACAATCTTGAAAAATAAAAATATGATTTCGAGTCTCAAATTTTGGAAATAGGATCTCTGTAGTGGGCTATTTACATAGCTTTTCGCTTAACATACCCTTTTTGTTACACCCTGTATATTAGGGTCAATTCCGGCAGTCACACTTAAACCTAAACCTTAGGTCAATCTCTCTCCGTTCTTAACATAAATGGCCGAGAGAGAAAAGGACAGGTAGGACTAATCTTACGTTTAGGTTTAAGGTGTGACTGCCGGAATCGACCATATTAGGTGTTATAATATTAGTTAACATATTTTTTGACACAAGAATAGGTAGGTAGTAGGTAAAAGGAATTAACTTTTACTATACGACCAACTAAGAAATCGTGAAAAAACTGACTATCAAAACTCAAAATAAGGCTAATTTTGCAAACACCTTACAATGTAGCATTACAGCTGGAGATAAAAGATGAAATGCAGACAGAAACGAGAACTCCTGCAGCGATTTCTTATTGCAAAGACCAGCCTGGGTTAGCCTCCTTCACCTTAAGTATTGATATATATATATAATTTGGTCCTAAACATATATTATTTATAACACATACAAAATATGAACTGTGACTACAACAAAAACGTTAAAAAAAAACAATACAGGGTGATTTTTGGTCGTCAACGTTCCCGAAAACTACGGAATCTCCTCGTCATCACGATCATTTTTCTGCATGGAAGCATACCTGGGAAGTGTCTGGTTTCCAAAATATTAGGGTCCAAAGTTGAGTAAATAGACTGCGTTTTTCTGCATAAATGCACATAGACGCGCGTGGCAAGATTTTTTCACGAGAAATAATTAATATCTGTCTATAAAAGAACTAACATAAACACTAGACACTATAAATTTCGCCTGATCAAGTAATTAAAAACATTTAAAAAAAAAAATCCCAGCATTTTTTTTTTGGCATAAACTTACTTTATTTGATGTATAGAGGGCGTACCCTTCGTTAATGGTGGCCACAAAAAAACACCTGTATAACCGTCTAACATAAAACTAACGTGTACTATGTATATATTATTGCACATAGCAATATAATAAAATTCTTATTATACAAATGTATAAACTTTGACTATATTAGTATGTACTTCTCTATATGTAATATTGCCGATATCGACGTAAGGGAATGATATACATATTTTAATTATAGACTCTATGAATACTTCTATACTATCTATGTCAAATTAGTTTGATCAAAATCCATGTTTATGGATATTATGACAAATTTATACTTGCATTGTCATCTTTCAACATTAATCATAATGTATAGAGATAAATTTTGGTTATACAATAAAACATTTAAAACAAAGGCACTGAATAAGCTCAGAAATATTAAAATCTATTCAAGTAAACAGCGAAAATTACGCCTATTTAGATTAAAAAAACATGAGGAATTTAAAAAAAGTTCTTCATTTCACACATTTTTTGACACAAATTGTGTGCTTACGAATCCATCAGTATTTTTGACACACACACAAACAAAATGTCATGTTCTAAACACTAACATCTACTTAACCTAACACAAAAACATTTGAAACAATTTAAAAAGTCAATCGAATATATTTGGTGAAAGCTTTGGAACTTGGATTAGGATAAACGCGTGCATAAAATGACTATTCGATTTGGCGTGACTAGCTAGATTATAAAATAATGACGTTATACAGGGTGTAACAAAAAGGGTATGTTAAGCGAAAAGCTACGTAAATAGCCCACTGTTATATTTGAGAATCAAGATATGACTGAGTATCCGGAAAAATAAACATGTGATCGAGTCTCAAATTTTGTGGATATATATATAGACATACCCTTTTTGTTACACCCTGTATATATAATGACAGACCGCGGATTATAATAACGCGTGTGACAAAATGTAGCGAATATACAGGCTTAGTATGAGATGGTTGCGAACAACGTACATCACAATTTAAAGTTAAATCGCTAAGGGCCAAATAAACCAAGTGACGCCATACATAAGTCCTGGGTTCGAATCCCGGTAGGTGCGAATTGATATGATGAATAGCGACTATTGTTTTCTGGTCATGGATGTTTCTATAATCATCTATGTATTTATATACCGTTGCTTAGCACCCACGACACACAAGACCTTGTGGATCTTAGTGTGTGACTAGGCTAATGTTTTGCAAAGTGTGTGAAAATTTATTTATTTACTAGTGGACGCCCGCGACTCCGTCCGCGTGGACAGCAGAAAAAATAAAATGTCGATATTATCCAGGATAAAAAGTAGCCTATATGTTAAGTGGGACCTGTCACAACATATTCCTGAAAACTGCATAGATTAGCGTGCACAAACATAGATCCGTTACAATTTTATTATATGTATAGATAGATGTGAACGTAAGCATGTGTACTTAGCGTGCAAAAAGGTATACAAAGCACTTCTTTCAAGGTATTGTTTAATGCTATTATGTATCTTAAATGTTATATTTGTTTATGGATTTTTAAATAAAGTGTGTCACACGCGCTGTCTTTTCTAAAAGCAGTTATATATTTTTAATAGACAATAAACTGGCATCCAATTTAAATATTTACCTGTGTAAGATTCAAAATGTACTTCACATTGGTTTTCCTTATACTACAATGGAACGTATATTTTAAGCTTATAGATTTGGCTGTATGGCAGTAAGCAATGACTACAATATTTAAATCCTAAGAATTTGGCGTGGGAAGCTATAATAAAAAAAAAATATAGAATTTAGTCTCTTAATTTATAAAATAATGTAATGATAGATTATACTCTCCAATATAGGAAGATCTAATAATTTTGTATAAATAGATCAGAAATATCTAATTAAATTATTACAATAGACTTAAAAAATTTAGATACAAACATATATGAATCACATTTTTCAAATTTAGAATTTCAACAAATACAAAAGGCACTACATACAACAACAGGTAACATTATTATTTGGCACCTTAAGTCACAATTGTCAAAAATATTAATTTAGCATGGCAACACCCACCGTAACGCGGTGCCCCGTCATAAGCAGCCGTATAAAGCCAAAAAGATCGCACCGCTATTCAACGAGGCCAAAACTTTGATACACGGAAACGTTACGGAATCGTACCGTATTGGTGCGGAGAGAGCGTGTGATAAAACCGATACGGATACGGATACGATACGTCACTGTGATTCCAAATAGCGTGAACGTATTTGAAGCAGCGGAATAGCCGCAACTTTATGGCGAAAATTTGACAGAACAGAGCAAAAAGCGATCTTGGAACGAAACGCTACTTCTCTAACGATAACTACACGTCATGCTTATTAGTTCTAAAATATCTCTTTTCAAAATTTTATTATAGCATTTAACTTTCGACTCATACCACAATCATTATAGTAAATAAAACTTTTAAAATCAACCAACAATAATAATGCTCTATCTATGGAATGTATAAAGAACTATAATTCAACTACTGTAAACGTAAAACATCTCTTGTATGAAATTCACAGATATGTGGCTACTACTTATAATTATTAAACTTTGCGACACATAAACTAATATTAAGTATCATTCGTCATACCATAGAGGTATAAGATGTAGACATAGAGTGCTAATGACACTTAGATTCTATTAGTGTAATGTATAGTAATGTACTATATTACTAATGTATTGTAACGTATAGTAATGCAGTCTATGTGTCAAGAACTGGAATTGTGAGGCACCGAAAAGTCTAATGGTGCATCGAAACTGTTAGTATGACATTAGCACTCTATGTCTACATCTTATTCCTCTATGGTCATACTTTGATTTAGTAGTTAGATTCCACTGCTGATGATTTTCTGATTTTAATGTTGTCAAATTTGGTATTTCCAGTGCGGGTTTACCTCAGGCAGGCCAAAATAATTGCTAAACCTTTAGCAAAATGACTTTCGAAAGAACCCATTATTGAGCCGTTGCCTTAAATCAGGGATTCCCGAACTTTTATTCCTCATAGACCCCTTTCAAAAGTTATCTGGTTCTGGTGGACCCCCTGGACCCCCTACATCACATACAAATTAAATGTGAACCTTCATTTTTTCACGCCAACGTAGACCCCCATCGAGTCTCCTGTGGACCCCTGGGGATCCACCTGGACCACTTTGGGAACCACTGCCTTAAATAATGGTATATGGGCAGTTGATGATACCACCGTTATGTATTTTTACGCTAGACAAGCCAATAGTAAATAAAATGAGATTTAAAACATGTAAACTGGGTGGATATAATAAGATACAGGGTGTTTGTGACAGCCAGGCAAATATTGATGACTTCAGACCATGATTCTGAGGCAGAAAACACTGAAAATTTTCGCAGGAAAGTTCCAAAATTTCCCAAAAATTTTTTCAAGAAAAAAATAATTTTGTACGTTTAATTATGCCTTAGAAAATGACTTAAAAATAAAATTTTAACCAAAACATGATTTAAAAAAAAACTTGCCCTCAAAAAAGTTAAAATAACTGATTAACCCTAATGGAGTCATAAGTGATCAAAAAAACAGCAATGTGTCTAACAATAACCAATAATCTCATTTAATTAAGCACAGGATCGCACGATACAATTGGCGCGGAGAGCAAAGATTATAGATAATCAAATAAAAATACATTTCCTGCAAGTAATAACACTGTCGTATAACTCAAAAAAAATGGTTCTTGTTCATCATTTTAGTATTTGCCTGGCTGTCAACCACACCCTGTATGTCTAGCTCCTTGACCACAGTGATTAACGAGGATAGAGAAAACTGCCAATTGATCAAGAGGCTTCTAAAACTCTAATCTACTGTTAGAATAAGAAATACATAGGCAATTACTACTAAGTCAACATCTTCCTGCCATGAACCCATTATCAATGTCGTTAGCGCAATACGGTTTCTTTTGGAACTCATATTGCCAAGAATTTGGTCTTTAAGACTTTCATCATCATCAGCCAATTGCAGTCCACGGCTGGACGTAGGCCTCCCCCAGGGCACGCCACAAAGCTACTGCCCCATGGGGGCTTTTGCCCATAGTCACCACGCTGGGCAGGCGGGTTGGTGACCGCAGTGTGATTTCGGACTATGTTGTCAGTACGGGAGGCGCTGCTGCCCACCTCCCGGAAACCCTTAATCGCCTCGTACTAACTACTAAATCAAGGTAATTCAGGGTAAGTGTACCGTTCAGGCGCAGTCAATCGACCATAATGTACGAATATGGGCTAGAATCATGTATGTGAACGATAACCTAGACTTAAAAGTTAGTTCTACCTGTACATTTCTCTCAGATATTTATGTTAAGAATGGAGAGGGACAGACCAGACTAATTTTAAGTTCACGTTTAAGTGTGACGGTCCGAATCGACCATCACCGGTATGATGAATTTGGTGAGAGCGAGATGTCTCACTTTTAAACGTCAAATCCACAGAGCTAAGTAATAACTAGACAAGGCAAGAGTTTCTACTTGGTGTGTAAAAAGGGATTGCAAACCACTTCTATCAGCCCTAATTCCTTCAGTCCAGGCTCGAAAACGAGTGTCTATTCTAATTCTTAAGTCTATTTTTTACATGCAAAGTACATCCACTTCGTTTATCCAGTTATTAATAGCTCTGTGAATTTGACGTTTAAAAATAAGACATCTCGCTCTCAACAAATTTATCATACCGGTGCATAATATCGCCACAAACAAAATTCTATATTGCACCTTCGGTAGAACAACGGCACAAATGTCAAAAATGGCAAAACGCAATTCTGTCGTTGTTCTACCAAAGGTGCGTTATATCATTAGAAGCACACATTTAAAAGTCTAACAAACTTCCCCATAATACTCATTACTGGGACTCTGGCGAGATGACGGCGGCGACACCGGATACCCGGTGCACTCCAACAGTCGAGTTTTAGTCGCGAACGAGTCGAAATCATCAGCAGAAAACGACATAGAGTTAAGTATTTCGACTACGCCGTTGAATTTAACGCCATCTATGTTTCTAAGGTGGCGATGCGCTTCGCAGACTCGGTTTCGGACGTGGAAGCATCGGTTGCGCGGTTTCCGGCGACGCTTACCTGATCGCCCGCAGTCGGAACAGCTGACTAGTTCCTCGGGAGTTCCCGTCTTCTTGTTCTCGCGGTCGTCGCCGAGGCAGAAATCGCAGTATGGCGATGGTGATACCTGGAGGAGGAGAATACAATATAATTATTTTTATTTCAAAATTACGCATACACAGACAGACACAACATAGAATAAGACAATAGAAATAGGGTAGAAATATACAGAATGATTTTTGGTCAACGTTCCCGAAAAGTACGGAATTCCTCATCATCACGATAATTTTTCACCATGGAAGCATAGCTGAGAAGTGTCTGGTTTCCAAAATATTAGGGTCCAAAGTTGAGTAAATAGACTGCGTTTTTCTGCATAAATGCACATTGACGCGTGTAGCAAGATTTTTTCACGAGAAATAATTATTATTTGTGTATGAAAAAACTGGCATAAACACTGGACACTTCGTCCGATAAAGTAATAAAAAAAAAAAAAATTACATTGTTTACCAGCATTTTTTTTGGCATAAACTTACTTTATTTAATGTATAGAGTACGTACCCTTCGTTAAGGGTGGCAACGAAAAAACACCTATATACAATCGAAAGTAGTAGATAGACAGGTAAGAGGTAAGGTGATGGGTAGTAAAGTTAAACCTCATTTATGTGATACTATTTTCTTGCCTGTTGCATGCAATTTTATTGAAGCTATATGAACTCTCATGGTGTCTGACTGTCATGATTGTCATTTTTTACAACATTGTTCAAGTTTTTACTAATCAATAATAGCTAGTTTAGTTCTACCCTAGGAGGGTTGGCGCCAGGCAGGTAGCCGGCTGTAAAACAAAAGCCAAATCCTTGGCTATACGCGTATCCTTGGCGATAGAAACCATACTGCGCAGATCCCAACAACAAACAACTTACTAATAAGCTAGTTTTATGTAGATATTAGAAACTATTCCCTAATATTTACATAATACCTACTAGTTAGATATTATCTACCTATATATAACACCTGTAATCTATTTATTCTTATTTACTTGACAGACAAATTTTATTTATTTTGTCAGTAAGAAGTAAATTTTTGGTATTATGTGAATGCTATGATACAGGTTGGTACGATGGATACAGTAGGATCCACAGTAAACATTTAATTGTAATAATATTTTCTGGAAATAAATGCCTTTTTACTTTTACAAACAGATAACTTACTTTTAGAAACCGAGATTTGGCTGGTGTATAGCTATCGGGATGAAAAAATAACGTTGCCAAAAACGTAATTTTAAAAAGAGATGGTAAAATTCGTCATCCGAGTTAAGTGACCCGCTCTGTTGGTCAGAGCGATGCACGGAATGCGAGAGGTCGTGAGTTCAAATCTTACTCGGGTGATTTTTTTTTTTCATTTTTCTTTATAATATTATAAACAGAGTGACTTTCACATTTAAGATGACAAAACCTACCTTGGCATCGGTGACCTCCTTAAGCTGCGGCAGTATGGGCAGCGCCGGCGCAGCGCTCGTGCCGGCGGGGGCGGGTGCGGGTGCGGGGGCGGGGGCGGAGGCGAGAGCGGGCGGCGCCAGCGCGGAGTCCGACGACGACGTGTCGGCGGAGGCGGGGCGCGCGGGGCGTGGCGGGGACGGGGCGCGGGGCGTGGGCGCCGGGGCCGCCGCCGCCGCCGCTGCTGTTAGGGGGAAAGGGGGGACTTTGAGATACATACATATACAGTACTCTCGGTATAAGCTCAGGCCTCTGATTACGTGACATCTTGCAGTAGCAGAGCCGCAGCAATGCGATAGCGAAAATTTAAAATGTGTGTGTGCTTGGGCGAGGTGCGGGGCGCGGGAGGACGCCGAGCGCACACACTCGAGATTTTCGCTTTCGCGCTACTTCGGCTTTGATATTGCTCATAGAATAATCAGGAGGCAGCTTAGTATTTGTGTGAGAGTAGGTACAAGCAAAGCATAGACCATAGCTTAAAGGGTTCGACGCAGTTTGTCCCATACGCAAACGGTCACACACTCAGATAAATTATTGTTTGTTGTTGTTTAACATTATTCATAATGTAGAGTCCGTTTCATAGTATAACTCTTATGCCCGATTTTGTGACTAACATTTTTGTACATAGTAGATAATCCTACTAATATTATAAACGCGAAAATTTGTGAAGATGTATGTAAAGAAGTATGTAAGGATGTTCGTTGCTTTTTCACGCAAAAACTACTGAATGGATTCTCATGAAACGTCACATTAATATAACCTATATATCAGAACGGGCCCCTTTTTATCACGGGAAGACATTTTTATCCCGGATAATTTCGATATTTTGTTTTTTCTGCAGTCCTCGCGGACGGAGTCGCGGGCGTCCACTATGGTATGACTATACATACAGACGGAAACGCCATAACTCAATGAAGCTTAAACCTTACCAGCAGCAGCCGTCGTGGCCGGATTATTCAGGAAGGTCACATAGCTATCCTGATACTCCGTGGCGGGTGGCGGGTTGGCGGGCGGGGAGGGCGCCCCGCCGCGGCTGTCCCCGTCGCTGCCCGTCGCAGTCGGCTCTTTGTGCGTGTGCGTGTAGTGGTACGTCAGGCCGGGACGGGTCTTGTACTTCGCGCCGCACACTGTGGGAAAGTTGCTAACTGAACAATACTCGTACTATGTGAAACGCAAGAGCCGAGTGCGTCTAAATTTTACTTTACTTCAAAAGGTACCTAGTGTACCCACGTACGTAATATAATGTATAATTACGTACATAGCAAAACTGGCATGCTAAGAGAAATGCTATAAATATAGGCCAGTATAAAGATTCTCACCACGAATTCTACAAATGGTATGAAAAAGTCCTAAACAACTCAGGAAAGTTCATACAATCTTGAGAAATGAGCATGTGATTTCGAGTCTCAAACTTTGGAGAAAAAATTTCTATTAGTGGGTTATTATTTGTTATTATTTACATGACCATTTTGATACAGCATGTCTATTACGTTTGACATTCATTTTAGTGATGGAAGCAAAGAAAAAGAAACCGATATTTTTACAAAAGTACAAACTGCAGCCCAATGATGGATTAATTTCTCTAAATATTCCTCAGTCCAGTCTCAAAAAAATACATCTACTAGTAAATTCACAGGAAATAAAGAACAAAATGACACTTACCGCCTTCTACCGCCGATGCCTCCTCCATCTGCGTTATCACTTCGCGGTATATCGTTAAATAAGTCAATATAATTTTAACTTAAGGGATTCAAGCCTACGTCATCAGAACAGATCATAGAGGAGGCACCACGACGGCATTCGGCGTAACATTGCGTTTAGTTATAAAGCTGAATTTCCAGAAATTTTCCGTCATCAATCAACACCATTTCATTTGTAAACATAAAAACTTTTTGGTAATAAAATCAGAGTCAAAATTGACAAGGTTTACTTGGGATGTTTGGAGTATTAATTTCGTCGTCCCTCCAAAGAAACACCAAAAAGTTCTTATGCACTTTTCGAAAAGAGAAAAACAAAATGGCCGACACGTCGTGATTGTCTATGCTCAGTTCTAAGGACGCAGGCTCCTCTGGGTTCTTTTGATTGATGACTTCAAATCAATGGATCCTTTGCAGACAACACACTAAACAAAAACATGTACAGCGCCATAAACTGATGCGGTGTTTGAAAATGGAAATAACTCTTCCATTCGATAGCAACACTGCAATAGCAATCACATAAGTTTCAAACACTGTACCCACAATGAAATAAGTGATTTAAAAAAAATTGTCAATAGAGATCCAAACTTTGAGTCCAATCAAAAACGTTGGAAACAAAACAGCATGTATCAGATAATTTTATTTCTTATTTAACATAAATATTCTTGTATAAATTCATAACAATCTTTGGGTGCTAATAATAGTTTGGATCTAAGAATCAACATTGCAGTTCTGACACTCCAATGTTCCAAGTCAATCATATCATAATAAATAATGTTCACCGAAAAGTTACAATTTGTGTACAATGACTAAAATTTTACGTAGCGGAAAACTTCTACGTGGCAAAGTCTGTGCTTTACACGTTCACTGCCGGCCGATTTTCTTAGCATGTCAAAGCAAATAAGCGTCGTTGGCACCTCTAGAAAACCAAGGTAAATACGTAGTGGGTGGCAGTGAATGTGTTAAACCAGCACAGGCAGCATGAGATAAAACAAACTGACATAAGTAAGCACCACGCGTGTAAAAAGGGAATACTAAAGGGGCTACACTCACTCGGTATTGTGTTACTTGACCATCTCATGTTACCCGTGCAGGCAAATTAAAAAACAATATCTTTATTGTTCTTTTGAAAACAAGTTACAAAATAGCTTGGTCTTAACTAGGTCTACTTACATCTTACTTACATTGGGACCTTAACATAAAACTCTGGACAACTTATAGACAATATATTGAGTACACTTATGTACATTCTCGCATTCACATTTTGAAGGTAGTTTCTCATTCTGCACAGACTTTGCCAACAATTAACACTTGTAACATGACCGAAATTTTTAAAATACATATAATGCACTTCAAATGAATTCCAAAAAAATATACATAGAAACAAATATAAATCTATTGAGGGATCGCCCACCACCGGGCCCTATACCCTCCGCTGACCCTCGGATCTGCCTACTCATGATCACGAACACAAGACACTACAGTTTTCCATGTTAGTTCTATCTACCGAACCAACAAGATAGAACTAACATGGAAAACTAATCCTGATGATGCCACGGGTGTTGGCGAAACATATGTCGATTAAAATTTTAATTGGTTTTCGGATTAGCAGCTATGTATTTATGGTTGCATGCTAGGTGCTTGGATCTGGCTTCTCGTTGCGACTGTAGTGTCTTGTGTTCGTGATCATGAGTAGGCAGATCCGAGGGTCAGCGGAGGGTATAGGGCCCGGTGGTGGGCGATCCCTCAATAGAGATTTGAACTTCCGAATAGTGACGCCTGATACAATTCAATATTTAACAAATATATAAATAGATTTTCCACGATCAAGACACAGTGAAAATACTAGTGTGTATTTTAAAGTGAAATTCAAAACCAATTAAATACATACGCCTGTAGAAATTGTTCTGAGTAAATAAACAATGCCCGTTTTTTGGAAGACAGAATCGACATCAGTAACTTTCTGACTGGTTTCATAGAATATTATCGCAAAGCAAGTAAGAAATCTGCCGTTCTATACAAAATAAAATGACATGTGTCAAAAGCATCCCCATTAAGTTCATCTGAATTTAGAAATACCTAGAGACCACAATAATTGCGATGTACTGAACTTATACAAAAGTTACAAAAAGTGTATTATGATTACCCAATTATACGAGTATAACACAACTAAAGATTTCACGTGACTTGTTACATATTCTATTAACCAATAAAAAACGCCAATTTGGCACAGGCATGTTAAAATTAACGGGCAGATTGTACCCACCAGGACAGTTAGTACATTTTTTTACCAACTGTCCCATTTTAGGGGATGGATGTTACCTACCCAAAAGTAAAACTTTAGTCACTGAGTAAATTTCCTAGTACACAAGAATTGGAAAATAAATAAACTATCACAGACACATGAGTCATACACATCCAAAAATCAAACGGTGCTAACACAAGATATTGTGATTAAAAATTGTGATTATTTACTTCATAAGATTTCATTTTAGAATAAGGGTACGGTAAGAAGCCATGATGGGGTATCAAGTATGTAGTTTACGATCCACATTCATACAAATAATGGGCATGTGGACAAAAAATAATATTGCTTTATTCGCGGTGGCGCTAGTTGCTTAACATATGGCGATAGTATTTATGTAAAGACATATTAAAAATGCTAGTTTCAAAATCAGACACGACAGTAACAGTGACCCAATCACTCCCCAACAGTGTTTATTCATAGGAAAACAGTGCCCATTGTGGGCCAGACAGTGATTGGGTCACACTGCGCTTGCTGGATTGAATTGATTATCGTATCTTTAGTTTGCTCTGTAGTTAACACTAAATTGTATGTCTAATCGTGATACCCATCATGTTTCTCACCAAATTCGGTATTCCATCCCTTTCTACATAACCTTAGTAGATGTATATTGGGGTTTTTGGATCACACAGTTATCCATCTACTCCAGATATTCATCTACTACAGTTATCGATCACTGCAGTTATTAATCTACTCTAGTAGTCTACCTACTGCAGTTATTGAAAACTCTTTTTGCTGATTTTTACTTATTCGATTTGCTAATGCTAGCAGGATTTATTCGCTCAAGTATTGGATATTATCCATTTTGAATAAGTAACTTGTCCATCTATTTCAGTAATCAAAACAGGAAAGTAAAGAGAATATCGATTACAATAAGTAATAAATCAACAGAAAGAGTTTTCAATAACTGCAGTAGGTAGACTACTAGAGTAGATTGATAACTGCAGTGATCGATAACTGTAGTAGATGAATATCTGGAGAAGATTGATAACTGTGTGATCCAAAAACCCCAATATACATCTACTAACCTTGATTACTTTGTAAAATGTAAAATTACATGCACATTTGTAACCTCCGTAAAATCGTATCTAGGTTAATATAAAAGCGAAAGAGACACAATACCGAAATGCTAATAAAACCTACATTAGCCTAAGAATATAATAATATCGCTCAGGATCTTGAGGATGTCTTGACAAATAATCTTTCTGAAGAAATCCGGAGGGCTATTACATAACTTGCTTGCAATAGCAACGCCAAAGCAAAGCGACCGCGTAAATTGTGAGTGAGTGTGCGTGAGGCGTCCTCTCGCGCTTTCGGCTTTGCTACTTACTGCAAATTAGGTAATAGTCCCGTGGATACAGTGCTTCGATCGAAGAATTTATACACATACCTCTAAACCCGGCGTCTAAAGAAATATAACAAACTACACATATCCAACATATAGCTACAAAATGTCTGGCAGTGTATAAAATTTCCTATTAAATTGGTGTCTCAGATTCCTTTCCGCGGCTGATTAAAATTTTGAACGTTCATTTTGTAATTGACAAGAGGTCACCCACACTGGGAACATAGGAACTAAGCCAATGTAAGAGAGCTCTGTAACATTCCCAATATTAATATCTCCTGGACGAATACCATGGGATTGGTAAGAGACATCGCCTTTTTGCATTAAAAGTGTACAATTTCGAAAAATATACGAAATTGAGTTAATATGGGGGATTCTGACTTAAACGTAAACTAACCTTAGTCAGGTCTGTCCCTCTCCGTTCTTAACATAAATGGCTGAGGGGGGACAGATAGGACTAATTTACGTCTAGGTTTAAGTAAAGCAATCTCCTGCAGAAATTGTATTTTTAGCGATTGTACAGTTTTAATGCGAAAAGACGGTATTATAGTTTAAATAAACGTCATATTCATAAATCCATGTAATAACTAGACAAAGGGTATGTAGGTACTTCACGTGAGACGTTCTCGAGTCAATGAATGACTACGAAGAAATGAATGAATACATATAACTCTGTGAATATAAAACCAGAATTATCCAAGTACAATGACACATCCCACCCCAAAAAAGTTTATTAAAACACTACTCTATGTTTTTTAATATTAAAGAGTGTTGAATATTGAAAACTATCCAGTATTTTTTTGCTAGCGACATTATTTTTATAGGAGATCTAATATTAGGAACGGCGGTAAATTCGAAAAGGAAATCAATTCACTACACATTAATAAATATCTACATCTAAGAGAAATCAGTTTAAATGCGTTTTGCTAAATCCAAATTAAACATCACTAAAAACTATTAATTACATGCTACTTTATAATAATCCGCTTTATAAATACAGTCTCACAAAATAATTACCGTGATCCAGTTATCTTCAAAGTTTTTCATTTTTATATAACAAAAGCCGAATTTATATTATTTCGAAAGGCAAAACCAGGTCGCCCTAGCTCTTTTAAAAGCATTGTTTTATTTTGGTTAAAATATATCAGTCCACCTATATACAGGCTGATTTTTGGTCGTCAACGTTTCCGAAAACTACGGAATCTCCTCATCATCACGATCATTTTTCTCCATGGAAGCATACCTGGGAAGTATCTGGTTTCCAAAATATTAGGGTGCGTTTATTATTAGACTGCGTTTTTCTGCATAAATGCACATAGACACGCGTAGCAGGATTTTTTCACGAAAAATAATTAATATCTGTCTATAAAAAAACTAACATAAACACTAGACACTATAAATATCGAACCATCAAGGAATTTAAAATTTTAAAAAAAAAAAAATTTTTTTTTTCTTAGCATTTTTTTTGGCATAAACTTACTTTATTTCATGTATAGAATACGTACCCTTCGTTAAAGGTGGCCACAAAAAAACACCCTGTATAACCAATATATATACCAAGCGGTGATAGCCCAATGGTTGGACGTGCGCCTTTCAGTCGAGAGGCGTGAGTTCGATACCAGCCACGGGCCTGTACCACTGAATTTATTACATGTATGGATTTAAAAAAAAATTGTCATTGAGCTATGTAAAAAGTAAAAACAAATGCCGAAACTTTGACAATGTGAGTTTCGAAAGAAACCATGTTGCGCCGACCCCAAAAATAATGGGATAAGGGCAGGAAGATGATGATGATGTCAGTCAATCAGTTTTTGACCTATGATGTGGCTCTAACAGAGTTTATATGTATACTAGCGTCTCATAACTAGGCAAATGACCTGTTCAACTCCATTGAATTGCAATGAGTGAGTGAATGAATGAGTTAATGCTAGATAAAACAAATTTTTGTAGGTACATAGTTCAACTTTTGCACTACACAATATACATTAATGTTCTGACAAATTACTTTCTTTACTAGTATTTGACATTAAAAGATTACTGGATCACAGAAAAGTTAAAACTTCCCAATCATACATGAATACAATAAAATCCAATAAAATAAACTTTCATTAAGGCTGTCTGTCCATTGAAGCGGAGCGAGCTTGCGGAGCGGAGTTGCGGACTGTGTCCATTGACGCGGAGCGAGGCACGGAACAGAGCGAGCGAGTATTATGTCCGGAGTCCGGAGCGGACTTGCGGCGCTAGGCCGAGTTCACGCGACGAGTCATTTGAACGGAGGGCGGCGGGCGATCAGTTCAGTTCATACTATCATCCGATACCCCACCCGAGCGAGGACGGTGCCCCGCTCCGTGCCGGCTCGCTCCGTCGGCTCCCTCCGCTGCCCCGCACCGCTACCTCGCGCCGCTTCCGAAAATGTATGAATTTTGAAACTAACTCGCCTTTTCCATTGCAGCTGAGCGGAGTTTTTATGCAATCCTATTGGTTAATATTTCTCCGTTTCTCCGTTCCGCAAGCTCGCTCCGCTTCAATGGACAGGCAGCCTTAGACATATGCACAAAATAGACTTAGGTATATTCAAGTAAGACGAATGACGTCATCTCAAACAGATTAGCAACTGACCAATCACGTGAGAGCTTAATCACGTCATTGATAATAGTCTGGCGTGATTGGTTGTGAGATGACGTCGCTATTTTTGAATATGGACCGAACATAATATTATCTCTTCAAAATCACAGGCTTCAAGATACTATATAAAACTAACCAGACGTAACTGATAGTTAACCCAACGACATACAATAATATAAACCAATCTAGTTTATAAAGTCACACCAAGGGCGGGGGAAGCGGGCGGAGCGGGTGAACCGGGGGAGTGTGGATAGGGGGGAAGGAGCGAGAGGATAGCGTCGACTAATCCGTACACGAAACGGGGAGGACGGGCGAACGAACCGGGCGAGCGAAACTAGCGAAGCGGGCGCGCCTAACGAGTAGAACGAATAGCTTCTCTGGAATATTTCGTTAACTTCGTTCGCATCGCTGACGTCAGCGATGAAGTTAGTCGGTAGCTCGCGGTGTGAACCGAAGTATGTAAAGAGGTGAAACGATGTCCGCCCGCCTAGCTCACTCGCCCGCCCGCTGGCGGTGTGGCCTGCGCTTGACCATTGGAAATCGGCCCTAAAATAACTAGAATGACTTTCAAAAACGGATATATATTAGCCTGTGATTAATGAAGGAAATCTCCCATATTATCCCATTTACTAATAGCCATTTGTCGCATTAGAGATTCGCTTATAAACTACGATCTATACACATCATACAATATACGTACACAACAATTAAAGGCATATGCGATTCCTTCAAACCGATACCAACTCGAAAGTATTGTTGTATGTTGTTAGTAAATCAAATGGACCATTCACAGAGGTCCAAAGCAAAGTACCAAGGTTTATAAATTGATACAACATAGTTATATTGGCAATGAATATGATAATCTCCTTTCTAAGCCGATTTGATTGTCAATTTTGAAACAATTTTATACAAAGTATGTGATACTAAGTAAAATCTAAAATATTCAGGTCTAAACCAGCCAGTCAGGTAATAGGATAGCTATCTATTTAAATACGGAATCTAGAAAATCAGTTACCAATCTAGACAGGCCTTAGTAAGATGCGTTGGCAACATACAACGATACCTAACTCTACATTATTTCTTATATTGCTTGTCCATTTTACAATGACTCCTACGATTCATTCATGGCCCTGCTATGTGATGCTTATTCGATATTTGTATTATCTGTGACACTGCATGGAAGAACGATTTGAATGATATATTAAAAATTAAATTAAAATTTGATTAGTTGCCAGCTGGCAACTAATCAAATTTTAATTTAATTTTTATTAATTAAAATTTTACATAAAAAATATGTTTCCCAGTACAGATCGAAACCAACTCACGTATTTAACTTTTCTACAGAACCCAGGTCCTGAGTTTTGTATGTTGAGCAAGTTATATATTGAGAGGTATAGGGTATATTTCTGCTTGACCTACAGCCATTGTCTATCGATAATATTGCACTTAGATTAATGCATATGTATTTAAGCTCTCCAAAATCACTACAAAACTATTTTTTTTTCTTTCAATACATGTATATTTTTAGCCAGTTTTTATGTACATGCTTATAGTGCCACAAGTTTAACTCTCGTATACTCAATAATATCTTTCTCTTGAGAGCACTTGAGTGAGAGATGATAAACAGGTACTCTGTTTTCTTTGACATAAGAGTTTTTGCTTACTGACACGAGTCCATGCCTGATTTCGGAACTACATTTTATGTATGCAGTGAATCAAAAAATGTGGTCATACACATAGCAACTAGTGCCATCATACAGCGGAACTATACGGTGAAACGGACAATAGTAAACCCCCCTTTGGAACAGGTTAACTTGTGACACTTGAAACATGTAGTTTTTTTTTCTATTAACTAGTCTATGATTATATCTTACAGGAATTTCTAGCAATCTATCAAAATTGTCGATATATGGGTACATTTATTGGTAGGTACGGGCGAAATATAAAAACAGATAAATTGAGAAAATTATTTTAGATAAAAACCTATTAATCAATAATGCTCTTAGAAATCTGAACCTATATGTTTGTCTAAAATTGCGTGTGTATAAAAAGTTTTCAAACATGTAAAGTGGAAGTATAGCAGAATTAGGGCTGTCAAAGAGAACATTTTTATTGCTTACTGAAACTGTCATAAAATATAACGGAACATTAAAATATTTTAACCGTCTTGGTGCTACTAATAAACCGCGATTAAAGTTACACCACCGTTAGCACGACTTTAAAAATTCAACAGTGTATAACATATACCATGTTTTATTAGTAAGGCCTGTATAGGTATAACTTAAAATTAACCATATCTGTCCCTCTCCATTCTTAACATAAATTGCTGAGATAGAAAGGGACAGGTATGACAAATTTTTAAGTTTAGGTTTAAATTTGAGTCAGAATCAGTATGTAATTATTTTGTGTAAAGGTATTATCTCATTCTACCTACTAAATCTGCTATACTTTCGCCAATTTAACTAGCTCCTACTAAACCAACTAATTCATCATGTTATCTATAAATAACATCTCAATGGAATACAGTGAAATATTCATTGTTTTTAGCCTGATATCAAATTTCTTCTTCTTGTTCAGCCTATTGCAGTCCACTGCTGGACGTAGGCCTCCCCCAGGGCACGCCAGAAGGCTACTGCCACAGGGGGGTTTTGCCCATAGTCACCACGCTGGGCAGACCGGTTGGTAACCGATCATCATATCAATTTATAATATTAATATCTTAATTAATATCCGTATTAGATTCATGGAATAAAAAATATTAGTTTTAAGTAATGAAGTCCTCTCATATAAGATAGGCTTCTTTATAATAGTAAAACTAAACTTTTAAAATTCTATAGCAATCTATGAGACCTCAGTACTAAAACATTTGTGATATAAAATGTACATCCTTCTAAATTGCAGAGAAAATTTTGAATGACAAATTAATTCAACACAAAGATCCCATGCATATCTTTCTGCATTTCCACATATATAAGCCACTTGTCTATATTCAAACTGTATTCCATCAAGATATAACGGTGATCGACTATTGTCTCCTGCGGGTAGACTTACGTTCACATCCAAAGGGTTTCTCCGCATCGCCCGGGACTTCGTAAGGTAGGGTGCCTTGACCGGCGCGCTTTCTACCGCGACCCTGAAATTATTTACATACATACATACATATAATCACGCCTTTATCCCTTACGGGGTAGGCAGAGCACCAAGGGCCGATAGAACCACATGGTGCCACTTCTGACCAATTTTGAGGGTATAGTTGAGATGTACAAGTTCGGTTAGTAGTGACAGGTGGTCAGCCCATCGCCTACAAAACACCAAGACCCTCTTGTCCCTCTACTGACTTGTATAGTATGCCCGGGAAGAGAAGCAGCTGTAGTATTATACTTTTTTTTTCACTCCCAGAGCAGCATAGAAGAATTATTATTATTACATACATTAATTTAACTTAAAATCAAAAGCGGTGATAGCCTAGTGGTTAAGACGTGCGCTTTTCAGTCGGAAGGCGTGGGTTCGATCCCAGTCAAGGGCCTGTACGACTGAATTTGTTTCATGTATCGCTTAGCTATACCCGAGGAGGGTTGGCGTGAGGCAGTCGGCCGTAAAACAAAAGCCAAATCTTTAGCAGTTTCGAAAGAAACTAGGGGCTAATGAGGATATGCCAAAGAGGACATGCCACAATAAGTTTTACTGCGACAGTTAATGTGGTGTGAACCAATCATGGCACTCTTGCCTATAGAGGAAACTAAAGACGCACATAACTGCTATCACCTTGGCACAGCATGAACCAATCACCAGCCAACTCACAAAATAACCTAAATAGGAAACTAAAGAGTACTTAGTTGCCACAATAAGTGAAACTGCGGCCATCAACATGACGCAGCGTGAGCCAATCACTCAGCGGGGCGGGTAGAGCGCGTTTCACCGTATAGTTCCAATTAATGATGGCGCTAGGTACTACATTTACGGGGCGTGACGCAGCATGAGCCAATCACCGAATAATTAGTTTCTGCCTAAACAGGAATCTAAAGGGAGAGTTGCCACAATAAGTGAAACTGTGGCCGTCATCAAGACGCAGCAAGAACCGATCACCAGCCAACTCACAAAATAACCTAAACAGAAAATTTAAAAGAGTACTTAGATGCCACAATAAACAAAACTGCGGCCTTTAACATGCCGCAGCATGAGCCGATCACTAACCGCGCGTCCGCGGCGCGGCGGCGTGTCGTCGGGCGGACGACGCACACGTCCCCCCCTGGAGCCCGGTCCGCCGGGACCCCTGCGCTTGCGGCGGTTGGCGTACGTGTCGTCGAAGTAGTCCTCGTCCGACTCCGGATCGGGCTCCTCACCCATTTCCAGCTCCTCCATCGCTAGCTCGTCTAGGTACCACTCCTGGAATTATCATTATATTTTAAAAACATACAGCCTAATCACAAGTATACAAATAGGTACAACATACATATAATCACGCCTTTATCCCTAACGGAGTAGGCAGAGCACCAAGGGCCGATAGAACCACACGATGCCACTTCTGACCAATTTTGAGGGTAATTGTTGAGATGTACAAGTTTGGTTAGTAGTGTCAGGTGGTCAGCCCATCGCCTACAAAACACCAAGACCCTCTTGTCCCTCTACTGACTTGTACAGTATGCCCGGGAAGAGAAGCAGCTGTAGTATTATATGTTTTATTTTTCACTCCCAGAGCAGCAAAAATATGGCACACACAAAACACAATAAATACAAAGAAAATTACAAGTAACCTAGTTTCTAACCAGATTGGATCCCTTGTTACCTTAGGATCATCTTTAGCAGCAGTCTGTGAGCCGTCCCTGCTATCATCTCCAGCCATCGACTCTCCAGGTATGCCGGAGCTGTTGTCTCCATCACCCGTGTTCTCCGCTGCATCCATCACGCTCCAGCCCCAGCGGTGGGACGACATTGTGAGGTACTGGCGACGCGTTTTGCGCCATCTTGAAGAAATAGAGCACATTATCTAGTATACTCAGTGCATTATATTTTTCTAAGGACATAGATAGATAGATAAATTTTATACTTTATTAAAAGTTATATAAAGGTGACCTATTAGCTGCGTGGTGCCGTCAGAGTTTGTACCACCCCATACCTGCCCGTGGGTATCATATGGGGCTCCGGGAGGTGGGCAGCAGTGCCTCCCGTACTGACAACATAGTCCGAAAATCACACTGCGGTCACCAACCCGCCTGCCCAGCGTGGTGACTATGGGCAAAACCCCCCTGTGGCAGTAGCCTTGTGGTGTGCCCTGGAGGAGACCTACATCCAGCAGTGGACTGCAATAGGCTGAAGATGAGACTACAAAGGCGAACTTAATGCTACATACCATTCTCTTCCAGTTAACCACTATTGCTGGAGATAATTTACAAGGACATACTTTGTAAACCCTAGCTATATAGGTAGGTTAGTTCTCAATAGTTACTTACAAATGCAAATTAATTACAAAATTGACACATTGTTAGTTGCAGAAACCAGCTATAACTTATCTATCTTTTATACAGGTGATTTTTGGTCGTCAACGTTTCCGAAAACTACGGAATCTCCTCATCATCACGATCATTTTTCTCCATGGAAGCATACCTGGGAAGTGTCTGGTTTCCAAAATATTAGGGTCCAAAGTTGAGTAAATAGACTGCGTTTTTCTGCATAAATGCACATAGACGCGCGTAGCAGGATTTTTTCACGAAAAATAATTAATATCTGTCTATAAAAAAACTAACATAAACACTAGACACTATAAATTTCGCACGATCAAGGAATTAAAAAAAAAAAATCAAAAAAAAATATTTTTTTCCAAGCATTTTTTTTGGCATAAACTTACTTTATTTCATGTATAGAATACGTACCCTTCGTTAAAGGTGGCCACAAAAAAACATCCTGTATAAACAATATGGTTGATTCCCGCAGTCACAATTAAACCTAAACGTAAATTTAGTTCTACCTGTCCTTTTCTCTCACAGCCATTTTTGTTAAGAACGGAGAGAGATAGACCTGACTAAGATTAGGTTTAAGTGTGACTGCCGGAATCGACCCTATTAGGCATGAGAGAGAGATCACAATTGATAAGAATGAAGGTATTTGTTTATTAATTTTTCTATAAGATGCAACTTACAGTTACAACATTCTGAGTATAATTCCAGTCATCATCATCATCAGCCTATTTCAGTCCACTGCTGGACGTACGCCTCCCCCAGGGCACACCACAAGACTGCCATGGAGGGTATTTGCCCATAGTCACCACGCTGGGCAGGCGGGTTGGTGACCACAGCTTGTATTTTGGACTATGTTGTCAACACTGGAGGCACTGCTGCCCACCTCCTGGAAACCCTTAATCGCCTCATACAATACCCACGGGCAGACAAGGGGTGGTAATAATTCTACTCTGCCGGCACCACACAGGAAGTCATTCCAGTCATGGGAATGAAAATTTATTTCATGTATGTGCAGCATTTAATGTTAGAAAACAACCTATTGCAATATACCCAAAACTAACAAGCTAGGTCATAAAACAAATGGTTGTTCTTGCAATATCAAAGAAACAATACACTGAAAGTTTTTTATAAGGCTATTATAAGTATTTACCTTTGTGCTGGATATGTGTAAACTTGTCCCTCTTTTGCTCCGGGCATGCGCTGCTTTCTTGACATAAACAGATTGCAGTGTGTCTGGGCAACACCTGCAATGTACATATTTATTTAGTATTTGCATATCAGCAACTTCAATTTTATTATTAAAACTACATTTGCAAACAAATTTGGCAAGAACACCATCACCATATAAACATATCATAATGCATATAAACCAAGTCGCTTCTCACTGTCTGTCTGTCCCTATGTATGCTTAGGTTTTTTAAACTACTCAATGAAATTTGATATGGTTTTTTTAAACAGTGATTCAAAAGGAAGGTTTTATGTATAGTATCAGCGTCGCATCCGTTCGAAGCCGCTAGCTGCTGGGTGGATCACTAGTTTCATAAAAAGAAAAACTTCATTTTTAAATGAAGCATGTTAATAAGTTGAGACAAGGGAGTGCAGATGTTTTTTTTAAAATTAGCTCCACCCAACACCCATAACTGGAATAAAAGGTTATTCATATGTTTAAGGTTAGTCTCATTAGAAACAATTTAAGGGGTGGACTAGAACACATACTTATTCATGCTTGGTGCATTAAATAGAAATATAACCTATATTTATATATATATTTCTATTGTGAATTCATTCAAACAGACCACTAGGTTATTAGGATTATTTCTTCTTGTAGGTTTTGCAGCATTAAATTGCTACACATCAACAAAAATCGATGAAGCATAACCAAATCATAACTATCTGGGTCGATATCTTACCAGTTTGTGTATCGATGAACGGTATTCGCATCCTCCTTTGTGCACATAGTCGCGTATTGAATGTACATGAGTTTTCAATGATTTCTTTGTAGCCAGGGTCATTTAGAAAACTGCAAAATAAGTAAAGATTCGAGATGTAAAAATACTCCCAAAATATTGATAATTTTTTCAGCGTATGATATAAAAGTACTGAAAAACATGCCTAATGCTATTAATGTTAAATTTGACATATGCAAACTACAATTACCTTTCTATTTTCGCTAAATTTGCGGGATTTACCACTTGAATCTCGGCCGCAGCCATTACAGCCGCCATTTTCTTGGCAGCGGACGCCGAAATTGATTGATGACGTAAAAAGCATCAGCTGTCAAGACAGGACGACGTCATTATGCTTGAACTTAGTTGCCGCAATTTCACAATAAGATTCTACCATAGCTATGTATATTCTGTAAAATGTGCATATAACGAACATATTTTAAGTTGTTTCGAACCTGTATTTCCAAACAATTTATAACTTTTAATGGAATAAGTATGTGAAACATATAATATTAAGAAATCACAACTTTAGAAAGCTTTAATAATGAGTAATTGGTAATAATGCCGACCAAATAACGTAATTAATGGCAACACCGTTATAACGTCAAGCTTGTGACTGGTCATCGGTGGACGAATCGTGGTTCAGGCGCATTTTCAGTAATTGGTGATTGGAGACCTCTAAATATTACACTGATTATTGGTTAAAGTATTTTATTTACATTGACCGCGGTTAACTAATATTCTAATTTCTTCTTAAACTAAAATATTTCCGTAAAATCGCGACAAAAACTTCGATAAATTGTAAAGTCGCTGTGGTTCAGGTGTAATCCAAGATGTCGGTCTGCTTCTTTGTGCCTACGTAAGTATTTCGCTAATAATTACAATTTATATCTGATGCTGCCTTCACCGCTTGATTAACTTTAAAAAAATTATAAATATTGAGTATCATTAGTTAAGTAGTCTGACTAAGGTAACCTAAATGAAATATGTACCTACCTATACCTACTTACATATCTACTTTTGAGTGTGTAAAGTGCGTTTTATCAAAAAATTGTTCCTTTGGTGGCGCTAGTTTCTATGTATGCATCCATATCGAAAGCCTGTCTGTCTGTCTGTCACGCTTTCACTGCCAAACCGCTGGATCGATTTTGATGAAACTTCAAAATAATATAGCTTACATATCAGAGTAACAAATAGGCTACTCTTTATCCCAGGAAAATATTTTAATCCCGCCCCCTGATTACCTAATTTGCAATAGCAAAGCCGAAGCAAAACGATAGCGAAAATTCACAATATTCGCCTTGAAATGTCAAAGTTCCTTTGAAATTCGTTTTACGTAATACTAATTTGACAAGCAATCAGCGATTTTTTTTATAATGCTTTTGCTAGTTAGGAAATAAGGGGGCCGGATAATTTGGACATTTTAAGTTTGCGTACAGCACACAAGAAATGTTAATTCCGAAATCAGGCATAGGATAAGGTACCTATTCCGTATTCTATGAAACGGACTTTAGAGAAGGGATATTACAAAATGTATCAGATTGGTAGGTGCGGACTGCCGGGACGATAAAATTACGTGAAAAAATAGCTTATAGTCCTGATATACTTGTCTACCTACCTTTCCCTGTGTTAAGTGGGACCTATCACTATATATTTCTGAAAACTGCATCAAAATCGATTCAGCCATTTTTGAGATTAGCGTGCACAAATAAACAGACAAAAATTCAAAAAAAAAAATTTTTTGTGTACTATTGCGTTGATAAAGGCCTCCTATAATATTTTTTCTCATATATCTTCCATGCAAGACAGCGATCCGTTACATTTTTATTATATGTATAGAATAGATAGATTTATAAGGTCCATGACACACTGTTAACAAACACCCCACGCGATAACACGGAATCCCCACTCGCCATACGTTTTCGGCGTGTTATTGTGTCGGGTGTTAACAGTGTGTCTTGACCTTTAATATACCCGCCCTCTGATTACGTAAAAGCAATAGCAAAGCCAAAGCAAAGCGATAATTGTACAATATTCGCCTTGAAATGTCAAAGTTCCTTTGAAATTCATTTTACGCAAGTAATACGAATTTGACAAGCAATCAGCGATTTTTGTACAATTTTCGCTATCGCTTTGCTTTTGCTAGTTAGGTAATAAGGGGGCCATCTTTACCAAACGCTTGCAGTGACCAAGGAGCCTCAACCTCGGAGGAAGTGGAACAAGAGGTGGTAGACGAAGGCGGCAGCTGCAACGACCTCCACCAAACCGTCCAGCAATTCTGGATGAAGGTTAATGATGATGTCAAGAATGTCACTGTGGTAAGTACGTACCTGTGTGAGTTGGCATCATTATGGAGTAGATAACTTCCAGAAGGAGCATACTAACAGAATTTAAAGGAGTTCCACTGATTCTACCTTATCATATCAGTCTATTGCAGTCTACTGCTGGACGTAGGCCTCCCCCGGGGCCCGCCACAAGGCTACTGCCATGTGGTTTTTGCCCATAGTCACCACGCTGGACAGGCGGATTGGTGACCGCAGTGTGATTTTCCGACTATGTTGTCGACACGGGATTCGCTGCCCACCTCCTTTATGATCCTGCAATTCTGGGCTCCTCATTTCGGGAACCACCCACAAACAACCCAAAAATAATTGATTGTGCGATGGTTCACAGCCACGTGTATGTATATACTTATAAATTGGAACCCATATACCTATGGTGCTGTCTGTCGACGAGTATTTCCCAATAATTTTTACACAATTTTCAGGAGGACTTTAAATCCCAAGCTCTGCCTTTAGCCCGCATAAAGAAGATCATGAAATTAGACGAGGAAGTGAACATGATATCTGCTGAGGCACCGGTTCTATTCGCGAAGGCGGCTGAGATCTTCATCCATGAGCTGACCTTACGAGCCTGGTCGCATACCGAGGATAATAAGCGGAGGACGTTGCAGGTTAGTAAATTTATGTTTTCAGGATGACAAAGGAATTTGGAAATATACTTATTATATACATACTATAGGTACCTACACACACAGAACAGGTAATATAGGCACCTGTTCTGTGCCTACACACACGGTTGTTTCCAAAAATAGTGTAGACAGAACTGCAAGATCGCGAATGAGATACTACAACCGCAGTTAGCATAGCGAACACATGATGTAAAAGATTAGTAGTTAGTCATCATCTGAGAAAAGGCCCCTGAGTTCCTATCGACTCTTACGACATGCACGGAAGGAGATGCAGCTGATGTATTCTAGTAAAGCCCCGCATCACCAAAGAGAGCTTTCATGCATACTTGTGCTAAAACTTGCCGGAGACATTTTATTTGTGGATAATACGAGGTACCGTATATTCCAGCGTAACGACATAGCGATGGCGATATCGAAGTTCGACCAGTTCGACTTCCTCATAGACATCGTGCCGCGGCATGATGTCAAGATCTCCAAGCCGAGAGAGGAGTCCATTAGAACTACTCCTGAACAGGTAACCTTTATTGCATATACTCATCGCTAGATGGCAAACGTTTTAGTAAAAAAAAAGTACCCTGATAAAAGCGTTGGTGTCTTTGTAATTTTAATACGGTTACATTTCGGAGCACAACAGTGTGGTTACAGCTACTGCGTTACACTGGCGCTGAAGCTCCGCCCCTATCATGACGTCATGGCCTCATGATTGCCACACGACTCAGTTCATAGTCCCACCTCCTCTTTTATACCTTCTGCATCAATCCGCAGGGCTGTTAGAGTGCGTTTCACCTTATAGTTCCTTTGGATGATGGCGCTAGTTATTATAATGTATGTGTATGTCGACATTTTCTGTGTCACTGCATACAAAAAACTTAAGGACCGAAATCAGGCATAGGAGCTATTCTATGAAACGGACTCTACCTAATTTTCAGTAGCAGAACCGCCCCCTGATTGCCTAATTTGCAATAGCAAAGCCGAAGCAGCGCGATCGCGATAATCTCGAGTGTGTGCGTGCGCGCAACGAGCGCTCGGCCTCCTCCCGCGCTCCGCACCTCGCTCAAGCACACACACACACACACTTAATTTTCGTTGTCGTGTTGCAATTTTATTGCTCTTCTGTAAGTTACGTAACCAACCTACCGTACTTTTAGTCTCGCCACACCACTGCTTAAAAATATGCAGAAGTCAAACCACGTGATTAATTGTACCTAACTACACCGTTTTAATTTAACTATACCTACTCGTACCTTTAGCTATCGATGGAGGGTTGGAGTCAGGCAGGCAGCCGGCCGTAAAACAGCGCCAAATCCGAAAATGATTATGATGAGGTAGAACAGTGGTTCCCAAAGTGGTCCAGGTGGACCCCCAGGGGTCCACAGGAGACTCGATGGGGGTCTACGTTGGCGTGAAAAAATGAGGGTTGACATTTAATTTGTATGTGATGTGGGCCTGTAGGGGGTCCAGGGAGTCCACCAGAACCAGTGCCGGATTAAGCCTGCGCGGGGCCTGTAGCAAATTCTTTCAAGGGGCCCTTGGTATGCTTTAGGTTCTCATGTTTAGGGGTATTAAATAAAACAAAACTGTTAGGTACAAATAAACTTTTCTGGATTTACATACATACATACATATAATCACGCCTTTATCACTTACGAGGTAGGCAGAGCACCAAGGGCCGATAGAACCACATGGTGTCACTGTCATTGCTAAAACGCGAAATAGGTTACAATCGGGTAGACATTATCAAGAATTTTTGGAATTTACGAGTCCCATAATTGAAAAGCGAAAGACTGCTCAGTTATACATATAATAAATGCGCGAGCAGAGTGAAAGCGAAATTTTTTCTCATATTTTGCCCCGCCTGCAGCGAGACATTGCGACTACTTTAGTTACCTATTTACTACCTAAAATTCAAGTTCTACCGAGAAATTGTGACTATTGACAAAACAACCGCGAGCGGAGCGAGCACGAAAATAGGACCACTTGTACTGATCTAAATTTTGCATCTCAAACTCAAAAATAGGCTCCTTGTTCTCGTAAAATTATGAAATTGCCTAAGCTGACCTAAACCACAAGGGTTAGTCATGAACACCATTACAATGAATCCGCGTTTGGCAAATAACCTAATAAAAGTAGGATAGGCTGAACACGATATTATAAGGCTTGATTATGCCCGGCTTTATCCTTTATTACTCCTACCTACAAACCTACAAAGGCATGTTTTTTTTTTAAATCACTGTCCGATACGAGTAGGCATTGGAGCGCGGGGCCCCCCAAGGCGCGGGACCTGTAGCATTTGCTACTCTTGCTATATGGCTAATCCGGCACTGACCAGAACCAGATAACTTTTGAAAGGGGTCTATGAGGAATAAAAGTTCGGGAATCCCTGAGATAGAAGATACATATATATATAACAGATGACATTGTAATTCCCCAGCCGGCCCAACACCAACAATCGACACCATCCACACAACAACAATTCGTCGTCCCGTGTACGCAAGTCGCTCAGGTAATGTACCACAAACGTATTTATATAGCATGCATGCTTAGCGAGTACTTGTGTAACTACATACATAGGTACATACAATCACGCCTTTATCCCTTGCGGGGTAGACAGAGCACCAAGGGCCGATAGAATCACATGGTGCCACACAGACCAATTTTGAGGGTATAGTTGAGATGTACAAGTTCGGTTAGTAGTGACAGGTGGTCAGCCCATCACCTACAAAACACCAACAACACCAAGAAGCAGCTGTAGTATTATACGTTTTATTAACTGTATTATTATACTAGTGGACGCCCGCGACTCCGTCCGCGTGGACTACAGAAAAAACAAAATGTCGAAATTATCCGGGATAAAAACATTTTCCCGGGATAAAAAGTAGCCTATGTTAAGTGGGACCTGTCACAATATATTCCTGAAAACTGCATCGAAATCGGTTCAGCCGTTTCTGAGATTAGCGTGCACAAACGCACAGACAAACCGACAAACAGACAAAAATTCCAAAAATCATCGTTTTGGGTCCTATTGCGTTGATAAAGGTCTCCTATAATATTTTTTCTCATATATCTTCCATGACAGCGATCAGTTACATTTTTATTTATATGTATGTATAGATTAGATATTCTGTTGGTCTGATAATAATGTAGGTACCTACTATTAATATTACTAAGAATGCACATAAAAAAGGAGAGACCTACCTATAAAAGTAAGAACTGGACAGACACGGTACATCTCGTGTATGTGCAACAGCCAAAATAATTCATATCCAATATCAATGAGTAGTCTAAAAACTTGGTTCGCGGCTAACTTCACCCGCCTGTGCTGATGCGGGGCTTCACTAGAATACATCAGCTGCATCTCCTTCCGTGACCCTAGATGGTCACTAGTACATCAGCTACATATTATGGTCGAATCCGGCAGTCACACTTGAACCTAAACGTAAAATTAGCCCTAACTGTCCTTTTCTCTCTCAGCCATTTATTTTAAGAATGGAGAGAGATAGACCTGACTAAGATTAGGTTTACGTTTAAGTATGACTGTCTAAATCAGTGGTTCCCAAAGTGGTCCAAGTGGACCCCCAGGGGTCCACAGGAGACTCGATGGGGGTCTACGTTGGCGTTAAAAATGGGGGTTCACAATTAATTTGTACGTAATATAGGCGTGTAGGGGTCCACCAGAAACAGAACTATTGAAAGGGGTCTGAGAAAAAAAGTTTGGGAACCCCTGGTCTAAATCGACCCTATTATCTCTTTGTTTGCATGTCGTAAGGAGTTTATTTAGGAGCGCTTTCTCAGCGACGAGGAGGCTAGCACTCATTGCTCTTTATCTGTCCACGCTATGCTAAAGGTGACTGTTAGGAGGACCATATGACCCTGAAGTTCTGTCTACCCCACTTTTGTGTGTATGTATGTAGCGTATGATGCTAGACCCATTGCCCCCATAGGAAGTATATCATTCATAACTGTAATATAAACCAAATAATAATCTAAACGGTTTGTCCTGCGCCTGATCTTTCTCCGGTCGTGTCGGCTTTCCGTCACATCGGACTATGAGAGTGACGGAATAGAGAGTGCACTACAATATCTCCTGCGTACCTGGATAATCTCCGTAGAGATTGGTCGCCTTGGCCGAAATACGGTCGGAGAGATACACACACACATATCATTCATAGTATACCTTCTGACTTCAGGAACAGAAGATGAGCTATACAGTGCCGTCCGCCCCGGCTGCGTCCACCGCACAACCGGTGGCGTTGCTGCAACAACTGCTCACAAACTCGGGGGAAATACAACAGCTGCCGGTAAGTATGATACGAGTATACAGTTATATACAAGATATAATTAGCATCGCAAAACATCGACAACAATGGTGAATTTAAAACTAATTTTCAATAATCCATACCTTACCATATATCGATACCATGGAAATTATTTACCTCGTTAGATGTACACACCCATGTTTGTGAATGATAAGACTTCCTACCGTATATAAATTCCATAGCATGCAAGTATGACAAAATCAAACACAGGACTATATATTTACCTTCATCATCATCATCATCAGCTTTTATTGTATTCAGATTGTAGTCCACTGCTGGACGTAGGCCTCCCCCAGGGCACGGCACAAAACTGCCATGGGGGCTATTGGCCCATAGTCACTACCCTGGGCAGGCGAGTTGGTGACCGCAGTTTGTATTATGGACTATGTTGTCAACACGGGAGGCGCTGCTGCCCGCCTCCCGGAAACCTTTAATCGCCTCGTACGATACCCACGGGCAGATATGGGGTGGTACGAATTCTACTCTGCCGGCACCACGCGGCCTTTTTACCTTATTCTAGGTTTATTACTCGTACTTATACCTACTTTTGTGACAATAGCGAAGCGATAGCGAAAATTGTCCTTTAATTACTTTCGCCAAGTAAGGGGGCTGATCATCACCACTGATTCCAGATCCAGTTGACGCCTGCTCAGTTGAATATGATCCGGCTACAAGTGCAGAACAATCCCAACCAGCCCATCATCATACAAGCGCCGCAAGCCACGCCCCAAATCATACAGGCAAGTTTACATATTGTCTTCAGCCTATTGCAGTCCACTGCTGGACGTAGGCCTCCCCCAGAGAACGCCATAAGGCTACTGCCATAGGGGCGTTTTTGCCCATAGTCACCAAGCTGGGTAGGCGGGTTGGTGACCGCTTGAAGCTCACATGTACCTATTCCATAAACAAAACTATTAAATTTTCTTTACAGATCCATAGATAATGTCCTCTATGACAATAAGTAAGAAGCTATCTACAAATTTTAAGACTCGAAATATTTATTTATTTATTTTAAGTGGTGTATAGTAATATTTATTGTAAGTATTTATATATTAATTTTAGTTATTGTCAACGTTTGTTTCCCGAAAAATTTTGTATTTATATATGTGTAAAAAAAAATGGAGGTAGGCTCACCTTGGGACTTTGCATAGGCTGTCTTCCTTAAGGGCCAAAACAACACTGTATTTCTTCTCTTTACATTTAATAACAATAAGAACCAATTTTCATTGCAGGTTTCATCCCAAGGTCAACACCAACCCCAGCAGCAAGTGTTCTTAGCGCAAGTAGCGACGTCACAAGACGATTCGTAGTGAAGTGTTGTGTGAAATGATACATTTCACGTTGAAGTCAAGAGTGAAGTGAGACATTTGACAGTGAAGTGAGAAGCGAGACATTTTATAGTGAAGTCATGTGTGAAGCGGAACATTGCATAATGAACTTATGTGTGAAGTGGGCTAAGCAATGTTTGCCAAGGCTGAGGACTGGGTGGCTGGCTCGTATCATCCCATCCTATTGAGTTAAAGATTACTATTCATGAAATATAATGTTATAAAATTATTAATAAAGAAATGGAAAAAATTCCTCACCCGGGTGGGAATCGAACCCACGACCCCTGCATTCCGCGTGTCAGTGCTCTAACCACTAAGCCACCCGGTCAATTTAATGTTATTAAAAATCCATATTGAAATTTAGACTTGTCATAATCGTGAATATTATTACTACTATGTGTATTTTGACACATTATTGTTAAATTGCATGAGGATTCACGTTTCGAACTAATCATGCAGTTTTATAAAGATATCAAAAACACATAATTGAACGTACATGCTATGTTAATATGCGCTTTGTACCAAGAAAAGCTTACACAGCTGACACTTTGAGAGGCATTACATAAGGCATTAGCAGTGAAAATTCAAAACAATGCAAAGAAATTTATTACAACATACAAAGGGTTATTTACAAATATATGAGAGAAACAGAACTACCCGCAAAATACTGTCTATCTACCTACAATTTTGTTATTAAAAAAATGCTATGGGTTGAAAATCGGGCTCCCGAGTACATTGACTGATCCTAGCATATCATTATTTTTAGACATTAGAGCAGTGGTTCCCAAAGTGGTCTATGTGGACTCCCAGGGGTCCACAAGGGACTCGATGGGGGTCTACGTTGGCGTGAAAAAATGGGATTTCACAATTAATTTGTATGTGTTGTAAGTATGTAGGGGGTCTACCAGAACCAGTTAACTTTTGAAAGGGGTCTATGAAAAATGAAAGTTTGGGAACCCCTGCATTAGAGTATGAAAGAACGTATTAAACTCAGTCTATAATAACGAAAACTATCAACAAAATTCATTCTACCAAAATATTTTGTTTTAAGGGTCTCTGTAGTAGGCTTTTTTATATCACTTGGCAAAACATACATAAGCCCTTCCGCCCCGTGATTACGTAAATAGCAAAGCCGAAGCGGTCACGATAATCTCGAGTGTGAATGCTTGGGCGAGGTGCGGGGCGCGGGGTGAGTGCGGGGCGAGGTGCGGGGCGCGGGAGGACGCCGAGCGCTCGTTGCGCGCACGCACACACTCAAATTATCGCGATCGCGCGGCTGCGGCTTTGCTATTGCTTTTACGTAATCAGGGAGCCGTTACATCTTGTATGACTTGTATGGTAATATCAAAGAGACTCGCTAAAGAAAGTGATTGAAGTTGGATTATTTATCTAAGCTTACTTTGTATTATAATTGAGTTATTTAAGTTTTATTTTGTAATAGAATAATGTTGTTTGTAAATTAAAAAAATTGTTTCTTATAATGCGTTTTTGCTTTTGTTTGTTTCACTACCCATATCTAAATAGTAAATAAATAGGTAGGTATTAAATAGGTAAATAAACAAATGTTAAAATTATTATATCTATTTCGCAATCGAGAAAAAGGACAATGATCATAAATGTATGGGACTTGGGACCACCAGGGATAGAAATAACTTTGATATAACATTTCATAGGCAGGTACACCATATTTTTTACAAAAGGTATTTTTAGATTAAAACACATAGTATTAGGATTAAATTGTTTAATAATAAATCATTTCAAGAATAACTGTAATCTTAGCTAAATTACAAATTGGAAAATTAACAACCATTTAAACTTAACAAATATAGAGATAACAAACAAAAATAGAAATCCGAAAACTTAACAGAAAAATTAGACATACATTTAATAAAATAACAAAAAATTGCACAATTTCAATCCTTATCCAATCTACTCTAGAAGCATCTTTGAAAGTAAAACGCCCTTTTAATAGATAAGACGAATTTAAACGAATTCATATCAAATATCAACCATAAAGTAATGAACAATAATACATTTCAATCACAAAAAAAAAACAAGAAGTATAACAACAAAATCCACATATTTAGACTCAGAATTTAACTAAAATTCAAATATATACAATACACAGTTGAGTGAGTAACTAAGGCGCACTGTAGAAAATGCGTAAATCTACCTATATATAGGTAGATTCAATTAAATATCGAATTAGCACACAAGCTGTCTTCCTTTTTTGACATAAACAAAAAGAGCTATCATGTGTGCTAATTCTCGAATTAAATCTAGGCTTAGCATTTACCACTATTGTGGCGTAATAGTACTCTTCCTAAACAAAAAGGGCATCACTTTCAAAGAAAAATGGCCACAACACCAATAGACGTCTAGTCTTAAAAGTTGCAACAAATTAATTGTTGTACTGCCGGCTTCGCTTCATATAGTCGATGACGGCGTTCAGGTCCTCTTTCAGAAGGCGGATAAGGGCCTTCTTCTGTGTGATCTCCTGACGGACTACTTGGCCTGAGCTGTCTCTTACGTAGTCCATGTATTCCACGTCCATGGCGTTTGAACTGTGAACGAAAAATTGTGTTCTTAAGGACTCGATCCCTTGATAAGCTTTATAGTGACCCAGAAGCATGGAGCCGTTGTTCATAAAAATAGTTGTGCTATCCAAAAGGACGAAGTCATGGGCCGCTGCTAGTCAAAACTAAAAGACCTGCTGCTAGGTCTAAGGATTGTCAACTACCTTGCAAATCAGTGCATGTGAACAGACGCTCTAATAAGTAATTAAATTAAAAATACAGAATCTTCTAAATCAAATTCAATCATTTATTCGACATGAAAACGTTAACACTCATTTGTCGATTGTCATTTTCTATGTTATAAAATGCTTTGTCCTGAAACTAGGAGTGTGTGTTCTTTATATGACGTAGGCATTCGATACGATTTCCCGCGGCAACGGGAAAAACAAGAAAATTAAAGATTTCAAGTAATTGGCGTCCGACGGTACCTTATATTACTGCTTTCTGCTAGACGTGATTGTAATGTAAAATTTTATCAAAATACGCTCAGCCGTTTAGTCTTAACAAGTCTTACTTAAGTACTAGAATCCATAACCTAAGTACCTAAGTATACTAGAATCCATATTATACATACATAGTTATATTTCAAAGTAAACTATAAGCAGGTACCTACCTACATTGAACAAAAGAGAAATCCACACATTGAAACTTAAGGCTAATAGACATAATAGGTATCTCACCAGCGTTCAAGCTCCTGGAACTTTTCTTCCATCGATCTCATCATATGAGCCACTGCCAAGTCCACCTGTTCCTTCATTTCCTCACGCAGCGAGGCTACCGTACTTCTCAACTGTTCGCGACGCTTTTCCCTCAGAGAATGCAGTTCTGTCTGATTCTGAACCAGCATCCGAACAATGCTGAGATGAAATCAATACATTTACAACTAAAGTAGATGTCGTCACTTTTAATTTTATATGGCAAGTTGGTAAACTAAATTCAAATCTTTTCCAACAATTTAGACTTTATTCTAGTGTTATATATTTTAATGTTTGTATTTTATTATTATACACGTACATTATTGTAATAAATATACAGTCAGATATAATATAAGATGTGCAAATTGTTATAAATCAGAGTTTAAAGTTTGAAACTTTTGACGCGATGCAAGGACCATTGCAGCTGCGCTTTGCGCTGCATTTAATGTTGCCAGTATAGCGAAGTCTCCTTTCTGAACCTGTCTAGTACTATCTAGTAAATATCTAGATAGCACACAATGCTGTGGCAGAAATCGGTACTAAACCATCTTGTACTATAGGATAAGGGGGTCTGGCGATAGTGGCGCCTCGACCAGTAGTTTAGTTTACAATGTTTCTGTATTTCACCTGTTGACGCAGTTTCCGATGGAAAGAGACGTATAGCCAAGTCAACAGTAAAATTATTTCACGATCGAATCGATAGATGTTTGTCATTGTGACATTTCTCATTGCGATATAACATTATTACAGAATAATCTACGGCTCCTGTACTAATTTTTTTCAATTAAAATATGTACCTTAATATGTCTCGCGGAACTTCTTAATCAAATGACAATATAAAAATTTCCGAAAAGCCTACCTATCTTTGTACAAATACAAATATCGTCAGTCAGTGTCAGTACATAACTGTATAAAGTATACCCATTGACCTAATTAGGTATCGTCTCAACAATAGACATCACTACAAAAATCAATGGTGATGTCTATCCCCAAGGACAAACACAGTCTACAGGGTGATTTTTGGTCGTCAACGTTCTCGAAAACTACGGAATCTCCTCATCATCACGATCATTTTTCTCCATGGAAGCATACCTGGGAAGTTTCTGGTTTCCAAAATATTAGGGTCCAAAGTTGAGTAAATAGACTGCGTTTTTCTGCATAAATGCACATAGACTCGCGTAGCAAGATTTTTTCACGAGAAATAATTAATATCTGTCTATAAAAAAAAACTAACATAAACACTAGACACTATAAATTTCGCCAGATCAAGTAATTAAAAAAAAAATTGAAAAAAAAAAAAATTCCCAGCATTTTTTTTGGCATAAACTTACTTTATATGATGTATAGAGTATGTACCCTTCGTTAAAGGTGGCCACAAAAAAACATCCTGTATATTCTATAGACGACGAGCTAGTATATAAATTGACAAAACTTACTTCCGATTGGTTGTCTCGTGTATTTCTGCAAGTGTCGTATCAACTTTTTCCATAACTCCATCAACAGAATCTTTGAATTTTTTAAATAGATTGTCATCTGAAATATTGGCATAAACATTTTTACGAAATTAACCTTTTCCTTTAAAATAAGAATATCATTTAACCAATAAATAAGTAACTCACCGTCAATTGTAACTTGATTCCTTGATTCTTGAGTAGCTTGATTCCTTTTAAACCATTCATTGACGCTGGATATACTAGGTAGACTATCAGAAGTAGCTGTCTCAAGTCTTTTGAAATCCACGTTTCTTTTAGTATTTGGAAAGTCTTTTTCAATATCTGCCTTAGCTGTTTTAGAATTTTCAAATTCATAATCAGTCTCCTTTGTTTTAACATTCCCATAAACTTTCTTTTTGGGTTTTACATTTTCAAAATCTAATCCAAATTCTGTTGTTTCAACATTTTCAGAGTCTAACACATAACTCGTTTTCTTTGTTTTATCACTTCGGAGCCGTTTATTATTATCTAATTTCCTTACTTTGGCGTCTTCATAGTGGACAGGAAGTTTTCTTTTAACGGCCTTATCGAATTTTCTAGGAGTTGTCTCGATGGATGCACTAGAATTTGAGCTCGGACTTGTCTGATTTACTCTACGTATATTCGCTTTGGGTGAACTTCTAAGATTATACTTTCCAATGTTTTTCTGTACCGGAAATACTTCTTCAAACATCTTAACTGGCGATATAATAGACCTTCGTTTCTGACTCGGCTGGCTATCTTTACTAACGTTTACATTGTCTTTCTTCTTTCTAGATTTAACATTGTTTTCAGAACTTGTTATACCATCTTTGCTAACTCTATGACTATTAAAAGGTTTTGAAAACCATTCGTATAGTTCTTGAGAAGATAGCCTATTTACTACCACTAAAGGTGATCTTGATCCACTAGATTTTGTACTTTCATTTTCATCGTCAACTACTTTCCTCTTACTTTGAATTCTCATAGGCTCTTCAGGTGATGTAGTTCCTTTATCACTGCTACTACGCAGCTTATAAGGTTTCTTAATTTCCTTCTTTTCACTAAGTTTTTTGCGTAATCTGTTACTACAACAATCATCTATTTCTTGAGTAAGTTTTAGATAATAATCTTGGATAGACTGGTTAAGATCTTGAATCTCCATGTGTCTACCGGTAATCTTCTTTTCAAGAAATCTTGCGTTTGGCGGTGACTCGTCTAAATGTCCATGAGCAGTTATAGGCGATTCGCCTAAAGTAGCAATGGTTTTCTCTGAATGTTTAGAACCTTTCGATGATTCAGCTACGTCTATAACCTCTTCGATACTGTTGGCACGTTTCTGTGAACTCCTTGGTTGAGATTTTTGTGAATTTCTTTGTTTAATTTCTTTTACTTGTCCCAGAGTTGGATTCACATTATCTGTTACTGTAGAAGGATCGTATTCTGCCCTATTTTCAATATTGGCAGGTTTAACTGGACTGCTTTTTACTAGTACTTTTTCAACATTAGTGGTTTTTGGTATATTTTGGGATGACTGTTTATCTCTATTCTTCTTATTTCTTTTTAATGATAGTTTAACTGAAGATTTGTATCTACTAGTCGACCTAGTGACTGTCGTATCATCACTGCGTATTGTTTCACGATCATCATGATCGGGCATTTTATTAATGTCGCTATGAAAGTTAAAATCATCTACGGTGTTATCGTTGCGGACGCTATTGTGTGTCCTATCAATGTCGGATAGTAAATTCTGTGTAGTGTTTGTCGTATTTATTTCTTGAAGTTCTGGACCATCTCTGTATATTTTTTTAAACTTCTCAAGCATCGACGCTGTCACAGAATCGTTAGCATCCTCGTGATTGGTCAAGATAGTTTCAACCAATAATCCAGGCAGTGGACTTTCTGTTCTGTCGTTTTCATCTTGAACAGGAATAATAATTTTAGATTGTTTTTTCATCGGTGCTTTTTTTGCTTTTTTAACAGGTTTTGTTATTTCTACTCTGGCATTCTTGTCTTCATCATCATCTATGGGTTCCATTTCATGAGTTACACTAACTGGTTCAGGGTCGATGTTTACATTCGTTTTGTCCTGGTTTTCTATGACAATAGAAGTGTCTAGTTTTTCTGGCATAGCTTCTCTCATTCTCTCATCTATCAGTTCATTGTGTATCTCCTTTTCAACAGATTTTATAGCTTTGGCATTATCACGTTTTCCAGTTCGCTTTCTTCTAGGTTTTACTGGTTTCTTTTTGGTATCATCTGTAGAGGTATTTGATTCAACTTTGGGCTCAGTATAATTTACCCGCTTAGTCGCCCTACCTCGTTTTGTGGACATAAAAGAATCACCACTACCAAGAGTAGTAGTGCTTACACGTTTCTGTATCGCAAGTTTCTTCTTTTTAAAATCTTCATCCTCACTGTCACTCGTGAAGTTGAATACGGCCAACTCTTCGTCATCTTTTTTATCCACGAAAACCACCTTTTCATTACTATCTGTCTTTTCTTTTAGATTATCGAATATAGCATTCATTTTCTTCGTTTTAGGCGAAGCTTCTATAATTTTTTTGGATTTCCTTATACGAGGGTGACGGATTTGCCTTCTTACTCTCTCAATATCCTTGTAACAAGTAGCATTGTTTTTAGGAGTAACATTTTTACTGGTCTTTGATTCGGCGAGTATTATACTACCAGTTTCTTGCGTTTCTGGAATGTGTACAGCGCAAACAACTTCAGTTATAGGCTCAGCACTGACTTTATCTTCATCTTTAGGAGAATACAGTTTACGTTTTCTGCGTATTTTCGGAGTATCATAACAAATGTTTTCTTCTACCACTTCTGGACATTTTGGTGTTGTTTCTTTTGACTTTCTCTCCTCAACTTCTACTATAGTAGACATCTTGGATGCAGGCTCTATCTCAAGTTTATTTTTTCGCTTCTTCAGGGGTACCTGTTTTTGTTTCAAATCTTTGTCATTTTTATTAACTCTGTACTTAATTTTTATGCCTTTAGGTTTAATTTTATTCTCAGTAGATTTCTTACTACTATCACGTTTAGGTGTACTCGAAAATGTATTTATTTGGGTTATATTATCTAACTGAATCGCATATTTGAAGTTCTTATCAAATTCTTTTTCAAGAGTATCCGCAATATTGATTGTATCTTTTTCTTTAGCTAAACATTTTTCAAATTCTTCGCACACTTTATCGACCATACTATTTAAGCAATCGATAACTTCGGTTTCGTCGAATTCAAAGTTATTATTTTCAGCATTTAAGTTTTCAGCCGTTATAATATAATTATTTTCATCAAAAGAGTGTTCACTGTCATCAGAGCTCGTCTCGTTAATTTTTCTTGCCAGAGTTGGACTTATAATTATATCACCTTCCTTGTTTTCTACAAAATGTTGAGAAAAAAATTGTTCCACAGCTTGTTCATCATAAACAGTTTTATCTGCAATGCGTTCAAAAGGATCATTGATAATATTAGCTGTAGGTTTTTCACTGACTTTAGCAAAATGTCTTGTATTTATATTAAGATAATTTGCTTGTGTTTCATGTACTACTTCTGTATTAGATTCATCCGTTGATGTGGAGGAGCATCCTACATTCCCAGTTTTGGCTCTATCTGTGTTCGTTTTATCAATAAAAGATTGATTGGGATTTTCAAGACTCTTCTTACTGTCGTTACCTGTAATTATGCCACTATCATGTTGCGCATCTTTATCGATAACCTTAGCTTGCATAGCCTCTTGAACCAGCAAATCGATAATGTTATCTGCATTATAATCTTTATTTTTAGATATTCTTTCTAATGTATCATTTATAATGGAATCATCAGCAGAGCCTATTGTAGCGACTAAAAGGCAACTAGTAGAATTTTCATCAGGTATATCTGGGGACATACACTTTGTTTTTGCTTTAGGTTGACCAGTTTCACCATCGCTCTGAGATTTTTTCTTAGATTGGAATTTGTTATTAGATTTCTGACATACGCCGTAATGTGTGACTTTAAAGGTGGAGTTAAGACTTCTGTCGTCTATTTCGCTTACTTCAGTAACAATTGAAAGTTCTGGTTGGGCGCAAACACTGACAGGCTCTTTATCGAATCTATAGGGAGGTAAAGCTGCTAATTTCTCGTGTAACTGAAATATTAATTATAATAAACTTTCAGAAAAGTCAGATAAACTATACGTTGATTACGTATACTTCATTTTAAAACCATGGCATCTGATTGGGTACATCATGGCACAATTATTTTTTTAAGGTTATACAGAGTGATTTTTGGTCGTCAACGTTCCCGAAAACTACGGAATCTCCTCATCATCACGATCATTTTTCTCCAGGTTTTTCTGCATAAATGCAAATAGACGCGCGTAGCAAGACTTTTTCACGAGAAATAATTAATATCTGTCTATAAAAAAACACTATCACCCGATCAAGTAATTTAAAAAAATAAATAAAAAAATTCCCAGTATTTTTTTTGCCATAAACTTACTTTATTTGATGTATAGAGTATGTACCCTTCGTTAATTGTGGCCACAAAAAACACCTTTATTATCAAGACAGTATAACATGTATGTATAGGTCTATTATCTCACCTGTGCTAAGGAGGAAGTAGATGCAGTAGATGGAGACCTCAGCGACGCCTGTATTCTTGGTCGCACTATGTAACCTACAATATCGTCTAAAATGATAACCTATCTTTTTTAAAGTCGGTATATAATAAAGGGATATAGTTACTTGTGTGGCAAACGATGTAATATAAGCTAGTTAGTCTTAAATAGTCTCTAATAAGCCAGTTAGTTAGTTTAGAAGTCTCTAACATTACAAAGATAATATTTGTAGTTGGTTTTAATGCAGTTTTGTCCAAAAAAACATACGATTCAGTTTAATGCTTTTTTGACCATAGCCATAATTAATTTTACCATTATACTGGGTGTAGGGAAACAGGAATTCTAAAGTAAACGCGCGAAACAAAGTTGTGAACAGCCGCTAGTGATTGATTTCAGTGAATTTTAAAATTATTTATTCAGTAAAAGTATGCGACATGACATAGTCAGGCAGTCTAGCTGATTAGTTTTCCGACACAGCAATAGCTACCTACAGTTAAATTTCAGCAATAGTTAGTTAAAATTGCCAACATATTTACCTGAATGCTTACGTCTTTTCACTTCAACAGGGTGGGAGAATCTCGTATCGTCTTCCTAAAAAAGCATTAATTATTTACATAACATTTGTATGGGCTGACCACCTGTCACTACTAACCGAACTTGTAGGTACATCTCAACTATACCCTCAAAATTGGTCAGAAGTGGCACCATGTGGTCCTGGCACCTTGGTGCTCTACCTACCCCGTAAGGGATAAATACATATGTATGTATTTATAATATTTGTTTTATGTCCCAAATTCCGTGAACAGGTTTTCGATAATAGGTCATTTCCACTGTAATACTAAGTGTACGCCGACACACCTTACGATTTACGTGTTTATTTGAACTACAGTATTGATTAATCAATCAACTTCATTATTTACTTGTATTGTTAGCAATCAAGTGACTTCCTTGTTTATCTGTCACTTTAATATTGCTGGTTAGGTAGGTACTTGATTATTTTCGGATTACCCTACACTAATTTTTATCCACTTTCGATCGAATAAATTTTGTCGCTTAAATTCAAACTAGCTAAATATAACACCTTCCTTATTAAGGGTTGCCTAGAAGTGGGCGCCTCCCGTGTTCACAACATAGTCCGAAAATCACATTGTGGCGTGCCCTGGGGGAGGCCTACGTCCAGCAGTGGACTGCAATAGGCTGACGTGTGTAAACTTCATGTATAGGTATAATTTCGTTACGTTGAAGTAGGTACTTATGATTGTAATTACTTACCGAAAGCGGTAGATATTTGGGAACATCTTCGCATCTGCCTTCTGGTGATATATTCAAATTGTCCAAATCCAATAAAATCTGTAAACCAATTGGTTTCTTTTAGGCTCAATTTATACAAGATGATTCCAAAATTTGTGATTTGCTTTTGACACGAAACTATTAGGTAGGTAAAAAGAAACAACTTTCACTATGGGACCTACTCTGAAATAGTAAAAAAGAAATCAGCTGTTCTATACATTTCAGTGCAGTAATTATTTGCATCGAATAGCAGATTATTTTTCACTATTTCGGAGTTGGTCCCATAGTGAAAGTTGTTTTTTTTTTACCTACCTAGTTTCGTGTGAAAAATAATCACTAATTTTTAAAAGACCTTATACAGGGTGTAACAAAAAGGGTATGTTAAGTAAAAAGCTATGTGAACAGCCCACTATAGAGAATCTATCCACAAAATTTGAGACTCGAAATCACATGTTTATTTTTCCAGTTAGTATGGAGAATTTCTAAACAAGTCAGGCATGTTCATACAATCTTGAAAAATAAACATGTGATTTTGAGTCTTAAATTTTGGGAATAGGTTCTTTATAATGGGCTATATTCATAGCTTTTCGCTTAACATACCCTTTTTGTTACATCCTGTATAATTTTGTGTAACTATGATAATTTTCTATACACACCTGATATTTATCATCAAAAATGCCCCTCAAAGCTCGATGCACCCTCGCCATATCACTTCTTGAGGATATAGTCATAGTGACGATGTTGTTATCCTCTCCAGATATCTTTATATCCGAAGGATAGACATACGGGGGGATTATTGTTGTCACTGAAATCTGGACCTCCAGGGCTTTCCTAGAAAACCAGGGGGAATTAGTACATACCTACAATACTATAGGTACCTATACAGGATGTTTTTTTTGTGGCCACCTTTAACGAAGGGTACGTATTCTATACATGAAATAAAGTAAGTTTATGTCAAAAAAATGCTGGGAAATTTTTTTTTTTTTTTTTTAATTTAAATTCCTTGATCGTGCGAAATTTATAGTGTCTAGTGTTTATGTTAGTTTTTTTATAGACAGACTAGTGGACGCCCGCGACTTCGTCCGCGTGGACTACAGAAAAAACAAAATGTCGAAATTATTCGGGATAAAAACATTTTCCCCGCATAAAAAGTAGCCTATATGTTAAGTGGGACCTGTCACAATATATTTCTGAAAACTGCATCGAAATTGTTTCAGCCGTTTCTGTGATTAGCGTGCTCAGACAAACCGACAAACAGACAAAAATTCCAAAAATCACTGTTTTGGGTACTATTGCGTTGACAAAGAAGGTCTCCTATATTTTTTACCCGACTGCGCGACGCAAAGTAGTGGTATTTCTCATATATCTTCCATGTTTTTACCACATTTTCCTCTTATTCTTCGTCCCTATTGGTCGCACTGTGATGATATATAGCCTAAAGCCTTCCTCGATAAATGGACTATCCAACACAAAAAGAATTGTTTAATTCGACCCAGTAGTTCCGGAGATTAGCGCGTTCAAACAAACAAACAAACAAACAAACAAACTCTTCAGCAGTATAGATATTAATTAATTATTTTTCGTGAAAAAATCCTGCTACGCGCGTCTATGTGCATTTATGCAGAAAAACGCAGTCTATTTACTCAACTTTGGACCCTAATATTTTGGAAACCAGACACTTCCCAGGTATGCTTCCATGGAGAAAAATGATCGTGATGATGAGGAGATTCCGTAGTTTTCGGGAACGTTGACGACCAAAAATCACCCTGTATACAAACACGTCAGCCTATTGCAGCCCTGGACGTAGGCCTCCCCCAGTGTACACCACATGGCTCGATCTCCAGTTTTTGCCATCCAGTTACTACCAGCCGTCCTCTTTAAGTCATCGGTCCATCTGGCCGGAGGGCGCCCAACGCTACGCTTACATAACTACATACAGGGTATTTTTGGTCGTCAACATCTCCTCATCACGATCATTTTTCTCCACGGAAGCAAGCATACCTGGGAAGTGTCTGGTTCCCATGATATTAGGGTCCAAAGTTGAGTAAATAGACTGCATAAATGCGTATAGACGCGCATAGCAAGATTTTTTCACAATAAATAATTTCTTTTTTTTTATATCTGTCTATGAAAAAAACTAGCATAAACACTGTACACTTTAAATTTCGCCCGATCAAATATTATAAATATTTTTTTTTTATTTACATCGTTTCCCAGCATTTTTTTTGGCATAAACTTACTTTATTTGTTGTACGTATCCTTCGTTAATGGTGGTAACGAAAAAAACAGCCTGTATACAGGATGTAACAAAAAGGGTATGTTAAGCGAAAAGCTATGTAAATAGCCCACTATAGAGAACCTATCCACAAAATTTGAGATCCGAAATTACATGTTTATTTTTCCAAATAGTATGGTGAATTTTTAAATATGTCAGGAATTTTCATACAATCTTGAAAAATAAAAATGTGATTTCGAGTTTAAATTTTTGGAAATAGGTTCTCTATAGTGGGCTATTTATACAGCTTTTCGCTTAACATACCCTTTCTGTTACACCCTGTATAAAATCACGGCGTGCCTTAAGAGGCCTATAGCATCAGAGGCACACGACTGTGTTCGCAGCGTAAAGTAATCAAACTGATCACGAACGACATCCAGTGTTTTACATCCTCTGTGATGCGTCTTTTTATTCATTTTGGTTAGCTGGAAGAGCTCTCTCAAAGAGCTCTAAGCTCACCTTTGCACAATAAATTATTTGTGTTTACCTCTTGGTGGGCAGCAGCGCCTCCCGTGTTAACATAGCTTAAATACAAACTGCGGTCACCAACCCGCCTGCCCAGCGTGGTGACTATGGGCAAATACCCCCCATGGCAGTCGTGTGACGTGCCGTAGGGGAGGCCTACGTCCAGCAGTGGACTGCAATAGGCTGATGATGATGATGATTATGACCTATTGTGTGTATAATTTTTACACTTTTAGCATAGAAGGGTCAGCGGATGACACATTAAAATCAAAATAAATCAAAACAAAATCAAAAAAACCTGTATAGCTTAGCGACAGAGGTATTATCGTTTGCGACGACTAAAGTCTCGAATGAGTTCATGTTGGCAGCCCCCAACGCGTCCAGCATTTGCGGATCCAGCAGGACAGTGATACATTTGCTTGTACTGTTCACGTCAAGCCAGGCCTCCCTTCTCTGCTCGCTCTGAAAGGTCTTACACTTCTAGACTCTTTGGTAGTTTGATAATATTACAGGCTATTTGACTATGTATTTTTTTTATTTAAAAAAGTTTGCGGCGATAGCCCAATGGTTAATACGGAAGGCGTAGGGGCGTAGGTTCGATCCCACTCATATGGGCCTTTAACAATTAATTTATTTAATGTACGGATTTTAATAGTAGGTACACATAGTAGATAACATGACCGACCACCATTCAACGGAACTATACAGGGTGTGTGTGACAGCCAGGCAAATACTGAGATACTGAATAAGTACCATCGTTTTGAGTTATACGACAGTGTTATTTCTTGCAGGAAATTAATTTTTGATTTGATTATACGCAATGTTTGCGAATCTGTGACTAATTAAATGGGCTTATTAGTTGTTGTGTGATACATTGCTGTATTTTTGTATCATTTGTGACTCTCCGGTTGATCAGTTAATTGAACTTTTTTTAAAGGCAACTTTTTTTTGGAAATTATCCATTGGTTAAATTTTATTTTGTCATTATTTAAGGCCTACTTAAACAAACCATACTATTTTTTGCTGAAAAAATTTTAAAAAAGAGTCAGAAAATTTTGGAAATATCCTGCGAAAATTTTCATTGGTTTTCATCTCAAAATCATAGTCTGAACTCACCCACCATATCAATGCCTGGCTGTCACAAACACCCTGTATATTTGATCTCTCTAAGTAAAAATCCGTTGCGTAGTTAAAGATCTAAAGACTAATCGATGGACAGACAGCGGCAAGCGGCTTTGTTTTTAACCCCGATGCAAAAAAAAAACGGAGTGTATATTATGTAGTGATAGGTACCTAAGCCAAAAAATTATATATTTATCCATTAACGTATAAAGAATAACGGACAGAGTGTTGTGACTACACAGAGTGAAGCATTCATAGTAAGCTCGGCAACGATATTCCGTGGAGTAGGGATGCGTATTGACGCGTTATCCACCCACACATACAAACCATAGTAAGCTTAGGCGGCTACTGGAAAATGCCCAAAACGCGCCGCCATTTCGGTGCTTTAATCTAAAGCAGTGACAGCATTCCGTCCGTTGTTCTTTATACGTTCATGTATTTATCTAAATAAACATGCAGCATAGCACATACAACAGATCCAGCCTAATGCTTAACTAATGCCAGTTAACATCTTCTACAGCTCAACCAACAACCATATAGACATATAGCGGACGCCCGCGACTCCGTCCGCGTGGACTGCAGAAAAGACAGAAGAATTCAGAAGGCGCCATCTGTTGCAGACTTATGGAACGTACGATTAATAACAACAACCAACGTTGATGATCAGTTTTTTATTAATTATTAGTTATTAAGACCATTAATTTAAATAATAACTATCCTATCATCTAAGTTGGACCAAATTACATATATATGCCAATTTTCATGAATATCAGTTGACTCGTTTTTGAGTTTATTCGGAACATACACAGTGACACGGATTTTTTATATATTAGACATATATGTAGAATGGTCACGGGTGCAGTGTACCCAAAATGGGATAGCCATGACTACAGGATCATAAGCGAGATCCCACAGCTATGCATAGTAAAGCGATAACACCACCCGTATGATGAATTTGGTGAGAGCGAGATGTCTCACTTTTAAACGTCAAATTCACAAGAGCTATTAATAACTAGATAAACTAAGTGTATGTACTTTGCATGTAAAAATAGACTTAAGAATTAGAATAGACACTCGTTCTCGAGCCTGCGGACTGAAGGAATTAGGGCTGATAGAAGTGGTTTCCAATCCCTTTTTACACACCAAGTAGAAACACTTGCCTTGTCTAGGTATTACTTAACTCTAGCCTAGGTATTATTCATCATACCGGTGCAGGATGTAAACTATCAGTGACAAGTTGCTAGCCTATCGCCTGAAAGCATGCCCGAGTTCCTTAGTCGACTCTTAAAATATAGTAGCACGCGGAATGCAGAGGTCGTGAGTTCGATTCCCACCCGGGTGAGGAATTTTTTCCATTTCTTTATTAATAATTTTATAATATAGTAGAAATAAACTTACAGTGACTATGGCGACCTTCCCAACAGTAAGCTTCTTACAAACCACGGACGTTATCAACTCGTTGGCTTCATTTTGGGCATTCAAGAAGTCCCGTGCGTCCTAAATGTTTTCAAAATAGCCATAATGTAGAGTTCGTTTCATAGAACAATTGCCGTTGGGCTGATAGGTAATGATTCCGTTCGTCGTCGCATTGCTATCGCTTTGCTTCTTTAAGCAGCAGAGCGATAGCAATTCGACCATGAGACTTGTGAGTGAAACAATTTTTGCACTAAATAGTAATAGTACGTATGTATCACCGATTCTATTATTATTCATTTACTTAAAGAAACAGTATTGTTTTTTTTTTAACTTAATTCGCATCTATGTGCCGCCGGGTAAAGGCATGAAGGGTAGGTCTTTCTAACCATCTCAATTTCATCAGCCCACTACCACCACATATAGGCAAACTATGTATAACTATGACCATAATAGTAATGTATCAGGCACATAGCATTTCATGCCCATGCAACAAGCATGATTTTAAATTAAAAAAAAACACCCATTAACATTTCATATCAGTGACATAACATAACCATACAAACAAATAAAGAAGTTGATTAAAGATTCACAATAAGGGGCCATCCATATATCACAGGTTAAGGGGGATGGAGGGGGTCGTCAAACTGTGACATTGTGTGACAAGGGGGTTGGAGGGGTCCTAAATTTCGTGACGTCACAATTTCATTCAATAATCTCTAAATATGTGATGTCACACTAGGGAGGAGGGGTCTCACAAATGTGACCATCTGTGACAAGGAGGGGGGAGGGGCAAAAAGTAATGAAATTCGTGTGATGAATGACCCCTAATGGACGTTACAATAACATACAACATGAAATAAATAGATTACCTACACTTCTAGACTATGGTAACTATGGTAATACTATGTAACATCCTCACCCTAAAAAAGTTCTGCCAAGGCCTCTCCAAGAACACCTGAACAGCAGCCCTCGTAAACCTGTCCTGCGGAAACCATCTGTCAGCTGCCGTCTGCTTGACTGCCGGCTGCTGACGAGGCAGCAGCCATCTCATCAGGGTCTCCATTATGCTGTACTGGGTCGGCAGGTGACCACAACCAGCCATGTATGATGACAGCTTCATACTGGATATGGAGGTTTAGAAACAATGTTGAAAAGCCCACAGTAGAGCCAGTAAATATTACAAAATGTTGCACATACATGATATGCAAAGTTTTGTTGCATACTTATACTTGTAAAGACCTTGATTTAGCTGTATTTCACTATACTGTTGCTATTATCTTGTTTATAATCTGTTGGTCTATGTAGTACAATAAAAAAAATAAGTGTTTAAAATATACCATATAGCCAAACTACAGGATCCCCGACATGTAATTTTACATAATTAAATGTACTTACAAATATGGATCCAGTTTATTTTTAAGTGCAAATCTGATCTCTCTGCTAGAATCAGCACAGCACAGGTTGAGACAGCGTAAAACATCAAACTTCTGCACAGCAGTCGGCTTTGGCATCCTTGCTAGATCCAATAAACATTCTGCTAATTCTTCGACTATTATGTTTGGCAATGTTTGGTGTTTAACCCTTATATCCTACATAAAGATTACAATTGTATAAGATTTTTCAGTGAGACCATGTAATTCTTGTATCTTAATGTATTTAATTTGACGTAAGAAGGTGTTAGTTACCACAATAAATTTTAGTATGGGCTGAAGAAACGTCCACCATTCTGGACATTGGGGCATTAAACGGCTGCGAAGAGCGTCTAGCCAATATTTTAATAGAGAAATCAATTCCTTGCCAAGCAAACCCCACGACTTGGAAGGCGGAGTAAGTAGCATGAACTCTACTATTTTAAATGCCGCGCCAGTCTCATTGTACTTTTGGAAAAACTGAAATGCAATAAGTACGTAAGAGTCAGATTCTGAACTATCAAAAGGCCTCAGTTTATTATTTAAGAAAACTAAAAGAACTTACATCAATCTCAAATGAGCGTATCTTTTTCAAGCACAGCACAGTAGACATGTTAAATTGAATTTTTGTTGTTTCCTGTTTTCTAAACACATCGTTCGTAATGGAAATGTAATCGTTTATATTATTAACAGTTTTAAGAACTTTGATAAGATCCATTTTTATTAGAAAGTCGCAGAAAAATCTGAGATCACAAGCATCACATGAGTGAAAACTTTTTGATTGTTGAAATGGAAAACTTTCCCGCGAAAGCTTTTTAAAATAGTTTTTGTCTTGTCTATGGTCAGTTGCCGACGACGACGGTGCCGACCTCAATGCCGACCAGATAGATCTCATTGGTGCCGACGCTCGAGGTGAGATTCGGCGGGAAAAGCTGGAAAGGAGCGGGGTCCGTAAAGTGATGTTTTCTGGTAGATAAGTTAAATTATGTTTACTTGTGATGTGAATCTAGTGCGTGTGCATGGCTTTATATGCAGGTAAGCTAAGTAAAACTTTAGTCGGAATGTAAGTTGTTTCTGCAGTTCTTTTTGATCTTTTCTAATTTTACACCCATTCTTGAGGATTTTCCCGACGTTCATCATCATCCATTCATCATCATACATCATAAATCATTTACTAAAGACAATGGCTGTATGGGCTTAGTTCCCCTTGCCTTTCCTTCGGGATAAACTAAACAAAAAAAAGGCTCGAGGTGACCCTGTTCCAAAATGTAAAAAAATATCTTTGTAATTTGCGATCGTCCATGACGCACCATGATGATGGCCCATTCTTAAAATTGAAGACTGTGTGAGTATATGATTTTCTATTTTCCACGGTTTTCTGTTGAATAGCTATTGAAAGATACGTTCGAGATACACTGACGTAGGTCTTCACGAGATAAATAGTGAGTAAATAGCAGAACACTTTGATCATAATTTCCATTTATTCCAATACTCTTATTTAATACATACTCTATTGAGACTATTGGCAGAATAACTTGAAAACGTCTTATGTAAAAAAAAAATATGACGGCGGTCGATCGCGCGATGACAGTTCGTTGTCGAAGTTTTTTTTGGTTCGCGATAACGCCGAGCTCAAATTATTATTTTCTAGCGCTCGATCAGTTTTACTAACGTCTCCAAAATGATTGGGTGACTGTAATATCGTCGCTTGAATAATTTAAACAATAATGCACGTCCGCAACGCGAATATAATAGGCTCTTTGTGTTATTGTACAGTTTCGGTGTTATGATCCGTTTGTAACAGTGCTTCTCAAACCCCGCGAACTAGTCGATATTATGTGGCCCGGAAGAATAAACAACAAAAGGATTTTACAATTATGATGCCCGTAGTGTATACAGTGTATGGTTTTGCCATATTCTTTATGATAGCGTGGGTGTGCCTTTGGTTACTTCATCTAATGGCTCTTTCTTATTCTAAGTGGAAGCTTCACCGAACAATAGACCGGTCGCCGCCTGAGCAGCCGTACCCGGGGGTCTCGATCCTGAAACCTCTGACCGGAATCGACCCGAATTTGTTTTCGAACCTTGAGACGTTTTTCACTTTGGACTATCCGTGCTACGAACTGTTATTCTGTGTAGATAATGAAAACGATCCAGCGGTGATGTTAGTGAATAGTCTCATACAGAAGTATCCGAAAGTGGAGGCGAAGTTATTTATCGGGGGACTACGCGTCGGAGTAAACCCTAAGATCAACAACATGCAGCCGGCGTACCTGGCGGCGGTGCACCCCATGATCCTGATAAGCGACGCCGGAATCCGCATGCGGGACGATACCCTCCTAGACATGGTGCAAAACATGCGGGAAAACGTCGCCATAGTGCACCAAATGCCGTTTACGTGCGACGCGGAAGGCTTCGCGTCGGTGTACGAGAAGATTTACTTCGGCACGGCACAGGCGCGATTATACCTCAGCGCAGATCTGCTGGGTATAAACTGTCATGTCGGGATGTCATCGCTGGTGCGGCGCTGTGCGCTGGAGGAGGCGGGAGGCATGGTGGCTTTTGCAGACTATTTGGCGGAAGACTACTTCATGGCGCAGGCGGTGCTGGCGCGGGGATGGAAGCTGCGCGTGGCATCGCTGCCTGCGCTGCAGAATGCGGGCGCGCGGTCGGTGGCCGCGCTGCAGGCGCGGCTGCGACGCTGGGCGCGCCTGCGCATGGCCATGGTGCCGGCCGCCACGCTGCTGGAGCCCCTCAGCGAGTGTCTGCCCCTCGGCGCCGGCGCCGCCTGGGCCGCTGGCGAACTCTTTGGAGCCGAACCGCTGCCCTTCTTCCTCGTACACCTCCTTGTGTGGTTCCTCTCAGACTGGTTAATGTTAAGTTCGGTGCAAAACGGTTCACCACCGTTCACCAAAGTGCAGTTTTTACTAGGATGGGTGTGGAGTGAGTGCTGTGCTCCGTTTGTGTTGCTGTCCGCGATATTGAACCCTGAGATCTCGTGGCGGACTCGCACCTACCGACTGGATTGGGGCGGGCGTGCTCACGAATTAAAAGCTAAACTCAAGTGTTAATCTGCCCCCTACTTACTCAAAAGCTTTAATTTGATGAATGTCTATGTTACATAATGTGTGGGTTTTGAATGTATGTTATTGTTAGATTAAGGTTTTACTTTAATTAATAATTTTATTTATAGTTTTGAATGTATATAGGTAACAACTCAGATAACATAAAAATGTTGTGCATAGAACAGAGAGAAGCAGATATAGAAGTACAGTACTGTGTTATGTAAACACATACTTGTTATCTTCTTTTTGTTAACTTCGTTGTAATTGAGCAACTCTTTTTTGTTATGCTGCTGGTGATTGTTGATTTTATTTTTAGCTACATTTTTAGAAGCACTTTTGTTGTATTTGATTTGGATGGTAATTTGTTACCGCTAGCTATTGCCATATTATTTTCTAGAGCAGGAAACAGGTTATCATGTGATATCTGGATACCTGGTAAGCGGTATGAGCCATATCACTTGTGATTCATCAGCTTATCATTATCTACCTATGTTATATGTAACATTTGTATGATAAAGCCATACCTAAATATTCTAAATATGAATCATTTATTATGTATGATGGTGATTTGATTTAAAATTCGTTGGAACTAATCAAAACCTATTGAGACAGGGAACCACAATTTGTACAAAGTATTTACCATAATAAAACAACAGCCAAAATATACCCTATTCCAAACAGATTAGACTAGAACATTTTAAATAATATCCTGTAATCAAATCAAAATTAGACCACTCAGATGTTTGAAAAAGTTGTTGCAGTCTATTTGCAGTCACATGATTTGAATATTGATAACATTTCTAAATAGGTTTAGGATAGGGTATAGATTTATCTAAGAGGAACAAGCATTATTAAAAACAGCACCTGGCAATAATAATTTCCTTTATTTTATTTTGATGTAAAATGTCATTAAATTATCTCTTTGCTAAGAGAGAGATACTTTCTGAAAACAGACACAGTTATTGTAACTTTTTTTTTTACAATTAGCTAGGCAAACATTTGACCGCCATTGTGCCTGATGTTAAGCAAGATGCGGCCTAGAGTGGTACCACCCTACATGTTTGCCTAGAAAGTGCCTATTCACTCTAGCTTTGAAGAGACCAATGTTGTAGTGCTCGGGAAATACATTGGCAGGAGGTGCATTCCACCCCTTAGCTGGAACTTGATGTAAACATAAAACAATTAGGTATTTGGTTTAAAAACAAGAAAATGTTTTGAAATCCAACCTACACACTTGTTTACATTATTGACAATATCACAGTACATATTTTGTAAAATCATCATCATCATCAGCCTATTGCAGTCCACTGCTAGACGTAGGCCTCCCCCAGGGCACGCTACAAGACTGCCATGGGGGGTACTTGCCCATAGTCACCACACTGGGCAGGCGGGTTGGTGACCGCAGTTTGTACTTTGGACTATGTTGTCAACACGGGAGGCGCTGCTGCCCACCTTCCGGAAACCCTTAATCGCCTCGTACGATACCCACGGGCAGACATGGGGTGGTACGAATTCTACTCTGCCGGCACCACGCGGCGTGTACTGAAACTTATAGATTTTTCATCTCACATTGATATCATATTATTATAAAACTGAAATTCAGCAGTGTTGCAGCTTTCCCTTAATTACTGTGAGATTTTCAATAATAATAAATGTGTAGTTTAACACTGCCTTTTCACCAAAAATGTGCAATCCCACATTGCTATGCATTGATATGCACCAAACATATTCATTGGTACATGATGTCAAACATATAACAAGGCAGCATAGCACATCTTCAGTGGAAAGGCAGCCTTATGCTGAAACATGGATTTAAAATTGCTTAGACAAGGCCATTATTAATTTGTAAGGTCATGTAGGTTACATACTTAGGTAATTGAGACAACCAAGGGCAAAGGTTTCATTAAAATTAGGACTAATTTGTTTAAATTAACTAGTAAGTCATAGGAAATGCCTGATATTATACAGGTTTGGGGATTTAAATATGTAGTTGGTATATTATATTCCAACTTTATTTAATTCTAGTTACTTTATTGTATACAGAAAATGTGCAATAATAGTTTTTATGTTGCCTATTTTAATTTGATGTTTTTGCCCCTAAAAATTTACTATGGTCTTGTTTCCAAGTAGATTTCTGAGCTATCCTTTACTATTGGTTATTATGATTAATCTTGAAAGAATAGGGAACTATTTGCTTACCCTTGAAGGGGTTTATAGTGAGTTGTCTAGCTATTTACACATATGTGACACCAATTTGGCCCATGCTCATTTATTTGCATGGAACAGCAATTTATAAATTAAACATAAAAATATTTTGAATCTTTAATATAAAGAACACCTTGTTTGAATGAATCGCAGACAAAGGAAGCTATTTTTCAAGACAACTTAAGTGCATTTGTTTCTGTGCTGTCCCATGCCAGGAAAGTGAGTGTGTGTGTGAAAAATGCCTATTTAGCAATAAATAGTTGTATAGAATTGTACAAATTATGAAAATTGTATGTAAAATTTTATTCCAGTGCTATATCTACGCGATTCTTTTCTAAAAAATATACAGGGTTACTCTCTCTAAAGGTATGTCCACACTGGGGTATAATACTTTTCAGACAAGTTGTAAAATTATGTAATTTGTATATAAATATTAGGAAGAAAATTGTATAGTTGAGCTCTTTGTATATCCTATTTATAGTGTCATACATGCTATGCCTATATTTGACCAAACCCCTGGTGTGGACATTTAGCAAAAGCATAGGTATGTGTACAGTTTTTTAGATTTCTCGAACAATACAAACTAAACACTTTTATAATTTATCTATTTATTAAATGTTTTAGAACTTACACAACCTATTTATTTAAAATTGTCTTAAGAGAAAATGGCTGTACATAAGTGATAAGTTTTTTAAGTAATGTATTTAGTTTTTGATATCTAAGAGACTGTATACATGGCTTATAAGAAATATAATTTATTCCCACTACATATCTTGATTTGTTTATAGTCACATACCTGCTTGTTTGTTTTTGATTTGACCAACATAGTAAACAAAGTATGGGAACTAATGGTAAGTTATTCTACATTGTCAGCGCATGTTCGCCTTTTTCCGTCGCTCAGAATTGTTATTGGTGAGAAAGATAGCGGGAAATAAAGCTATAAAAGTAAAATTGAGCAGTTTTCGCACTGACATGCTCTTTGCTGACATGTCGCATCTCTTCGTGGTAGCTTACGTAATACTTTTTTAAGCCATCAGCGAATATTCTAGAATTTTTGCTATCGCATTGCTTTTGCTAGATACGTAATATGGAGCGAGTTATATATCTTTCTCCCTGAAAACTGCTTACACATAGTTATATATATTCATCTAAAAAATTGTTTACTGCTGGTCAAGTCAAATATAGATTTGTTATCCGAGTGAGATCTTATCAAATCCGAGTGATATTCAGTGTTAGCGAATTATCTTAAGTGTCGAGGATATTGCTTACCTACAGACCGAGTAGAAAACAAATACAGAACGAAAAGATTCTACGTGCAAGCCATAAAATTAAGTTGGGTTTTCTGGGACAACAGCAATTTACGAGCGATCGCAAAGTTAGCGAACATTTCCACTAATAGGGTTTTGACTTCATCACGTCATTTTACGAACGCGCTAAATGAAGGCTTCCTATTAGAGATAATCTTTTTATTTTACACAGATTTTTTCTTTATTATACACAGAAAACCAAAAGATAATCCACAAAGGCGAGCTTATCTAACAGAAAATAGACGGACAGAAAAAGGGGTTCGCGATCGCTCGTAAGTTTTTGCATTGCCCCTGTATTCTAGTACCTCTGGATTGTTTGATGTACCTATATTTTGGAGCAGGATTTCAGGAAAAGGTCTGACATGGGACCAAATTTTAATGATAGTTTTATAATTATTTTAAACTGTTTTTTTTTTAAACGTTGTTTATTCATATGGTATTTAGCGGAACTGCGGTTTAGACGAGATTTAATTCCATCAAAAACATTACTTTTAAATATTTAAAAACCCTAACACATCTAAAATGACTTTATCGGTAAGTAATTTTAAACAGCCTCGCTCTACTGAATACAGACAAAACACAAGTTTTTACTTGACCTTCAAGCCCTTAAGAAAAACTACCAAAAAACTGTCGCTCTATTGTACCATACTACTAATAGGATCATACTCAAAATAGGTCGTTTTTTTTTCTAACGATCAGATAGCCTATATGAAGCTAAACTATTGGAAAATCGTCCCTTAACAGTACAAGATATGCTGCAATTAAAAGAGGTACATACCTTCCCTATCTTTGAACACGAGACTACTTCTGATTTTAAATAATAAGCAATTCTAAGTCGCTACTACATGGACGTAGAACATTTTTGTGAACTATGCTTTTGTGATCTTGTAGTTTTGGCCACCCCCTTTTGCGAACACAGCCGTGTGTTTGTTTAGTTTTAATTATGTACGTTGGTTTTAATAGGGTAAGGTCGCCTGTATAGATAGGTATTAGGATTATGTGAATGTAGTCTTCTTCAGACATCTAGCGACCAGTCACAAGTTAGGAAATATGTCGTGGCCTAGGGCCACGCTGTTTTCCCTTAGGCGCAGGCATTGCTTCATGGGCGCAGGCCACATATAAATGGCGTCGGGCGCGGACATGGCACCAGCGGCTTCCTAATACATTCAAATTTCATACCAAGTGCATACAAATATAACGCAATTAAGGATAAACGGAATGTCGTGGCTTGGGCGTGGACATGAATGAGCCACGACATTCCTTTTATCCTTAATTTTGGGCCAAGAGATTATCAAGCAAGAGTCAAGACACACATTTAACACGCCACGCGATAACACGCCGAAAATGTATGTGGAGTGTGGATCGCGTGGGGTGTAACAGTGTGTCATGGGCCATACATATATGTAAAATGTATGTCATTGATATGTACTCGTACATACTGACACGCGTGTTGTCACGTCGGGTGTTAACAGTGTGTCTTGACCCTCCGATTCTAAACCGTGGTTCCGTCTAAACACGTAAAATAAACGAAGTTAAAGCCGCGAGAAAATAAGACTCTGGTCAAACTGGACTATCCAAAGGTACCCCTAGTGGTTTTATAATACCTGATAATGCCACACTTCTTCTACCACAATCTATATAAAGATGGTGTGCTCTTGAAGCTGTAATTTGGAAGTTGAAAGGCTATTTGCAATGTGATTTTAACATAGTTACTGCTAACTCTCGAGTAAATCTATATTTGATATTATAAAGTTAAACAGTTTGTTTGTTTGAACGCGTTTGTTTAATCTCAGGAACTACTGGTCCGATTTGAAAAATTCTTTCAGTGATAGAAAGCCCATTTATCGAGGAAGGCAACCCGCCCCGGCGTCGCACGTTTGCAATGCCCCCTCACGCGGACGAAGTCGTGGGCGGCCACTAGTACCTACATATATATACATACGGCTGTGTTCCCGGAATGGGATAGCCAGAACTGCAGGTTCATAAGCGAGATCCCACAGCTACGTTTAGCATAGCGGAGATAGATGTAAACTAATTACATACATATATAATCACGCCTTTATCCCTTACGGGGTAGGCAGAGCACTAAGGGCCGATAGAACCACATGGTGCCACTTCTGACCAATTTCGAGGGTATAGTTGAGATTTACAAGTTCGGTTAGTAGTGACAGGTGGTCAGCCCATCGCCTACAAAACACCAAGACCTTCTTGTCCCTCTACTGACTTGTACAGTATGCCCGGGAAGAGAAGCAGCTGTAGTATTATACGTTTTTTTTTTCATTCCCAGAGCAGCATAGAAGAAACTAATTAATTAATCATAGGTAGGTAGCTATTCCTAAATGAGGTATCCTTATTAGGTAGGTTATATTCCTGTGCTGATGCGGGGTTTCACTAGAATACATCAACTGGCATCTTCCGTGCATGTCGTAAGAGTCGACATGCACGGAAGATGCCATTTTATTGGCTGTGGCATATCCTTTAAGACTCTGTAGTTGCGTCTACCCCAATTCGAGAGAGCACATGATCGTAACGTGTCTACATACAGGGTGTAAAAAGACAACGTTGTTATTTTAATATCTCGTAGGTATTCTTTGTAACGTAACGATCATTTTTTCTATGGAACCAACCCTGGGAAACGAAAATTTTATTTTTATTTTATTGCAAGCAATGTAGGTATTCGATTGACAGATGTAGGTACCTACAAAAGTAACATTTTTAAATATTAATATGGTGTCTTTAAAAAAATGTTTTTTAACTGTTTCCAGATGGATTTATTTAAAAAAAAATGCTGATATTCATGTAACTTTTGACCTCAATATCTTGGAAACCCATGGTTTTTCAGGGGTGCTTCCATAGAAAAAAATGATCGTGATGTTGCAAAGAATACCTTGCTGTCTTTTTACACCCAGTATGTAATGTTTGTGTTAGGTATCTAGTTATTCAAACAGCTGGCCTTTGTTGTGCCACCAATAATATTATAGGTAACAACTAGCATACACAAAGTGTGAATGACGTATTATTACAACGCGTAAGGCATTGTGTTTCATACAATTTCGCGTATGGTACTCTATTACGTCACAGAATACCTAATAGTCGTATGTATACTAAGTCCAACGTTACTGTTTATGTGCATATGCACGTCACGTAAACTGTGGGCCATGTTTCGCACATGTTTTTCCTCTTTATAATTATCCGGTATTGGAGGCTGCCTAGAGCTGTTTTACATATTAAGTCCCATGTATGATTTCGGTACTAACATGTTTTGTATGCAAATAATGTGATCACATAGAGAAACTTGTGCCATCATTCAATGGAACTATGTAAGTTGTTTTCGGTGAAACGCACTCTACCAATAGCGAAGAATATGCTAAAGGGAATTTCCTTTACGCTATTTCGCATTTTTTGTAGTAATTTTTCGCTAGAACTAGAAGATGGCTCTACCGATTTTGATGAAATTTTCTGTGTGTTTAAGTAGATTTGCTAATAGACTTCTAGCTTATTACCTATTAGTTATTTTGTCTACTCTCTAGTTTTTTTTCGATGAACTAGGTCATAAAAGTATTATTATCAACAAAAGATATCCCCTTTATTAGCTGTCTAGCTTGGTTATCGAGATCCTACCTCATACTAAACAACTGGGCAATCCTTGGTGATATTGCTTTGGTTTATAAAGATGAATTTTCAACGTCCAAATGGGAAAAATTCCAGAGAAAGGTCAGATCAAGAGTAGGTAGGTACCCTAAACTGACGAGCGTGCATGGAAGAATACCATGAAAGTAGATAAAGCGAAAGAGGTGTGTCAGGGCTGTGGCAAATGGAGATCCGCGAAAGAGATTTCACCCCTCCGGAAAAGAGTCATGATTTTAAGTAGGTACCTACATATGCTAAAAAGACTTATTTTTCGATAAACTACTTTACCCATAATAGGTAGGATACCTACTACATAAATAAGTACTTTACCTAGTTATTTATGGAGCTAAATTGTTAAACACTTAAATTTTCTTTCGTCACTATTCGTCACGACTCAATATTAGTAATGTTTCGAAGAAAATCAATATTAGGTTAGGACAGATCACGAAAGTTCGTTTGTAGACTTATGTAGGTCATTTTGTAAACGGACGTATACAGGGTGTATCGAAAGGGATATGTTAAGCGAAAAGCTATGTAAATAGCCCACTAAAAGAAACCTACCCACAAAATTTCAGGCTCGAAATCACATGTTTATTTTTCCCTATAGTATAGAGAGTTTTTAAATATCTCAGGAATTCTCATACAATCTTGAAAAATTAAAATGTGATTTCGAGTCTCAAATTTTGTACAAAGGTTCTCTATAGTGGGCTATTTACATAGCTTTTCGCTTAACATACCCTTTCTGTTACATCCTGTATACAGGCTGATTTTTGGTCGTCAACGTTCCCGAAAAGTACGGAATCTCCTCATCGTCACGATCATTTTTATTCAAGATATTAGGGTCCAAAGTTGAGTAAATAGACTGCGTTTTTCTGCATAAATGCACATAGACGCGCGTAGCAAGATTTTTTCACGAGAAATAATTAATATCTGTCTATGATGATAAGACTAGCATAAACACTGGATACTATAAATTTTTCCCAAACTAGAGCCTAACGAGTAGGTAATCGCATTAGATACGTAGTCGTGAGAGTGACACATGGTCAAATTTTTACACAGTGGGATGGTTTTGTTTAAATAACGTACTCTATATGCCAAAAAAAATCATGGGAAACGATTTTTTAAAATTTCTTTTTTAAATAAGAATTTTAAAAAAAATTAAATCGTTTCCCAGGATTTTTTTCTTTAATGAAAACCACACCCACTGCGTAAAAATTTGACCATGTGTCACTCGCACGACTAGTTACGAATCTAATGCGATAACTCGTTATGCTCTAGACCCTTGGTTCCCAAAGTGGTCCAGGTGGACCCCCATGGGTCCACAGGAAACTCGGTGGGGGTCTACATTAATGTGAAAAAATGGAGGTTCACAATTAATTTGTATATGGTGTAGGCCTGTAGGGGGTCTACCAGAACCAGTTAACTTTTAAAAGGGGTCTATGAGTAAAAAAAGTTTGGGAACCCCTGCTCTAGACCGTACTACATATCTACCGTGTAAATGAAATAAATGTACATACAAATATACACTCGAAAACATAACCCTCTTTCTGGCGCAGCCGGGTAGAAAGAAGGGTTATGTTATGATGTCTATTTCAATTTAAGTTTACGAGTAATACTAAAAGTAAATTAAAATAACCAGAACACAAAAAATAATTATGAAGCCGAATTTGTCTAAAAAATGTTCAAGAGAAAATAAATAATAGGGACTCTTTATATTATAGATTTTTTAAATATTTCGTTCATTATTTAAAACCAATTATTTTTATCGAGGCTCGACCAACGCAAACCACGTATTAAAAGGAAGTTAAGCAATAAAAAATTACCTTATAATAGGTACAGGCATGCAGTTAGTTTCATATCGTGTCCACTGCCGATTGAAACTAGTAGCCGCCCGCGACATTATCCACGCGTAAACTAATGCCTAAATGCCTATTCTGATCTTTAGGCTTCATAAAGGCCACGTATAATCGAAATGGAACCCATATTACGTACCTTGCCAACGGAATGCGATTATTGTAAGTACAATTTCAACGAAAAGCCACCATATTACGTATCTTGCCAAAGCCCGCTATAGCAAGATACCTACGTAATAAGTGTACGCTTAGATCAAGGTCAAGTGCAGACCAGGAGCTAAGCTAAGTTAGTTTAGCTTAGCTCGCATAGCTGATGCAGTTTTCGTATTCTTTATTGTACACAAATTAAAACTATACACATGAATTACATTTTCAATACTTGTTCACATATTAATTTGTGGTCTGCACACAACTATGGAAAACTGGCGAGCTAAGCTAAACTCACTTAGCTTAGCTCTTGGTCTGCAACCGCAAGTATCTACTAGTCACAAAGTTCACACCTCGGGCGATGACACTTTCTCAACTGAGGCCTTAGACTAAAGTAACTTATACGACGTACGTCGATGCCAAACGAGGGTACATTGTCTAAACATCCTATACTCGCTAGGAACGTGTAATAAAGCCTGCTTTCCCATCATGCTATGTTGCTTTTCAGGGCCGGCCTGCGCGCCCAGACAGCGAACGGAGCAGTCGCTCCAGGCGCCAAATCCTAGAGGGCGCCTAAATGGTAAAGATATTAGGTATATATTATTAGGAGCAAACAGGAGAAGCGCCATAATTGGATCTCGCTCCATTCTAAAATTTACTTCGGGCCGGCGCTGTTGGTTTATATCTATTAGTCCACGGTCAATGAACATGATTGATGGATATCACACAGCTGTAGCTATCAGTATCATAATGATACTCGTAACATAGTATAAAACAAAGTCGCTTCCCGTTGTCTGTCTGTCCCTATGTATGCTTAGATCTTTTAAACTACGCAACGGATTTTATAGCTGTTTTTTTATATGTAGGTAGAGTTCAAGAGGAAGATTATATTATGTATACTTAAAGGGACTCGCCCCGGCTTCACACGAGAGCAATGCCTCCTCACGCGGACGAAGTCGTAGCACATATTTGGTAGAAAGGCAGCCTAATCTAGATTTTTACATAAAAAGTTCCCATTTGGGCCAATTGTCACTACTTCTCTTGTGTGATCAAGGCTAACTCAATAGTTATTTCTCTTCATTCATTTGTTTTCCTTCCGCTCCCACTATGCGACATGTGATGTTATTAATAAGTACCTACATATATGGTGGTAATGAGCATGCCTATTTAAAACCAGTAGGTAGGTATAACTTTACCACGTCATGCACTAGAACAATGGTATGAAGTAATGAACCCTACTGTTCACGTAACAATTTATGGCATTCAATGTACTAATTATACTTTTAATTAAACCTTAGATCCTATCCTACATGAGATTTAAGAACGCTGATGTTCTTGGAAAATCTTTAATCCTTGAATTAATTTTTAAATAGAAGATAGCCGCGTGGTGCCGACAGAGTAGAATTTGTACCACCCCATGCCTGCCCGTGGGTATCATACGAGGCGATTATGGGTTTCTGGGAGGCGGAACGTGGTGGCTATGGGCAAAAACCTCCCATGGCAGTAGCCTTGTGGCGTGCCCTTGGGGAGGCCTACGTCCAGCAGTGGACTTCAATAAGCTGAAGACGACGAACCTCTACCACTCGACTAGATTCCATAGGACGGCTTCCGGCGTAGAGGCAGGCCAAGACGGAGATAGCGGGGCGCGACGTCGATAAGTTTCTGCCAGGGCGGACAGAGCAAGAACCGAGACCTGTGTGTGAACTCAAAAGGGGGAGGCCTTTGCCCAGCAGTGGGACTAAGTGATAAGCGGTTTAGAAGGGTGGAAGATGCGGGATTTTAGCCTCGTTTATGGCATACATTTTGTCATTGACGAGTTGACGACTCCGTTAGTCGACTATAACTCTGATTTGAGTACGCCATACCCGCTTTAGTTTGGCATTCTATAAATAACCGAGATGCTTTCATACCCTACTTACAATAAAATTGATGGTGTAACCTACCCACTAACTAGTAAACGCCAGAGCAGACGTAAAACCCAAGGTTAAGATAATAATAATCCATCTGGCATAACAACGGAGTTTATAAAATCTAGTTTTACAAAAAAATAATTAATAAGTAAGTACTTAGTATTATTTTTTGTACTGTCGGTTATCATTCTGTTTGCCAAAATTAAAATGCCTTCACAAGAATACATCAGTGCCAACCTAAGAGTCGAATAAGGAACTCGGGCATTCTCTCAGACGATGAGCTAGCAACCTTGTCATGATCATTTATATATGGGTGAATTTCCCAGGTACGTTTTTAGCGCGGCGTGGATGAAAATCGTAGTGGAAAGTGCAAAATGCACATTTATTAATTTTTTTTCATTAAGTTCAGACAGTGATCTAGACTAACGTTTAAAACTTAAGACCAAAATCTATTTGTTTACGCATTAAAAAAATTATCAAAGGCTCTAAATCTAATTGCGGTGCTATGTCCCCACTTCATTTGCAAAAATAAATTTGGCTATTTCAATTTTCGGGTGAATTAATTTAACAGAATTCATACATATTTTAAAAATACATTAAATGACACTATTATTTACACCATGAGCAGTAATTTAACTTAACCCGGTAGTACCTGTAACAGCTTTTTAAAAATGTCCCGCGGAAAAAGTCAATAACGCTGGCGCATTTTGAACATTACACTATTTCATCATAATGAATGAGATAGATGCTAAACTATCTTTCCCCGCACTGCTCTGTCAAACCATCGTATACCAAGTACAAGGATGTTTGATACACTGAACAGTTTTCCCGCCAAAAACGTAAGTATAACCTGCGGTGGCGCAGGAATACAAATTTATCATATAACGGTGTCATGTGTATTTAAAAAACTAAAAGGCTGTTTAAAAAGAAATTTTACAGATGATTAAAGATTAGATGTATCGACGTAATTGCAAATGAATTATTACAATTAAAATAATAGTGTCCGTTATAATTTGAAATTTGTTACTTAATTCTAAGTACGGTGTCTCAACTCCAGTGGCTCCGGTAGCAAAAAAGAGGGCCACCGTAATTTAATAATGTCACCGTAATTGATATTTTGTCTTTTTGTATACAGGATGACTGGAAAACGGGTATTATTTCTATTGAGATGTAAAAGAACAGCCCATTTTCTACCTTCATGGGTAGGAAGACCCATTAAAAAAATTACGGCTTCAGGGTTATGCCCCATTTTGTAATGTTTTTAAAATCACCTTATTATTAAATGGAAATGCATAAAAAACTAAAATACGTGTATATTTCAGTAATTCAACTAGATAAATAAATAATCATTGGAGACAAAACAACAGACATCAACTTGGCATTGTCAAAGTACAATTACCAAAAGGTTTATAATTTTTTTCCTGATTCTTTCCTAATCATTCAAAATAATGATTTCACGTAATTCGCACACTTAATTAAACTAAATTCAAAAGGTATAATTATGAAAAAGCTTACCAACAGCTGACTAATAAGAATTTTAAAAGTGCTATCCTATGGCGCGACAACCTTTTTTAAATTTTTTAAAATTGTAAAAAAACCTATATTATATAATAAATAAAAAAAAAAAAAAAAAAACAAGTACCCTAAGTTTGTAGTCAAATTTAAAAAATACAAAGGTGATGAACTGACATTATAATATATATATTATTATTATTATGCTTTATTGTACACAGTAAAGTTTTCACAAATAAAGTTTATGACAAAGAAAATGTACAAAGGCGTGCTTATCTCTAAAAGAGATTTCTTCCAGCAAACCAACCGTGAAAGAGAAATTAACATAAGAGGTAGGTATATATTATATAGCATAGGAATCTTACTGCTATCCAAAGGCCTTTTCATGATGCAGTTCAACTCGAATCGAGGTCATACTGCCATCTCGTCTTACTCCTACCCCAGGCAGCCGCTCTGTAGCATCCAGCCAGTTGCACTGTTCGTCTATCTTTCGGTGTCTAAATGACTAACATGGCCGGCACTTTTACTGTCCAGTTCCTTTTTGGTAGGCGATTAGCATACCTAATGGTGTTCCTGATGCAGTCTGAGCACTGTAGGTCAATCGATAGACAGCATAAGTACACATATCGACAAGTAGACGTTATAAGATAGGAAGGGAACCGTTCCTAAATGAACTAAGTTCTTCCAGGCACTTAAGATTCATCTCTCAATATTAATAGCTGACCAATAAGAATGTAATATTTTTCTGAGTCCTGACTGTTTTCAGAAAAAATATCTATATATTAAATGTTCTACTGGCCTAGTAGGTGTACTCATGCACATAATTATTATCTACTTCAATCCCACGTTTTGTGATATTGATTATGACTTGGCCTTCAGTTCAACCTCAAGGAAACCACCCAAAATTGCTACTATAAATGAACAGTTACGAATAAACCCGAGTAACTTTGCGATAAACCCGAGTAGCTTGAACAAGTACGCCTGATGATAACAGAAGTTCTACATTCTACTTGCCTCAATATAACACTGCTATAGGCTGTAGCGCCACGGAATGTATTTTTCGAAACCTATATTGGTCAGCTGCTGGTAAGCTTTCTCATAATAAGTTACACCTTTTTTGAGTAGCTTATTAAATAAGGAATTTAGTTTGATAAAGGTATGATATGACGCAGTATATTATTTTGAAAGAGTAGGGGCTTAATTGGCAAAAACATTTAACAAATTTTGCTTGACCATTCCATGTTGATAGATTTTTGGGAGGTCAAAGTATAAAATGTGATTTATTTCTTATATGCCATTCTACTCCTCTAAAAGGAGATTTTAAAAAAAATCATAAAATGTCATATCTCCGACACCGTGAATTTCCGGATGGGGTGTTCCTTATATATAAAGGTAGCTAACGAGGTGCACTTTCAAATGTGAAAAGAAATCATCCTTATTTCTGGTTTTCGAAGATTTTTACGTACATATAAATAAATACGGCTAGGTTCCTGAAATGGTGTAGTCAGAACTGCGAGATCTTAAAGGAGATACCAAGGCCACTACGTTTTATGCTAAGAAAAAAGTCACTAGGAAGCATTTTAAACTATGTAATAAAATATTTCCCTAACTGTTACGTGTTCCTTAAATTTGTTATCATAGTTTCTAAGCTATAATCATGATGATAAACATTATTACCAACTAATAATCGAAAAATCTAAAGTTTTCAAGTTCTTATAAAATAAATAAATAGGTAATTCGTATGATGTTCTCCTGTATTTATAATTCCGCTGGTTGTAATAAATTTCAGTGGAGAGATTAACAATTTCGGTGGTTTGATAATAATATCGGTGGCGATTGAAATTTTTAAATGCAGATATCTCAAGAAATAATACGTTTTTAAAAATGTGTACCATATGACTGAATATTATATATTTTTAGCTATTACTACGAATACAAAAAAGTTATAGAAAGTGGATATAAAATTTCGCCAGCGTAATTAGTCAAAAATCGAGGTTGTTGAAATTCACCCATATCTGTCCTCGCTATGCTAAACGTGCCTGTAGGATCTCCTCTAAGTTCCTATAATACTGCCTATCCCGTTTCAGGAACTTATCCATCTATCTGTAGTAAACTGTACCTATCTATGTACTATCAACCTAGGCGCCCCGCGCCAGTGACAAAACTTAAGGTTTCATTTCGTATGCAGCGCGTTGGTAAATCACCCGTCAATAAAAACTTAGAAAACATTAAAATAGACTTTCTTACTATTGACAAGATGTAAAACAATAAAATGATTGGCTGACCAGCCCAGATGTCAAACGTTGACAATGAATTTTACACCCTCTTCTGTTACTACACATTTCTTCTTTTATATAACCTTTTTTAAATTATTGAAATAATGAAAAGAAAAGTTATAACCATTATACAACAGAAAAGGATACGACAAGTACAATCGTGCTAGCAAACGAAATATTTTAGAAGCGTGACAGCCGCGCCTAGGTTGATAGTATGTAAAATTGCGTTATTTTTACAGACTTCTTATCTAATTAAGGGCGCCAGTTATATGATGAGTAGTTAATTTTTCTTGTATTTAATTTGAATTATAGCCCTGAGATTGATTTTATCCCAGTTTTTCCATCTTCGTTATTATTTCTACGAAAATGACCGAAGGTTTTCGTAGTCGACTACGGACATTAGAAAGTGCTACGAACCCTTATTTTATGAAACCACAGAGTTAGCAATAAGTAGCTACTTCAAACTGTTTAACTGACTGCACCAGAAGGAGGGTTTTGTTTTTCGAGTGTTTGTATCTTATGTTATATTATGTTATATGTATAGATTTTTTCACGAGAAATAATTAACATCTGTCTATGAAAAAACTAGCATAAACACTAGACACTATAAATTTCGCCCGATCAAATTTTTTTTTTATTTACATCTTTTCTCAAAAATTTTTTTTCGCATAAACTTACCTTATTTGATGTATAGATACGTAGTCTTCGTTAAGGGTGGCAACGAAAAAACACACTGTATTACCTGTATGTACCTATTGTAAGCATGTGCCAGATAGACCTTTGTCTTTATGGACCATGACTGAGACACTCGTAAAAGCACGTAAAAGATTAACGGGTCATCGAGTCACTGCGATATGTCATCTTGTTTTGTAAACTACTAACATGGAGTCGATGCAATGAGAAGGTGTTAGTGCCATTACATAGGTAGCTACTGATAATAGTTTTTTTTTATACTAAGAATTATAAAAACCTTATCTTATAAAAGTAGTGTTATGGGTTGAGCGCCACAACGCTGATTTATTCAAGCACTGTGCCGCGCCGCCACCGCAAACATCGAGCAATCTAATACCTAAAACTTAAAAAATGGTTCATATACAGGGTGTTTGTGACAGCCAGGCAAATATTGAAATGGTGACTTCAGACCATGATTCTGAGATGAAAACCAGTGAAAATTTCCGCAGGAAAATTCTACATTTTTCCGATTTTTTTTAATTTTTAGGAAAAACATAATGTGGTTCGTTTAAGTAGTCCATAAATAATGACTTAAAAATAAAATTTTAACTTTTGGATGATTTACACAAAAAGTTGGTTTAAAAAAGATCAATTAACTAATCAACCCACAAAGGAGAGTCACAAGTGATCCAAAAAACAGCTATGTATTACTAACCATTGAGCCTATTTAACTAGTCACAGGATCGCCTGCGAGAAATTCATATATACATCATATACATCATAATTTCCTGCGAGAAATAACACTGTCGTATGACTGAAAACAATGGTACTTGTTCAGTATCTCAGTATTTGCCTGGCTGTCACAAACACCCTGTATGTATTTCAGGGCAACGTAGTGGTGTCATGTAGTTAGCCACAACGCTAAAACTCGTATGTTCAAGCACTACGCGCCGCTCCGCCGCGCCTCCGCGCCCCGTGCCGCCCGCCGCGAAGATCGAGCAATCTAATCTAACAAAACTTAAACGGTCATATCCACTTTGTAAATTGCTCCACGCTTGTAATCTAATTCTAATACATGCACCGCTATGAATCATCGAGAATGGATAGTAAGTAGCTCGTGCTGTTATGATTACGACATCATATTCATAAAGGTACCTACCTACATTATGAATTAATTCCTAGTAGCAGACTAATCGATAAAGTATAATCTAGGTACAAATTATACTATCTATCTAGTCAGGTATGATAAAAAATAGGCTGATAGACTCCCTCTGTAACATGTTTACAAAAAACTTTTAAACGATGTTTAAGGTAAGCGTTCACTGATTGCGAAATGCAGCTACACAGGTGTCGATGTATGAAATAAAATTGACGGTAAATATCTTTCTGTGAGCGTGGGTCCGTAAGTATGTAAGAAATACTCGTATATGAAAGAAAATACCATCGCAGTAAGTAAATACGTAAATAAATAAATAGGTACTTAAATAGATTGTGTTCTGTGATAGCTGCATATTGTTTCAACGAGATATTTATACAGGGTGTAACAAAAAGGGTATGTTAAGCGAAAAGCTATGTAAATAGCCCACTATCCACAAAATTTGAGACCCGAAATCACATGTTTATTTTTCCCGATAGTATGGACAATTTTTAAATATCGCAGAAATTTTCATACAATCTTGAAAAATAAAAATGTGATTTCGAGTCTCAAATTTTGTAGATAGGTTCTCTATAGTGGGCTATTTACATAGCTTTTCGCTTAACATACCCTTTTTGTTACACCCTGTATAACTATTACTACGAGTATCTCTGCGAGTTACATCCCAAAATGCTTGGAGTGCCATGTTTATCAGATAGGAAAAGTTATTCAAAGTACAACATTTTATTATCAATGATAACATTGATAACGTAGCTGCCTTTAATCTACAACTTTGTTTCAGTAATAAAGTTCTGTGACATCGGCGCTAGTGACTATGTTTCATTTTTTTTAAATACAAGCAATTAAGTATAAATAATTACAAGACTTTTATTTGAACTTGAAAATAATTTACATCGTTGGCTTGATAATAATATACGAAATAAAGTACAATTAAAATTAAAACTACCTATTGACTAAGGCTATTTACAAAAGACGGCCTGAAAAACCTCCACACCGATGGCAGCGTTGCCTTATTGTGCCTCATCATTTCAGCTATAGGAAGTCAACTGCTGAGCATACTAGGCTTCCCCCAATAACATCCCCTGCGACCGGTTGTAAGCTGCATCCAGCAGAATACCCGCAATCCTGACAAGGTCGTCCATCCATCTCGAGGGTGGCTTTCCCACGCTGCATTTGCCGATACGTGGTCTCCACTCTAAAACCTTTCGGCTCCATTGGGGCGTTTGCCACTCCCACTATACTCGTAGTTTGCCGGTGACATTCGTTCGTTCGATCTCATTCTTGATTCAATTTCTTTATTTTATTTTAGTTCCATTTAAATCCGCGAGACTTAGTCATTGGAATAGACACTTTAGTCATACCTAGTATTATATTTGTGCCTGTATCAAGCCATCGGTATCTACTTTTGATGTGTCACAACTCACGTAGGCGCCTAATAAATAAGCTCTTTTATTGAACTGCCATAGACTAAGCTGATGGTAAATCAGTTTTGATGAAACCTGAGTACATGCCAGATAGATTTTTTGCACTTAGGATATCTACAACTACATATAGTCAAATCTGCCCTTTGTGCCTCTAAAATTCTGGATCGGTCCTTGCCTGTGCTGTCTGGGGCTTTCACTAGAATACAACAGCTGTATATCCTTCTCTTTCTCTCATGAGCTAGCAACTTGTCACTGTTCTTTTCCAACTGATTCCGATATGCTAAAGTCATCAAAGGCTAAAGTTGATATGTGTCATAAATTATAATTTATAAGTATAATCTGCGCTTAGCTTTATATATCTTATTTCTCTATGGCCGAGGTAACGTTCGAATTACCGTTAAATCCAACTGCACCCCGTCTTGACTTTGGGTCAAACATTTGTTATACTCGTATGAACGTGAATATTAGTAAAAAATAGAAATAGACAAAAATATTAGTATATTACATCATCAATTGTAATAAGTTCCGAGGAAGGACCTTCACTTTTTATAAAAACCCTGAACTATACAACACTTTCGCTATTAAATATCAATGTTGGAATCTCTACGTAGGCATGTTTAGCAAAAAAATATACGAGACCGGTGACCTTGGTCAACCTGAAATCGCGGTTCCTTGTGATACAGTTAATTTATCTAGGTATTGTCAGCACTAAACTAACTACATATTATGTAATCTGTGCTAAAAAGGATGCCCACATCATTCATCCATTTATTCACTCACTCATTGCAATTCAATGGAGTTGTTGAACAGGTCATTTGCCTAGCAAGTTAGTTATGAGACGCTGCATATAAAATCTGTTAGAGCCACATCATAGGTCAAAAACTATACAGGTGATTTTTGGTCGTCAACGTTCCCGAAAACTACGGAATCCCCTCATGATCACAATCATTTTTCTTAATGGAAGCATACCTGGGAAGTGTCTGGTTTCTAAAATATTAGGGTCCAAAGTTGAGTAAATAGACTGCGTTTTTCTGCATAAATGCACATTACAATACAATACAATAACCTTTATTTGCTCAAAATATGGGTATTACATTGAAGATAATTATGCAAAAATTGATCCAACATATTTTGCCAAAAGTCTGGCATGCAAATCTTTAAACCTATAAAAGTGAACTAGCACAAAAGAAAAGCACAAACAAAATCAAATAGAATAGTAGTAGTAGTACCATTTCAGTGTCCACTAGCAGGTTATTTTAGCTTTAACTAAAACGTCACTAGCATTGACGCGTGTAGCAAGATTTTTTCATGAGAAATAAATAATTAATATCTGTCTATGAAAAAACTAGCATAAACACTGGACACTATAAATTTCGCCCGATCAAATAATTTTTTTTAAAATACATTGTTTACCAGTATTTTTTTGGCATAAACTTACTTTATTTGATATAGAGTACATACCCTTCATTAAGGGTGGCAACGAAAAAACACCTGTATAGTATGGAGCAAACGGAGCGTTTCAAAAACATTTTGCCGGCTCGTATTTTTGAATCGTTGTAAATCCCAAATGGTAAAACCTAGATATGCCAATCCAAGGGCAAACTTTATTCATTTTTTACATAGGATAAAAATGAATTGAAAAAATCATGCATATAAGTACCCTATTGCCGAAAACTACGACCGTCATTGCTGCACTACTAAAAATACTCGTAAACGAAGTGAGTCTAGATTTTTAGATGCAGATATTTTTAGAAAGCGGACTAGCTCTTGCGCAAGCACTGTTTTAAAATAATTCTAATGATTTCAGTGGCATTTTATCAGCATTGATGCCGTCTAGTAACTAGACTCTACAGAATGTTTTTTCGTTGCCACCCTTAACGAAGAGTACGTACTCTATACATCAAATAAAATAAGTTAATGCCAAAAAAAAATGCTGGGAAAGGATGTCAATTTTTTTGTTTTTTTTTTATTACTTTATCGGGCGAAATTTATAGTGTTCAGTGTTTATGCTAGTTTTTTCATAGACAGATAATAAATATTTCTCGCGAAAAAATCTTGCTACACGCGTCAATGTACATTTATGCAGAAAAACGCAGTCTATTTACTCAACTTTGGACCCTAATATTTTGGAAACCAGACACAAATATAACGTAAATATGGCGATGCAACCGGTGCCCAGGCACAGGGTGGGGGGTGGCGAAAAATTTTGACCATTAGGCCATTCGGCCAAACCAGGCAAATCGCAGAAAAGGCTATTTTACGGCACTGCCCCTTTAGATTTTTTTATGATTTAGATATTTGCATTTCTCTAGTGGTCTCTGTTGATCCTGTCTTACAGTAACAGTGGCGGGAATGAGGGGTGGGCCAATTCCAAAATATTGTCCATAAAATGTTATCTTCTATAATACTAAATTGAGGATTTTTTTCCATTTTCTTTATTAATAATTTTATAATAATATATAAATATAATATCTTGACTAAGATAAATTTATAAAAAAAAACACTTCTCCATTAATATCACTCTGGTGAGGAACTTTTTCCATTTTCTTTATTAATAATTTTATAATCTATACTAATATTATAAAGCTGAAGAGTTTGTTTGTTTGTTTGTTTGTTTGTTTGAACGCGCTAATCTCAGGAACTACTGGTCTGATTTGAAAAATTCTTTCAGTGTTAGATAGCCCATTTACCAAGGAAGGCTACAGTCTATACAACAACCTGCCCGGCTTCGCACGGGTACAACGCCCCCTCACGCGGACGAAGTCGTGGGCGGCTGCTATATACTAATATTTGTACAATAAGAGAAAAAAACACAAGATAAAATATTTACAAAGATAGTGTACAAAGGCGAGCTTATCTCTAACAGAGATTTCTTCCAGCCAACCAGTTAAAATTATGTGATTAGAAAAGAAGGAAATAATCTCCTTATGTTTACGAAAGAATTTCATTTGCTGTCAAGGTTGCATTGTCGTATTTTAATTTAAACAAAACGGTGTGATGATCTAACGAATCTGAGGGTGCGGGCGTAGACAAAGTGACATTATTTCTCGATCTAATTGACAAAGATTTCATCGAATGCTATTGGTGGGAGTTACATCGAACGTTATCGTTATCATCGAGCTAAAGCCGAAACATGGGCTAATTCCCAGAACACGTAATATAGATATAGGTGTATATGACGTGTTCTGTGGGCTAATTATTCAAATTTTTGCACAGTGTCATTTGTAACAGTTTTCCCTGTCACAAGGTAAAAGGTACCAGCGAATTAGTCATTAAAATAAATTGTGATGTGTCTTGTGCTGTTCTGTTACGAATGGCTGCACACAGGTTGTCAATAAAAGAATAGTTTAGGCTACCAAACGAGGAAAGCCTTGAGAACGAACTAGTCATAATTCGTATACAATGCCTTAGAGTAACAAAATAACAGAGAGAGCAAGTGTATCAGACACTACTGGTACTATATATTTATTTGATACAGCCTTCTGCACCCACACTACCGAGTAGATAAAGGCCTCCTATTCATTACGTACGCCACTTCTTTCTATACCTTATCCATTGTTGTCCAACAGATTTTCGGATATCATCTGGTACTTACACTATCTATTTATACTTATCTACCATATTACACGCTAGCCCTAAGTAGTTTTTAAGTTATATAACAATATATTCATATTTTTCTAGGGATATCTACTTATTCATACATTTATCCGCACTATCTGTGGAGGTATTTAAGGTAGTTTAGTTCTTAAAAAGGCAGAATCTACGTGTGAAATTTGTTTGAGCATTTTTAATATTATTTTTCGTTTATGTTCGTTAGTATTAATTATAACTTTATCAATTAAATTAAATGTTATTTTATTATTAGTATAATTTTATCAATAAATTAATACTATTTTATTTATAATGTAAGTAGTAATTTTAGATATGTATTGTTTTTCTTATCCACATCTTATAGTGCTAACAGATGTTAATATAACCATTCATATGCCTTGCAAGGCATTTCGCCCTTGTATGTGTTTTTTGCTGGTACAATAAAGATATCTACTTATTCATCAATTCATTAATAACACGCACGCACGACATAATACGGACTTAATATATTTTGGGCTGATATACGCGTAATTAAAAGTTTTCTACATAACAATACTTTAAGAAATGAATAATGAACAGCTGGACGAGCTCTACACAAACGAAAACAATATAATTGTCTCACGATAACACGCTGTGCTGTACTTGAGATGACACTGATTCGCGCTTTATACAATAGTTAGTCTGAGCATACATACTTACAGGTAGTTCCTTAATTGAAGGTTACAATTTGGACACTTATGTACATAGATGGAACAATAGGTAAGTAACTACTACTACTTATTCTAATTATACAGGGTGTTTGTGACAGCCAGGCAAATATTGATATGTCGACTTCAGACCATGATTCTGAGGCGAAAACCAGTGAAAATTTTCGCATGTAAATTCCAAAATTTTCCGACTTTTTTTTTCATTTTTCCCGGAAAAAATTGTGTAGTACGTTTAAGTAGGCCTTAGATAATGACCTAAAAACAAAATTTTGACCGAAAAATGATTTTCAAAAAAACGTCGCGCCCTAAAAAGTTAAATTAACTGATCAACCCCAATGGATAGTCAAGTGATCCAAAAAACAGCAATGTGTCATATAATAACCAATAAGCCCATGTAACTTGTCACAGGATCGCCCGATACAATTGGCGCGGAAAGCTACATTGCGGATAAGCAAATTAAAAATGCATTTCCTGCGAGTAACACATAGATTAGAAGGTAATCTATGGAGTAACAACACTGTTGTATAACTCAAAACAATAGTACTTGTTCAGTATTTGCGTGGCTGTCACACTCACCCTGTATAAGAAAATGCTTTAGTCTTTGTTTTTATATTGCACCTCAGTTAATAACGGTAAAAAACTTACTCAAAGTATGTAGTAACATTGCTTCATGACAATCGCCATCCCAGCTTGATTCACATTCGCAATATCGTTTCACACTGAGATTCGTTGTCATAATACTCACACTAATAGTGAGTCTATACGTAAATCGTATTAATGACGAACCTCTATCGTTTCTAGCTTCTAATTCGCCCCCGTATCTAGCAAAATTATGCGATAGCAAAAAAGTTGAATTATTTAGCTAGTTACTTATAAAATTACTTGAAATTACAAAAAGAAATTGCACAATTTGCACAGACGCATTGCATTGCTTTTGCAAGAAACGAAATCAGGACCTACGGATCTGAGGTGACCAGTTGTATTTTTTTTGAGCGGTCTCCATTTTCCTGTAGCATGCCGAAAATGCCGGCTTTGCCTTGACAAAGCGAGGCTGACTCTTGAGCCGGAATATCAGCTAGTTTATGATTAAGCAAGGACTCCACGTGCAGTGCCGTCTGCCCGAGTCCTTGTGAACTTGTCCGATAAGAGATTCACACATAAAGAGCTTTTTTCAAAGTTTCTTATCTTGTCCCGGAAATGAAGGTCTATGGCGAGACCTATGAGAACTATTTTGGTAGGTAGGTACTTTTCAGAGTTGTAGACCAGTAGTGGCAGTTGGATACATTTAAGAAACCAGCCTGAAAACAATTTGGAATAATTATTTTTTCGGAGTAGCAGCAATGTACTACGTAAAGTATGTATATGTATATACCAGTACCTTGGATCTGGCTTCTCATCACGTAATCACGACTTGTCAGTTTCAAAGATAAGGAGGAACAACATTTTAACATAGAGGAAAACAAAATTTCATCTAAAATAGTAAGTTTTATCCAATTACTTACCTTAAATTACGTTTATCCGAACAAAAGCAAAAATAACTCTCGTCAGTGATGAACCGTTTATTCAATCACGTCAACTGATTTTGAGGCAGAGACGGATTATACCTAGGTACTAGAATAGCACAAAGTTTGTCTCGAACAATGATTTTTAAACTCAACTCAACTGGAATAATTTTCACTTATGGCTTAAAACCAATAGTTTTATCATGGATCACAAGGTGTGTGTTTATTTAATATCTTAGGGCCCAAAGTCAACCTTGACTATTACTTATAGCTTTTCGCTTAACCCTTTTATTACACCCTGTATAACAGACGAAGCTCTGGCGCTGTAAGTATTAATTGCCTATTTAAAATGACCCGGAAACTTTACCCATTGCACCTATTTGTTAACGTACATTTTCCATACATAAAAGCTGGTACTGGTATTTTTCTCTATTGAGGGATCGCCCGCCACCGGGCCCTATACCCTCCGCTGACCCTCGGATCTGCCTACTCATGATCACGAACACAAGACACTACAGTCGCAACGAGAAGCCAGATCCAAGCACCTAGCATGCAACCATAAATACATAGCTGCTAATCCGAAAACCAGTTAAAATTTTTTAATCGACATATGCTTCGCCAACACCCGTGGCATCATCAGGATTAGTTTTCCATGTTAGTTCTATCTACCGAACCAACTAACTAACAACTCTGGTATTTTTATTTTTGCGTACACAGATGATGCAAACGAAGCCGCGAGTATTAAAAAAAAAAAGCGATAACAGAGATAAGATTCACTAACCGTAATCGACCATGCCAAGGTTGGTTAATGAAATCGTTTGATTTATGTAGGTTATATTTCTATTTTAGAGGAAGAAGGTAAAGCAACAACGCATTTACATAGTAACAACATTTAGTTAGTTAGTTAGTTTGACCGGGCATTATCCGCACTTAGTCTCTATAAGTAAGGCCATTGTACGTATTTTACCTTACCTGTCTACTCCAACCAAACCAGATTTTCCCAGAAGGTCAGCAACCTGCTGCAGGCTTTCGAGAGTGATGCTGGCGATCGGAGGATCAGTGCCCGTTGTTCGGCCACGCTTGTGCATTCTTCCGTGGCGTTTCATCCGCCTCCTTGCATCCTCTGCAGAGGGGGCTGTTTGACACACCTATGGTGTGCACGTGTTTTTGTAGCGGACAGTGGCCCGTTAAGATTCCTATGACCTTGCGGATACTGTCCCTTTTAGACTTATGAGTTTGCTTTTTTGATGCTTCCGGAACAGCGATCTTAGTTAGTTAGTAACAATTATCGGACTATGAGAGTGAGGGATCAGGGAATAGAGAGTGCATCTGTGTTTTCGCATACACTTGTGCACTATAATATCTCCTGCGTACCTGGCCAATCTCCGTAGAGTTTGGTCGCCTTAGCCGAAATACGGTCGGAGATCATCATCAGTGCATGCATAGTTAGGTACACACATAGGTGCATCTTGTTAATTTATCTTATTCATCATCTTCCTGCCCTTACACTATTATTTATGGGGTTGGTTATTGGTTTCATTCGAAAGATTTGGCGGTTTTTTTTACAGCCGGACTGCCTGCCTGACGCCAACCCTCCTCGGGTATAGCTAAGTGACAATTTAGTATGTAAGTATAATTATATCTGTATCTATACATTTAATTAATTCAGTAGTAGGTGCAAGCCCGTGAATCTAACTTCGGAAATGCAATGGTAGTTTGAGTCTCTTGGTTAGATTCAGTCGAGTCGGTTATTGGTCAGTTTGTCGTGGACGTTTTGGAGATTAGTATGAGTAGTAGGGCGTCGGTTGGATGCAGGCTGCTTCCGACCGGTCGGAGTGGAGGTTGTTGGGGGAGGCCTATGTCCAACAGTGGACTTCTCAGGGCTGTAAATGATGATGGGGTAGGTAGATGTTCTAGATAAGTCGCGATCCTTATTTTCGTGGAATTAACGTACGTAAAAGATAACATTGGTCTAGTAAGATAAGATTATGTAGGAAGTATTAGCTAGGTATTAAGTACCCAAAGACCTTGCATTGCGCCTTTGGCTTAGATGTGGTAGTACCTAGGAGTTTCAGTCCTTATCACCGAAAACATGGAGATTCTTGTCCTAAAATAAAGAGAGGTATGACATCTTAAGAGCCCAGGGTTATTACTTAAAATATTTATTAAATTTTATCCAGATAAGAGGTATTAAGGTGGGATCTCGTTTGATCCTGCAGGTCTAGCTACCCTATACCTATAGGTATATACAGACTGATTAAGTAGAGTAGGTAGGTATATTAAATAGAAACCTACATTGCCATAAATCACTACCAGAAAAAGAAATGATAAAATAAACGAAAACATTCCTATGATCTTTTCTCATGATGCTGCTTGCATTAGTTTAGTCCCTGCCGACAAAACCGCGGGCAAGTTGGTAGGTAATATAATATACAAACAAGAAACTATGCGAAACCACAAGGAAGTATTTGATCCCTCAAGTCAAAGGGCAGAGGTTCGTCTAACTACATAGTTTCGGTATGAGACTATCACAGTGTAGAAATATACGTGGTTCAAGTCCAATAACTATCTTATCAATGTCATGGATTATCGCTGTCGAGATCTCTTACGTGCTTGCCCAACCGATAAATAAAACTAAAACTATATCATTACAGCCATTAACGTCACTGCTGAATATAGGCCTCCTTTCCACTTTGAACTCATCATCATTATCATCCTGCCTAAAGATAAGTCCCTATAGGTAAGTCCCATATTTATGGGGTAGGCGCAATATGGTTTCTCTCAAAACTCTTATACAGGCTGTAACAAAAAGGGTATGTTAAGCAAAAAGCTATGTAAATAGCCCACTATGAAGACCCTATTTCCAAAATTTGAGACTTGAAATCACATGTTTATTTTTCAAGATTGTATGAACATTCCTGAGTTGTTTAGGAATTCTCCATACTATTTGGAAAAATGAACATGTGACTTCGAGTCTGAATTTTTGTGGGTAGGTTCCTTTTAGTGGGATATTTACATAGCTTTTCGCTTAACATACCCTTTTTGTTACACCCTGTATACCCAAGGAATTGGCGTTTGTTTTACACCCTGACGTCAAGCCTCCTCGGGTGTGTATGTCCTCTACTACTAACTATACCCACTAATAAAATAAAATAAAAATAATAAATACATACTTACTAAAATAGAGAGCAATCATATACAGGATGTTTTTTTGTGGCCACCTTTAACGAAGGGTACGTACTCTATACATGAAATAAAGTAAGTTTATGCCAAAAAAAATGCTGGGAAAAAAAATTTTTTTTTTTGAAAAAAAAAAATTAAATTCCTTGATCGTGCGAAATTTATAGTGTCTAGTGTTTATGTTATTTTTTTTATAGACAGATATTAATTATTTTTCGTGAAAATATCCTGCTACGCGCGTCTATGTGCATTTATGCAGAAAAACGCAGTCTATTTACTCAACTTTGGACCCTAATATTTTGGAAACCAGACCGTTCCCAGGTATGCTTCCATGGAGAAAAATGATCGTGATGATGAGGAGATTCCGTAGTTTTCGGGAACGTTGACGACCAAAAATCATCCTGTATAGTTATATAAAAAGGTAAACTCGTGCATACATAACAACGGTTTAATAGAGCTAGGTAGGTACTTATTCTTAATTTTGTTAGTAATGGTTCAATCTATACTCTCTTACTCTGTGGCACCTCGTTTATTAACCTTTTAATTATAATAATTAGGTTAACTTGTCTAGATGCCAAATGACTGTCTAGTGTGTACGTGTCTAATAACGAATAGTGTGATAATTTTTTTATGGACCAATTATGTACTTATTAGTAATTTTCCCATATACAGGATGTAACAGAAGGGATATGTTAAGATAAATAAAACTAGCTACAGCCTGACAACCTAATTTAAGACTCAAAACCAGAGGATGGTTTACTTACAGATTTACCCTAATTATACGTCCTACCCTATGTGGCAGTGTCTCTTATCCATGGAGAAGAAATAAACGAGGAGTAGCGGCTAAGTATATTTTCATATACAAAAATAGTGTTGTTGAGCTGAGCGGGGGTGAAGTATGGGACGAGGGGAGCATGCTCACACTGTAGCGCTGCCCATTTACATAGAAACCACCTTGTAGTGACTAGCCAAACTACTTGCATAAGCGTGTGGTTACAGCTACTGCGTTACACACACTGGCCCTGAAGCTCCGCCCCTATCATGACGTCATGGCCTCACGATTGCCACACGACTCAGTTCATAGTCCCACCTCATCTTTTATATCTTCTCCATGCTCTTATCATTATTAGCCCTAAGACGAAGCTGAATAATGTCTCAACGCTGATGCGGGGCTTCACTAGAATACATCAGCTGCATCTCCTTCCGTGCATGTCGTAAGAGTCGACTAAGGAACTCCGGTGCGTTCTCTCAGACGTTGAGCAGCTTGTGATGATATTTTACCTCTGACCAAGCTATGCTAAACGTGACTGTGTAATACCCTTCGTGATCTTGCTGTTCTGACTACCCTTTTTTTTATTTTTTCGTTAACACAGCCCTGTGTTTGCATTATAGCAGTATGTGTTTACTTTTTAGAACATAGCAGTGTGTGTGTGTGTATACAGGATGTTTATTGGTCGTCAACGTTACCGAATACCACGGGATTTCCCCATCATCACGATCATTTTTCTCCATGGAAGCATACCTGGAAAGTGACTGGTTCCCAAGATATTAGGGTCCAAAGTTGAGTAAATAGACTGCGTTTTTCTGCATAAATGCACAGTCGCGCGTAGCAAGAATTTTTCACCATAAATAAATTATATCCGTCTATGAAAAAACTAACATAAACACTGGACACTGTAAATTTCGCCTGATCAAGTTTTCGTTTCCCAGCATTTTTAACCGACTTCAAAAAAGAGAGGTTATAAATACGTCTGTATGTTTTTATTTTTGTTATATAGGTATGTGTTACCTCAGAACTCCGTCATTTATGAACCGATTTAATTTTATTTTTAATAGTTTGTCATGGTATGCTTCCAAGTTGGTCCCATATTCAGCATGTCAGGATTTGATGATGGGAACTTGGAGAAATCGAGGGCAATCCTCAAATATTGTAGGCACATGTAGTCTGTTTTTATACTTTTACTGTTTTTAGATTCTTATAGAGAATTTTGGTCAGCTACACATAATATAAAGGAAACGATCTGATGATGAAGCCGCCGAAAAACAGATAGTGGAACTTTTTAGTAACGAAATCCCCCTATGGCAGGGGGAGGCCTACGTCCAGTAGTGGACTGCAATAGACTTATGAAGATGAAGATAATTGTTAAGTTAGTTATTTGATGAAGAAGTGTTAAGTGGTGAAATTATATGTTGCGTTAAGCTGTGTCCGAAGTAAAATAGTTATAGAGGAAAAGGTAGACATGAGAATAACGAGATGACGGATAATAGGGACGAATGAAAGAAGAGTACCTACATATTGCACCGACCCCAAATGATTGGGAACAGGGCAGGAAGAAGGAGTGTTGCTTATATTGTCAGACGTAAAGTTTCGAAGCCTACTCATTTCTCTCTTTTGTCATGTGGCCTATTTAATCATTTGCTGGCATATAAATCTGACAATATTATGCCTTCTAAACTTCGTACACGGCTTAACGCAATATATATTTGCCCTTTAGTAAAATTTTACTTTAGTAAGCTCGAGTTTTGGGAGGAAGTCGGTTTTTTGTTTAAAAAAAATATTTTTGCATAAACTTACTTGATTTTCATGTATAGAGTACGTACCGTTAGTAAAGGGTGGCATCGAAAAAACATCCTGTATGTATAGCATTATGTAGGTAGGTATTTAGCCGTTAGTTTCTACACAAATGTCAACATGGCGCAGGTTGGCTAGCGATAAGGATCAGGTGATGTGATAGCATATCGCGCGACCGCATACGTTTGTAAACGTAGACACTTAAATTATGTGCCTATTGACTCATACGTGACACGTACTTATTATTTGCAAGTCATTGTCATCAGCCTATTGCAGTCCACTGCTAGACGTATGCCTTCCCCAGGGCACGCCACAAGGCTGTGCACTGCCATGGGGGGTGTTTGCCCATAGTCACCACGCTGGGCAGGCGGGTTGGTGACCGCAGTTTGTACTTTGGTCTATGTTGTCAGCACGGTCAACACTGTTACTGTCAACACGCTGCTGCCCACCTCCCGGAAATCCTTAATCGCCTCGTACCTACGATACCCACGGGCAGACATGGGTTGGTACGAATTTTACTCTGCCGGCATCACGCGGTACGTAATAAACCGGTATCAAGGGCGGATCCAGACTTGGAGTCAGAGGTGTGGTCATAATTCGATAAATTTGCGAACTTCGCTGTCGCTCGTAAAATTGTAACATTTCCTAAGCTGATCCCAGGGACCCTCCACCTAATTAAGTATATCTATACATACTCGTAACATAAACACAATCGGCCTATATTTAAACCTTTCTAAATTAAAGTTTAAATTGATGAGAGAAATATAATAATATAAAAACAAAACAAAAAAAATATTCAAAAGGATGATTTATTCACGAACAACATCTGCCTCTTTTTTCTTTTGAATTCTCATAAAATACAGAAAAATTAAATAGAAAACCTCTAGAAATTACAAAAGTTTTACTTAGGTAGGTATATTTTCCGAATTACACGAATCTTGGTTTTGTTTTTTTAACAATAGATAATAATTTATGTATGAAAAGGGTTAGTGTTTCCAACTTACTCTTATTTTCCTCCTGAAATATTTATAAAGCAATAATAGCGTGGATCAAACGAAATCAGGGTATTTTCAAATAAGCAACGTGGAAAATAACAAGACATGGAACAACACTCATCCCCCTATATTCTGCAATTTATATTATTATTTATTTTTTCTATAATCACCGGAGAGAGTAGGCTAGATACCGTATGTTTATTAAATACCTAGTATGAAAACCGAGCGTTAAATACCTTTGATGACGTTACTGACGTAACATGCAGAAGCAATACGATCGCAAAAAATTTTGTGAGTGCGCGGGACGAGGCGACTTTCTCACATCCTGCACACTCACCATTTTGGCTATCGCTTTGCTTCAGCTTGGCTACTGTAAATTTGCAATAGGTGATAATATCATTGACTCGATTTGCTGCCATAGAAAAGTTCATACAATACAACGGTACGTAGGCAAGTACTCCGTGTCAGAATAATTCCTACGCCTGATTTCCGAACTAACATTTTTTGTATGTAGTGACAGAGAAAATGTGGTCATACACATGGTAACTAGCGCCATCATCCAGCGGAACTATTCGGTAAAACGCACAATAGTAACTCGAATGACTTAAGATATCTGTCCCACTCTCGATCTGTGATAGTAATATTCGCCATAGCTTAATGCCCAAAATACTATTATAAACATACCTAGACGTAGCCATTTTAAACGGTTTTGGCCAAAAAAGCTTGAGTATAAATATTTTTGGTTTACATTGTTTTGATCTTTAGTTCGGACTTATAAAATATTATTAAAAAATCGTCGATGGTGTCAACTGGTTGTGGACAAGGAGACGCCATCTTGAAAAATTAAATAAAAAAAGAACCCGTTCTGCCCACATTCCAACCGCATTAACTTTAAATTATTATTTGGTTGATAATTTTATCAATTTGCGGTCAAATTGCTCGTAACAAAGTCAACATACATATTTAGTTTATTCTTTCAATGATAAAATAACAACAATTTTGTTAAAAAGTAATCATTATTCAAGGATGAAAACAAGCTTTCTTATTCATTCCCTAACATTTTGAGAATTTACAAATTGAGAGATCCTTTGTAGCAAGATCCCCAGACATTGAATCTGCATTTATGTAAATTAAATTATGTCACACACATGTTAAAACTTAGTCATTTTAAATAGCGTCTCGACGCTTTTATAATTTACGATTCGGCTACGTCATAGCATTATATAATTCGGCTGATAAATAAATAACAATTGTCAGTAACTATGCGTAACATAGTGAGTCACTTTGATAAGCATCATTTCAGATTACAGTTACAGTAATAAGGTTAATTAATCGATACCAACTCATACCGTGTTATTACTAAACAATTTAAACATTCATCAATTATTGACAGATATTCGAAACATTTTGCTTTTTCATCAATCAATTGTTAAAAATTTAAACAACTTTTCAAACTTTAGGCGCAGTTTTGTAATAACACTGTTATATATTTCCCACTCAGTCCCCAAAGGACATTATACAGGATGTAACAAAAAGGGTATGTTAAGCGAAAAGCTGTATAAATAGCCCACTATAGAGAACCTATTTTCAAAATTTGAAACTCGAAACCACATTTTTATTTTTCAAGATTGTATGAAAATTCCTGAGATATTTAAAAATTTCTCCATACTATCGGGAAAAATAAACATGTGATTTCAGATCTCAAATTTTGTGGATAGGTTCTCTATAGTGGGCTATTTACATAGCTTTTCGCTTAACATACCCTTTTTGTTACATCCTGTATAAGCTTAACATTTGGACAGATATTCCATAAAATTTGCTGTCAAATGGGGCAGCGTTTAAGTAAAAACGCGGTTTTTTAATAACACTACTGGAATCAACTTGGAGACGTTTCGAGATGGTACTCGATCGGTTAATCAAGAGTTGCCATCGTAAAAAAAAACAAATTCATATAGTCCAGAGATACTGAATCATTAATATATAGGTACCTAACTGGGTAGTTTTAAAGATTTAAGCATACATAGGGACCAACATACATAGGAAAACCACTTGTTTTATAATGCTACTGTGATTTTAAGGATTTAAACCAGGGGTTCCCAAACTTTTTCTCATAAACCCCTTTCAACAGTTAACTGGTTCTTGTGGACCCCCTGCAGGCCTGTAATCTCGATTAAATTAAATGGTTTTCTCTGTAGGTAGGTACAGTTCGTTTTTTTTATGTAATAAAGCTATAATTACATAGTTATTTTTTTATTACTTTTTAACTGTAACGTCATTTACGCTGTAAACACATGTCGGCTATTAAAACACACAGTAAATAGATTAAAAGGCTTGATGTAGTTTGATGCGTGTACGCATAAACGGTAGGTACATAAATGGTAGGTACGTACAACAACGAACACACGTTTTCGCACGTGCCTTTCCACTAAGGTCAGTGTTCAGATAGCATAAATATACAGAATGTTTTTTAGTTGCCACCTTTAACGAAGGGTACGTACTCTATACATCAAATAAAGTAAGTTTATGCCAAAAAAATCCTGGGAAACAATGTTTTTTTTTATTGTTCGTGCAAAATTTATAGTGTCCAGTGTTTATGCTAGTTTTATCATAGACAGGTATTAATTATTTCTCGTGAAAAAATCTTGCTACGCGTGTCTATGTGCATTTATGTAGAAAAACGCATTAAGATCCCTAAGGTCTAGTGTCGTCAATTTTGGACCCTAATATCTTGGAAACCAGACACTTCCCAGGTATGTTTCCATGGAGAAAAATGATCGTGACGATAAGGAGATTCCGTGGTTTTCGGGAACGTTGACTACCAAAAATCACCCTGTATAGTTATGTTTAATAACTTTATTGTACGATGTTTTGAGAAAATATTTTATTCTTTATCCGAAGCTGGACAGTGTTCAGTTTCCAATTTACTGATCACAATAAAACGTAATCCATTGCTTATTTCCTGTTTTAGAAGTTAGAATGTTACCTAATAACCCAGTGATTTATAGAATTGACTTCAAGTGATATTCTTTTTTTACAATGGCAACACTATTTTTTCCTTATCACTGCATGCATATTTATTTCACTATTACCACGAAATTTCTTTAAAAACATGATTTTCACTGAGCTCCAAGTTACTACTATAATACACGCATACTGAGAAATGTACAGAAAATCAGTAAAAATCATATTAAAAAAGAACCTTTTTAATTTAAAATACTATAACAAATGGAACTTCAACATTTTAGTGTACAACACGAAATAAATAAAAAAAAACATTGGCTATGTCAAATCACAAGTTTAAGCGACTGGCAACACTATAAAAAATCCTGGCAAAGGTCATCTTCCATTCATCCATTTAATAGTAACAGTTTATTCGTCAAAATTATTATGCCTCGATCATTTGTAATTGTAACTACTTAAGAAAAAATATCAATTAATAGACCGTATTAGATAAGATTGGTCTCTTTATACACTAAGCTAGGGTCTAAGATGGCGTGGCATTTATAAGGGAAATTATTTTTAGAGAAAAAAATATCGTCACTTGAGTAGTGCGAGTTTTTAAGTAATTAACAAGAGCGGCGGTAGGCTCTTCTCTTACCACGTGGGACTTAATAGACTGGTGTGTAATCTACACACCTTTGCCCACTTTGTATGGGAACAAAGGCTGGAAGTTTACTTCCAGAGACTCCCCTAATATAATTTGAAATAGAAATGCCACAAAACCTTAGCTCCATAATCATAAAGGTTGTTATGTATCACTAAATGTATAATATAACGCGACTACACGCACAAATACAAGCTATATTATACGATTTTTATGCCAGCCATACATAGTCCGTCGATTACCTGTGTCATAGAGGAATAAAATATGATAGAGTGCTAGAGTTATTTTGTCTGTTTCATAGAAATTCGTCGTCCGAGTTAATTGACCCGATAGCTCAGTTGGTTAGAGCGAAAACACGGTTTGCGAGAGGTCGTTAGTTCAAATCTCACTCGGGTGAAAAAAAAATTCATTTCTTTATTAATAATTTTTATAGAATTCCTATGCCTGATTTCGTATATAATTTTTTGTATGCAGTGACACAGAAAATGTCATACACATAGCAACTAGCGCCATCATCCATCGGCACTATACGGTGAAATGCACTCTAACTGTCTCGATGGCCTGATGCACCTAGAGACTTGCCCGTACAGTCCTAAAACGTTAGATAGCATTACTGTCTATCTGTACTCAACTCCATCTATACAACATAATTATATCTTATTCTTCTATGCCTGTGTTACATAGAAGGGCTCATAGCGGCAATAGCCCAGTGGTTAAGACGTGAGCCTTCCAAGCAGGAGGCGTAAGTTTGATCCCAGTCACGGGCCTGTACTAATGAATTTATTACATGTACAGATTTTAATGTTGTAAAATTAGCTCGTGCCTCGGAAAGCACGTAAAACTGTTGGTCCTGCGCCTGATCTCTCTCCGGTCGTGTCGGCTTTCCGTCCCATCGGACTATGAGAGTGACGGAATAGAGAGTGCATCTGTGTTTGCGCACACACTTGTGCACTATAATCTCCTGCGTACCTGGCTAATCTCCGTAGAGATTGGTCGCCTTGGCCGAAATACGGTCGGAGAAATCTCTCTCTCTCTCTCATAGAAGCGCTACCTTTCCACCAGAGATGTGAATTCTACGTTGCTACTCATGCGTGTGATATCCACTCATCATATTATTTAGTCCATGGTGTCAATGAATTTCATTGGTAGATAACATTACATTACGTCATCACGCTTTAATGTGATTGGTTGGCTGCTTTACGTTAACGTGAATGAGTTTGAAGCCTCTAAGCCCTCTGAAGACTTACGAGTTATTACAAAATTATTAAAGCATTGTTTAAGCGAAATATTACGTGATTTTAAACAGTGTCTCAAATTTAGTAGCGGTTTTGAAATAACTCTGTTAATTTTGGAGAATTTTAAGGACCGTTGCCTATATCCAAAATTGAAAATTGACACATTCAGTGCGGGCGACTACGTATTTGCGGCAGATAATTTTACGATTTGAATCGTAGGCTGGCATAAATAAATTAATAGTACAATACAAACATTATGAATTAAGTGATCACGTCCGCGAAATCGTGAGACAATCGTAAGCTAACTTTATTATAAAAATAACTTGATATCGCGTATGCTACTTTACATTTTTTATATAAATAACTAGGGACCCGCCCCGGCTTCGTAGAGGTGCAATGCTGATACTATACATATAGACCTTCTTCGTGAATCACTCTATCTATTAAAAAAACCGCATCAAAATCCGTTCCCTAGTTTGAAAGATCTAAGCATACATAGGGACGGACAGACAGCGGCAAGTGACTTTGTTTTATAATATGTAGTGATTAATATATTAAAAATATTTTTGAATACAACTGTACAAATTATGATGCTGGTTTTTATACTGAATACATAAATAAATTATCATTACAGCGTGTAACTATGAGTATTATATCCATTGTGAAAACGAGACACAACTATAACTAGTGTAATGTCATCTCGCTTCAACGATAAAACTTTATTGCAAATTTAGGAGTGATTTGTCTATTGATCGATAGATCTATTTGATGGACGAAGCCGATGCTGTCTGTATCTTGATCAAGCTTTAGATAAGGACAGCATTAAATTTAATTAATCATCAGTTAGAATTAAAAATTCTGCCCTTAGACGGGTATATAAATTTTGTTGTGTCTTTATTAACCCCATAAAAATTTAATTTTACAATACAAAGCTGGTAGGGGCAGTGCTCAGTATTTTTAAAAATTAAATAAGTTTATAAAATTGTAAAAAACGCGTAAGAAAAATAAACGAAATTGAACACAAATATTTCACATAGCGATATCGAGTGCAACATACGCTTGCCTTATATTTAATACTTTTTTTATTTATGATTATTTGTAAATTTTTTTAATATTTTTTTTTTGTTGTATGGCACCACAGCCATCATCTCTCGACATTCGCGCACTTTTACATCGTGCTAATTAAATATTAATAATGTTTAAGTTTATTTCGAAAATAAGAGAACACAAGATTTTTTTCTCAATAATAATAAAGTCTCAATAACATAATTTCATATAAGTAAATGAAAATAGCAAAAAAATAATTATAATTATTGGCAGTTATTTATATCCGGCCCCCCGCCTGACGCTAAACTTGCGGAGTATTTCCTTGAGTTCGTCTTGCGAAAGGCAAGTCACCAGCTTATGAGAAATCTGCTTTATTTTGTTAAGTACAAGTATAAAAAAAAACATTAATCAACTAATCCAGTGGTTCCCAAAGTGGTCCAGGTGGACCCCCAGGGGTCCACAGGAGACTCGGTGGGGGTCTACGTTAATGTGAATAAATGGAGGTTCACAATTAATTTGTATATGGTGTAGGCCTGTAGGGGGTCTACCAGAACCAGTTAACTTTTAAAAGGGGTCTATGAGTAAAAAAAGTTTGGGAACCTCTGAACTAATCGTTATTTTCGAAATAAACAAAGAGCACATGGAAGCAATACCATACTTTATTACTAAGAGTTAAGTGTCATATTACTGTGAAAGCTTTTAGTTTTACATCACAACCAACCTAGTCAGTATGTAGACTAAAATATAAGCTCATTTTTAACTCTATCGTCGTTAAAATAAAGTTGAATATCGTGTAGCATTGGCACTTTGTGAACTTTGAGGGTACTTAGATATTGAAACATTACAGGTAAAGGCGGTTTCCCATGGAGAGTTGTTTTTTACCCCACTGCGCCATGCGCCAGAAGTAGGCTTATGTTTTTGGACTGTATGTTTGTGTATATGTCTAAACTAGACAAAGGCGAGCTTTCAAAGACATATTTTTCGAAAAAAAAAAATGTATTTTGTACGGATATCAACCTAAAACAAACAAAAATTGCAAAGCCGGCTATACTGCTTATAATTATCGAACCGTGTGAAACCACCTTTAAACTAACAACCGTCTGTCATTGTCAAATTAGTCAAAACAAAATGGCTACCGCTTTGTGACTGCAACATTATTAATAAAACTTAGAGCGAACACTTTCATACATCTACTGTCAATAAAAAATCATGCACAAGCCAGTGTGATATTAATAATTAGCTATTTATTTATACAATTACACCTATAGGTACATCTAATATGGCCCACATAGTGAGCGGGATTCGAATCTGCTACAGAAGCCTGTCATTCAGTTCGTATATAAAAATTTATAGAAAAATACGTCAAAATTTGTCAAATAAGTGTACTTAAGTAAGGTTCAGAGAATCGGAGCTCATAAAAAAATGTTGCCATATCGGTGCAAACGAAATTACACTATTATAGTCAGACGTTAAGTCACTGATTTCAATTAACGATTTATGGCTGTTATTACGTTTGCGCATCATTTTTTAGATTAAGTTCTTGTCTCTCTTACACTTTTCGTGAGTGAAGTAAACTGAAGCACAGGCTTATGCACAGCGAATTACCAGCAAAATACGACCAATTCGAACGATAGAAAAATACATATATAAGTTAACTATGATCATTACGACTTGCTTTAACTTATAACGCTGTCTCTTTCTATCGACGAAATGAATCGCCTTTTGCAAATCGAATTTATCAAAAATGATAGAATCAATACATAATATTAAATGAGAATTATTTTTATAGTCTTACACGTGTTACGTGATACACGACATTATAAATTTTGAATTCCTAATTTTAAGAAATTAATTATTGCCAATATATCTTACACGTTGGAATTTTTTTTTATTAATACCTGACAAATATTAAGTTAAGTTTTTAAATTGCTTTCAAACCAAATCAAAATATTGTAGAAATATGAGAAAATATTTTGCACTTTTTATATTACTATGCAATATTTGAAATCAAACTTTAAAGGTGCGTAAGAGACACAAATATCGCTGTACCATAAATTATGTCCTACAATTTTACAATAATAACGTACACATTAAAACATAATAATGCAAAACAAAACGTTCATGGCAAAGTGGTGCTCTCAAATATTTTTTTTTATTTTTTACGCACAGTTTTTTTTTTCTTTTTAACACACACTTCTTAACGTAACTCCATTCAATTCTAATTTCATACTTTAGAAAAAATACATCATTTTATTTTTTTATTTATTCATATTAATTAATTAAACATTAATTCTCGTCAAAGTATCCAAAAATATTTACAGCAGTCTCTTTTTTATTTCTTGTTTTTTTTTCTTTTAAAACTGTCTTCATATCATTTTTGACATTCAGAAAGAAGAACACATTTGACTATTAATAATTAATTACAATAAAAAGGTCAGATTGACTGTCATTTAAAACTTATCAACCTATTTCCTCGTATCATAAAATAAAAAATATACATATTAATTTAAGCTAATCCTCGATAAATAAAGCATTAAATTAAAAAAAAACTGTCTGAGATCTGGCACTCACTTTTTTTGTTTTTTTTTTTTCACTGATTATCACATGTTTATTGTTGCAAATACTGTATCGTCTTAGGTGCAATACGGGATATGTTGGTGTCAATTTTGACATTCGTCTTGACATAAGAGTGGTCATTTAGAAAATGTGACATGTACCTGTGTTGCCACATAGTGGAGGTTTTTGTGAGACCACCGGGACTATAGATCTCAATGTACCTTTTTCGGGGATGCCTGTAATAAAAATGATATATTTTAATAAAACATTAAAATTTTAGCTACCAACTGAACCTTAGTAGCAAAACAATACCAAAGTTCCCGAGTTCTATCCAACTGAAAAGTGATTTTTATTATTTTATTTTTTATTATTATGTTGGTTAAATGTATGCTTATAGAAGGTCAATTGTAATTATTTCTTTGTCATGTGTAATTTGTTTGTGCTACCCCCGAATATTAACATACATACGTAATAATCACGACAGCTGACAATCCGACAAGTCAACATATGTCAAGATGTGATAAGTCGACAATTTTTCTGTTTTATAAAGCTGACACAGTTGTCATGGTAGAAAATTGACGATTTGACCTGTCGATTTGTGACATAATTGTCACCTTTATAAAACAGCCGCAGCGCGACAATTCTACGATTTTGTCAGTTTTCGACATACTGGGTGTAAAAAGACAACTTTGTTCTTTTAATACCTCGTATTTTTTGTAACATCACGATATTTTTTTTCTATGGAAGCACAGGTTTCCAAGATATCGAGATCCAAAGTTACATAAATATTATATTTTTTTTACATTAATCCATCTAAAATTGGTTAAAAAACATTTTTTTCAAAGATACCATGTCAAAATGTTAGTTTTGTAGGTACATTTGTACTTTGCGCATCAAACGAATACATTGCTTGCAATAAAATGACAGTATTTTTTAATTATTTTTTGCCGTTTCCCAGGGTTAGTTCCATAGAAGAAAATGATCGTAACCTTACAAAGAATACGAGGTATTAAAAAAACGTTGTTGTCCTTTTACACCCTGTATATGACGACTTGTTAGCTTTATAAAACAGGGCCCTGATCATCTTCGGAACTGTTATGTATTATGTTGGAAATCTAATTTAATAAATAAATAAATAAAGGTATTCTCACCTGGCTGTGTCACGCGATTGAGTTGACCTTGTAGGTAGAGCGGGACTCCTCGGGCTGGTACAGGGTTATTGACGCTATGTAGTTGTTTGACATCACCTGAGAATACCAGAATTAATAATTAAACTAGCGGTCGCCCACGACTTCGTCCGTGTCCGCATTACACCCGAGCGAACCCGGGGCGGGTCATGTACACAGGGCCGGCCCGACCATACGGCGAACGGAGCAGTCGCTCCAGGCGCCAAATCCTAGAGGGCGCCTAAATCCGGTGTCCGGGAGTATGATTTTTACAAGTTATCGATATTCTATTACATTTGAAATGGATCTCGCTCCATTTTAAAATTTACTTCGGGCCGGCGCAGCATATACCTATAGCCTTCCTCGATAAATGGTCTATCTAACACTGAAATAATTTCAAATCTGACCAGTAGTTCCTGAAATTATCGTGTCCAAACAAACTCTTCGGCTTTATAATAGTAATATAGATAGATACATATCAAAATTGCGCCGTGTGGTCAGCAGAGTAGATTAGCATCATGTCTGCTCGTGGGTATCGTAAGATTAAGGGTTTCCGGGAGGTGGGCAGCAGCGCCTCCCGTGTAGACAACATATTCCGAAAATCACACTGCGGTCACCAACCCGCCTGCCCAGCGTGGTGACTATGGGCAAAACCCTCCTGTGGCAGTAGCCTTGTGGCGTGCCCTGGGCGAAGCCTACGTCCAGTAGAGGACTGCAATAGACTGATGTGCAAAATCAGCAGTGGATTTCTCATGTCTGAATGAAAGACACCACCTAAAACTAACCCACCCACCTCAAAGATGATATCCTGGTAATTATAGCAGAAGGTAGAACCGAAGGGGTTGGTGGTGTTGGTGGAGGAAGCCCTATTCAGCACCACAGGCCTGCAGGCCGGCCGTAGGGCGCGTGACACCACCTCCCATTTACTGTAGGCGGTTATTGTGACCGTCCCCATGCTCTCCACCAGGGCTGAGGGATCATTTCTGAAGAGGAAATTGTATGGGATTATGGTAAATGGTTTAACGGTTGAATTTAGAGATTAAGTTGTGTGTGTGAGATCATTACTGAATGATCATTACTAATGACATTATTGTACAGTGTACATTTTATACGATACAAACATAGTAAATTCGTCATCCGAGTAATTGACCCGGTGGCTCAGTGGTAAGAGCGCTGGCACGGAATGCAGAGGTCGTGGGTTCGATTCCCACCGGGGTGAGGAATTTTTTCCATTTCTTTATTAATAATTTTACAAACATAGTACTTTTGCGGTGCAAACTAAATGGCATCCGCATAACGTAACATACAAATTCTACAAACCTATTGTCATTACGGTATAAACCTAATAACATAATGTATTAACAATACTTTTTTGATGCAAACTTCATAGTGGTACAAATATATCATTAC